>JAOUZG010009324.1:1021978-1048021 GCA_026289955.1 Argiope argentata
AATGATACAGTCAAATACCATTTTAGGTAGTTCGTGTTTAGATTATAATACCTAGATTTAGAGAAATGCTTCATTTAAATACCATTGTAGATAGTTCGTGTTTAGATTATACTGCCTAGATATGAATAAATGCTAAGGAGGAATACCATTTAAGGACGTTCGTGTTTAAATTATACTGCCTAGATTTGAAGAAATGCTGCGGTGAAATACCATTTTAGATCGTTCGTGTTTAGATTATACTGCCTAGATTGAAGGAATGTTGCGGTGAAATACCATTTTAGGTTGCTCGTGTTTAGATGATAATGCCTAGATTTCAAGAAATGCTTCATTTAAATACCATTTTAGATAGTTCGTGTTTAGATTATACTGTCTAGATATGAAGAAATGATACAGTGAAATACCATTTAGGTTGTTCGGATTTAGATTATACTGCTTAGAATTGAAGAAATGCTACAGTGAGATACCATTTTCGGTTGTTCATGTTTAGGTTATTCTGCCTAAATTTGAAGAAATGCTACAGTGAAATATCGTTTAAGGTTCTTCATGTTTAGATTATACTGCCTATATTTGAAGAAATGCCTGGACTCTTTCAGATCGAGCTATATGATTTTGAGCAGCAGTCAACTGATATCTTAATCATCTTGCTCTCCATATTTCTGGAGAATATAACGTATTCTTTATTTCAATTATATTTAATTAACAAAAATTTGTGAAAATTTACAATTATAGTAGTAAAACAATATGCCAGCTCATCATGTATATACATTTGTCTAAATTTCTAGTATTTTTTGCGCTTGTTACCATTTTGAAATAAATAATTCTATTATTGTTATCCTCGTGTTACACTTTACAACGAAAGGGAGGGTGCAGTATCTCAGATTATGGAATCCTGAGACCCGAGGGTAGAAGTTTGACTCTTAGCTCGCACACTTCACAAACCCCTTTTATGGGGCTTCATTCATGCATTGCCTTCATTCATTCACAGATCGCAATTTATTTCTGGTACAGAAAACGATTAGCTCTGATCCAGAACTCCCAGTGGTATTACTCTCGACATGGAGGACTTTGTGTCCACGACCAATTTAACGTGCGCCAGCCACCCCACAAAAGGAAAGTCTTCGGCTGGCGTATTCGAGTTCGCAGCCCAAGGGATGTGAATCCAATGACATACCAACAAGGCTATCCCGGTCCTAATAACTCTATTCTGACAGACACATAAAATTCTGTTAGCAGACTTTTTCTAGTTTTATTAGAAAACTGCATTTTTATTAAAAAATCAACATACTAAATTTCATTCATTTTATGAACAGTTTCATTTCCTGCACCAACATTCTTGTTGTGGCAAATACAAATTCAAACGCTTATGTTTTGAGCTCAGAGAAGAATAGAATCAGAAAATGTATCGAAATCTACAGATGGGATTTTTTTTGAGAATATGAGAAAAAGGACGAGCGGAAATGGTGTTTTAGAACATTTTTCACTTACTTTGTAATATAGGTATAATCCCAGGTATAAATTTTTTTTGAATATTGGACTAAATCGATGTTTCTTTTCAGGGATTTGCACATAAGCGTATTATGCATCATAGATTAATGAACAGAATATCATATGGGCCTTTTGATTGCCTTTATTTCGACAAAATGAAATCAAAATTCGACGCACTATTTTATTATTAGTAACAAGATCATACACCGAATTTCATTTATCTAAGTCTTTCAGATTTTATTTCCTTGTATATTTAGTATAGAAAAGAGAAAGTTGAATCACAAAGTACTAATTTTTGAAAAATTAAAACTTTAACGATTTTAACGAATTCCAATATTTTAGACCTCCTTAATTTCGAAAAAAAATACTTTTAAAAAATGGGCATCAGAAGTTTCAATTTTTAGCTTCGTGACTAATAATAGAAATCTATCTCCGGAGATAGCTTTCACTGGCTTCTAATTTTTTTTACCAAAGCTTATTGCATTATAATCTTTATACGAAGTGAGTAGAGAGAATATAGTAATCATAAAAAAAATCTGAACTCGAATTTTTTACGAATTTTTTCGTTTCAGTTCTCTCTGAACTAAAAAAATAATTTTTAGGAATACAGTGTATACTTGCTTGTCTGTTTGTGAATACAATAATTTAGAAACTATTTGAACTAGATGAGTGAAATTTGGTATATTTTCTTTACATCAAATGTTTAGATATTTTTAAATCAAAATTTTGCACGGCAACAAGAAATCTGTCCGGATGTCAAAACATGAAATAACAGGCTGAAAAGATTGTATATATATTTAATATCTGTTGTTTGTTGCTGTTGTTATTAAGGACACTTGCCATGGACAATCGTGCTGACAGTAGTCACCGCTTTTAAGTCGATTGGGCGTCCCTTGTTTTTTATTAGTGCCATCTAAGGCTAAGAGTATGATTTTGCTACTTCGTACGTTACATTAGCTCTTACAACCCCTTTTTATAGGGGGAGGTGCACATTCATACAACTCACAGATATAATACAGAAGAACCATGCCCGAACCCGGACTCAAACCCGGGGAATCATGAAGCAGACGCACTACCTCTGTACCAAGACGCCGACAGATTTAATATCTAATATATAGAAGCGTAATGAATTATGAATAAAACTCGTCAAAAGGTTGGCAGTTTGCTAATCTGTACCTTCCCTAATATGTAAGCAAGATAATTGAAAACTTGAATAAATTGCTCGAACTTGAATTCAAAAGAATTACTTATTGCAATTATTTGAATAAGTAAAATTTGGTACATAACCTTGCGACTACGAATCCGGTCAATTTTCATCTACGAATCTAGTCAATATTTGTTTCAGTCGGTCATAAAAAATGTCATCAAAAATAAATATGCGATTGTCTGGTTTTTGTGTAATAACCCTATCCCAGCGAGCAATCTCATATAAATATTAAAATGAAATCTGCTGTGCCTATTTCAATGTATCATGTCGGAATATAAATTCTTGAACGGCCAAGCACCACATGTTCGTGCGAGTTGAATTATATTTTCATTCCTTTTAATGGTTTCATTGAATGAGTCACTTTAGTATTGCAAACGATAAAAAAACAACAACTTTGCCTCGCCTTTATTGCTTCAAAAAAAATATCACATTTCCTATTTATTTCATTTCATATAATCACGAGCTCAAAATGACACTTATCTAGGTTTTTATTTGCTGTAGTCATTAACTTATTTTTTTTAATCAGAGCTTTTTGTAAATGAGATGGCAACACGTTATTAAATGTTGATTTTTTTTGTGATGTTCGTGCAGATAATAAAATTTTTATTTTTCACCTACTGATTTTAGTTGACGCTAAAACCTCATCCCCAAAACAACGTCATGGTCTGACATGATAATAATCGCATATTTTTTCGTAACTATTTTTCACCTTTGGCGTACTATTAATAATTCACAAACACATTTATTACATATTATGAGGGAAACTTAGTGGAGATCATATTCACTTGCTTAAAAATATACAGAGAATGTACGTTAATCCACAACTCAAGATATATGCATTGTACGATTCACTTAAGAATGTTAACTTAATGAACTTGGTGAAATCGCACGAACTGTCGGATTTAAGAAATACTTATTGGGAACATGTGCGATTTTAAAACGTCTTTCCAATTAAAAGAGACTTAATTCTTCTCTATCAAACCTCTGAAAGCCTGATAATAATATATACAAGAATTACAATTGATCATAAAAAATTTCTTATTAATTCCACGATTAATTGTCAGAATTTTTTGAGACACAAAAGACAGATTTTACGGTGCTGTGCCAATCAAAATTTGTTCCGCCTAAAAAAATAAAAATTCTATTCAAAATTTTTCACAAACCAATTTCATAATATTGTTACATTCTTAACATTATTCTAAACAGCATTTAAATTCTAAGCACGCCCTTGTGATTTATTGTACCATCTCTTTTTCGAGTTTTTAAATCGTCATTGAATTTTATTTAAAATGCGTTTAAAAACGAGATTTTATTGAAGAAAACATGGCAACTTCACAATCATCGAGAAAACGTTAAATAATGATCTAGTAATGCGGAAAACGAAGCTACATTCAGTGTTCATGAAGAAGATCAATAAATCACAGTATTTTCTCATCGTGTTTTACGCTCTACTTGCGCAGACCCATATTGTGACACCTGTTCGCTTGTTTGGGCGTCTTTTTACAGGAGGAAGCGGAATTTGGCATCGGAATCTTTTAAGTGAACTTTCCTCCTCTGAATTTTTCCGCTTTGCCTGTTGGCTTGAATTATATTTTTAAAAAAAGTTTGAAATTCGTTTTGTACTAAAAACTGAAAGCATAAATATTTTTCTTGAATATTTAAATGTTATTTTAAATAAAGGTAAAAATATTTACCTTTATTTAAAATATTTAAATATCTATGTTATTTTAAATATCTGTCATCGTTTTTTTTTAAATGTTGTGTATACAAAGTATAGAAAGAGGAAGTATACTGTTCAAAATTTGTTTTAAATAAAAATTAATTAAAATTATTTTAAATAAAGGCAAATAAAAAAATCATGACTTTGTCGTCTGCATTTTTTTAAAAACTTTTTTGTTATACAGGAAGGAGATTAGCAAAAGAAATCAAAATTTATTTTAAATAAAAGTGAATTAAAATTGTTTTAAATAAAGGTAAAAAAAATTCATGGCTTTGCATTTTAAACACTTTTTTATACATTAAGTATGGGGAGAGAAAATATCCTTATTTCCAAAATCTAATTTAAATAAAAGTGAATTAAAAATTATTTTAAATAAAGGAAAATAAACAAATCATGACTTTGTCGTCTGCATTTTTTTGAAACTTTTTTATACATGAAGGAGATTAGTCCAAAATTTATTTTAAATAAAAGTGAATCAAAATTGTTTTAAATAATGGCAAAAAAAATCTTGGGTTTGCATTTTTAAAACTTTTTTATACATTAAATATGAGAAGAGAAAATATCATTATTTCCAAAATATATTTTAAATAAAAGTTAATTAAAATTATTTTAAATAAAGGAAAAAAAAAGATTCATGACTTTGTCGTCTGTATTTTTTTTATACATGAAGAATAGGAAGAGAAATTTTCTTTATCTTCAAAATTTATTTCAAATAAAAGTGAAATAAAATTTGTTTTAAATAAAGGCAAACAAAATTCATCGCTTTGCATTTTTAAAACTTTTTTATACATTAAGTATGGAGAGAGAAAATATTATTTCCAAAATCTATTTTAAATAAAAGTGAATTAAAAATTATTTTAAATAAAGGCAAAAAAATAATCGTGACTTTTTCGTCCACATTTTTAAAAAAAATTTTAATAAATAAAGTATGGTAAGAAAAAATATCTCCAAAATTTATTTTACACTAAAGTTAATTAAATGTTATCTATATCTATCTTATAATAAAGCTCAATGTGTGTGTGTGTTGGCGCTCTACTGGCCGGATCGTTTGACATACAGCTACCAAATTTGGTACATATATACCTTGGAAGTCGGGAATGTGCAATTCGGAGCCCTTTTTTGAATTCTTAATTAGAATTTTAATTATTAATTAAAAACTAACTTTCCAGCCAAAAAATCTTTTCATTTCTCACCGCCAAACCAGTAGGGCTTCAGTTTTTTTCCCACGCTGACAAAGTAAGGCTTAACATGTTTTCGGTCGATTATTTCAAATTCTGTTTATATCCTTAAAATTTGATGCATTTAAAATTAAACATTGTTAATTAATCGATTTCTGGTTTCTTTTGAAGCACTTTTGAATAAAAATAAATCCAAATAAAGGAAATAAAAAATTTCTAATTAGGATTAAGACTGTCAAAGGTGGGTATTTTTAAATAAAGGAAAAAATCTCATTATTTACATCATCTACAATTTTCTTTTATTTATTTTGGAAAAGAAGTAAAGTTAAATAAAGAATAATAATATTCACAATTTATTTTATATAAAAAGTTTAAATAAAGGCAAAGAAAACCTGATGGTTTAAACTTCAAAATTTAGTTAAAATTAAAATTAATTAATTGTTCAAACAAAAACTCAAAATTTTAGTTTTCTGATTTTTTTATTTTTTATTTTTTAATTTTTAAGTACCCTCAAGTGTAGGAAGAGATCTTTTCATCCCTTTTCACATTTGTTTTTAATAAAGACAAAAAAATCACGACTTTATTCGTTCGGGTTTTTTTTTGTACAAGAGAAAATGCAATAATCTTAAATTTTTTTCAAATAAAAGTTCATCCAATGTTATTTTAGATAAAACCAACAAAATCATGTTTTTTGATGCCTGTTTTTTTCTTTTACTTTTATGTCCCAGGAGAATAGAAAGAAAAAGTTTTGTACTCATCAAAATTTCTTTTAAATGCATTTTTGTCTGCATTTTTTTTAAAAAAAATTGTACATGAAGAGAAAGTATAATACCCTTCAAAATTTATATTAAATAAAAATTAATGGTCATTTTAAATAAAAGCTAAAATAACCTAATTTTCATCGCCCTTTTTTTATATGTTTTGTACGAAGAAAAAGTATCCTACTCTTCGAAATTTTTTCTAAAATTTTTATATATCCATAGAGTTTTAGTAATCCCCCTATCCTTTGAATTTATGTCCATTCCCATATGAATTTAAAATTTCATAAACTGAAAGAATCAAACAAATGAGGTCTGGTAAAAAGTCTTGATATAAAATTTCAAAACCAGGGATTGCGGATTCGGGTTTCATCGAGGGTGAATTTGTCCTATTTTTACAACATTCAAAAATGTCACTTTCCATTCGCCCAAAATTATTCAACGTCTCGGCTGAACGATCTATAAAAGAAAAAAAATCCAATTAAAAAATCCTTTTTGTGGGTACCTGGTGGAACAAAGAAAGATACGTTCTTACAGTGGCAATTGTTGATTCCTCTCTCTCAATAGAATGGATTTTTCTGAAAGATATGATCTCGAATCTGCGAAAGAAATCGACCCAACTAGCCTCCGACAATTATCACTGGTGCAAATATCGAGGTATAATTGAGAACTCCCCAGACATCCCCAGAATAGAGATCTCCCCAGAATAGAGTTCAAGAGAGACTCATTGTATGTGTTATTCATAAAGAGATCATAACCTAGGCCTCTTATACAGATTAAGTCTTTCTAATCATCAAGTTCAAAGAAGACAATGTCATTTATCACATTCTGTTAAAGTGTCCCAAGTATAGAGCTACGTTTTAGAAGGGTAAAAAACTGAAGAAATGGACATCTCATTTGTCTTTATTTTATTGCAAGTCCTCGAAAAGAGTATCATTTATCATTATCATCAAATTTTTATTCAAGCCCTTAAATATTTTGGTATCTACTAACTGTAACCTCTTGGTATCCAGGTCATAACAGCCTTTCTCACTCTATCCCACACGGTTTATATTAAAGTTCCAAGCCAACGTACGGTACTTTGATGATAAAAATATGAGCACTGCAGCAGATAATGGCCACAACCGAAGTCCATATTTTTTTTTATATGAGGGGAAGGAAGATGACGTTTTTATTGGAAAGTATGCGAGGAAATTTTTAGGAGACCACATCCTCTATCTTTTTTATCATATGAGAACATGATGTTAATTTCAATTGAGATTTTTGAAGCCTCAAAATGAACTGGTAGAAAATTGGCAATTTATCACTTTTGAGGGATTCATTTCTCGTTTTTAGGATAATTAGAAAATAATGCAGAAGGATGTCCCATTTGGCGATTTATCGCCAAAAAAATCATTTTAAAATAGAAATTTAATTTGTAATTCAAAAGTTGTTACATTTTTTTTTTGGTCTTTAATATGTTTTTATTATGTGAGAACATGATGTTGAATTGGTTTGAGGTTTTTGAAGCCACAAAATGAAAGGACAGAAAATTGGCGATTTATCACTTTTGGGGCATCAACTTTTCTGCTTTTAGGGTTATTAGAAAAAGTAAAGAAAAAGTGGTAAAGATGGTTGTCACATTTGGCGACTTATAAACAACAAAAAGTGACAACTTAACACGAATATCCGCCCTGTATTCTATTCTTGATATATCGACTCATGTATATTCTGATGATTACATGATTGTTTCAACCCTGTTTAAATTGGTTCATTAGTGAAGTAAGCATAATAGCTAAGTTATAGCTATTAGATTTAACTGAAATTAAAATGCAATTGATTTCCCCAAAGTAAAAGCTAGTAATCTAAAGTGTTGGCCCCTTTGGAGACCATCTAATTCTCAAGAACTTAATGGTTGCTAAAATTTGTAAATACATATTTCATATAAGTAGCTTTTGATAATTTTTCCAGTAAAGTATTTTAAAACTATACATTTTATTGACTATAAAAATTTACAATTGCTGTAACTTGCAATTTTCTCTTCATTGTGCTATGCAGCTTCCTGAATTTCAAAATTTTCATTTTAAGCAGGAACTTTAATTTGAAAAATGAAAATGTTTAACTTCAATTAATTCCCACTTTTTGTGATAAAATAAATTATTTCGTTTCAAATATAAGGACGGAGACTAGAATTGTTCGCCATTGAAGTTCTGTACAGGCTACAGAACATTTTTCCTATTTTAAGCAATTACACAGAATATTATTCAATAAAACTTTCTGCTATTCAACAAAAAATTCAGAGCACTAAACTAAGGACGTAATTTCCAGCTATTAGAAGGATAATACGTCTTAAACATTATTTTAAAGCATTTTTTAAAATTGTTAAACATTAAAACTTTTATAATATTTCTTAGTTCCAACATAAATCTTTAATTGTAAGTAGAATAAAATGTTAAAGACTATAAAAAACATACCTTGTACAAAAATCTACTCAATATGAAAAAGTCAACTGAATCTAAATAGTTCGGTCATCTACTATGGAAAAATAGTCAACATCAAAGATTAATAAAAGCTATAAAAGGACTTTAAGTTCCATAATAAAATATATTATTGAAAAAATATTTAAAAATTTATTAAACGACGGATTATACGACAAAAAATCGCATTAATAAAAAGATAATAGATAAAGATAATTTTAAGATGACGCATAAATTGTTTTTCGGCTGCATTATCTGCTTAAAACACCTAAATTCTTAATTTTTAAGAAATTAATTCGAATTAAAACTTTAAAAAATCGCATTCCTACACATTAAGGATATAATTGTCAAATTTGGTGGCTCAAATTTAAACAGAATGGCCTGCACAACGCCAACACGGATATTTATCTTTATTATTTATAGAGAAAAGGATAAATATAACCAAGATTAAAACATAAATATACCCAAGATTAAAATATAAATATACCGAGATTGGTAAAGATTAGTAAAGATAAATATCCAAAGAATGTTGGCCGCAATTATATTTTTTTAAACAGAAAATTTTCCGAATCCAATCGTTATTTCCATGTTATTGTTTATGACTTTGCGAACTGTTTCATTATTCATCATATAACTGATAAAATATTATCTAACAATTCTTTATAAACTAGCCTTCTGATAACAAATCTAGGCGTGGCAGTAGCTGAAATGTAAAATAAAGTTTTCCCGTACAGAACCATATATGCAAATTTTATGAATTAAAACATGCAACAATAGTAGCTTAGAAGAAAAGTCAATATTAAAATACTATAAATGAATTTATGACTTTAAAATTAATTTTGAACAATCAAATAAGTATAATTTAATTGCAAAATAAGGAAGATCAGACAAAAAAGTATTGTAATGAATTGAAAGGGGTTGTTTTTCCCTATAAATGATTGTTTTCCTTTCGTAGAAATGTATTGTGTATTGTAAACAGCTATAATTGCAAACAACAATTGTGCATTAAATTTCTATGCAGTTTTAGTGTTATGAGGAATTTAAATTTTTTATTTAAAAAATGGGACATGACGCCTATGGATAATTGAAATTTTTTTTACCATATTGTTTCATCTATACTACTATTATAAATGGGAAAATTTGAATGTATGTATGATGTTAGTCAATCACGTCAGAACAGCTGAGCAAAATGGGATGAAATTTAGCACGGAGATAGATTATAGTCTAAAATAGATGCTACTATCATTATTCATTGAGTGGTTAATTTTTTATTAATTGAAAACTAACTTTCCCACCAAAAGGTTTTTATTTCTCCCCCACCAAATGAGTAAGACTTCAGTTTATTTTTTCCCAATGCTAATGAGGCTAGGGTTACCATGTTTTCGACCAATCATTTCAAACTATTCCCTTTATTTTCTTAATGTTTGATGCATTTAAAACAAAACATTGTTAATCAATCAATTTTTCGGATTCATCATAAAGTATTTTTGAATTTAGATAAAACAAAATAAAGAACATTTCTTATCTTTATTGTGTTACCCCAAATGGCGTAAAAAACTCAAACATTTGCGTTGCCCAACTAGCGTTAGGCCATCAATTCTCACACATACACATCGAACTTTCCACGCTTATGGAATAGCAGGAAAAAGCTAGTTATATAATGTATATATGAAGTTTTATTTCCATATCTTGAAGCAATTGTTATTTATTGTCGTTTTGGCAACTGTACGAAAATGTATTTCTTTTATATTGTCACTTATAATTACGTCTTATGAAGCATAAAAACAAGTATAACCCCTATTGTACTAATATTTAATTAAAGTTTATTGCATTAATGTTCATTGCGCATTAATATTCACTGTATTAATGTTCACTGTATTCAGAACATTCTCAATTGTCGTTGAATTTTCAACGCCAATTGAGGCAATGCAAATGCGTGAATGTTCTAGGCAAGTTGAGGTAATGCAATACAGATTAGAAATTTTTAATTTTCTTTATTCTGTATTATTTTAATTCGAAAGTACATCAAAATGAATCCGAAAAATTGATTCATTAACAATGTTTAATTTGAAAAGAATCACAAGCTAAGAAAATAAACAGAATCGTTTGAAATAATTGGCCGAAAACATGTTAAGCCTAACCTCTATTAGCGCTCTGGGAAAAAATTCTTGCTTCCTTGGTTGGGGAGGGGAAATGAAGATCTTTGGTGAGAGAGTTATTTTTTTAATTAAGTAATAAAAATTAATGAATTAATATTTAAAAAAAACTGTGTTAACAACAAATGTTATTAAGTAAAATAAAAAAAATACTTGAACTTGATTGGATTAGTTAAAAGTACTTTATTAACGATTGAAAATTTGAACAATATATATATATATATGTAGGAAGATGATGAGATAATAGTAGGAACTGAAAAACACAAACCGTCGAATTGTGATATCCAATTACAATTACTTCGAATATTTTATGTTCTTTCAAATATATTTCTGCTTGATTAATTATCATTTTTGGTTTTAATTAATCATAATTTTACTAATTCAGTGCCTTAATTATGTTTGAAAACATAATTTAAATCATTCATATTACAAGTATTTCCTTAAAACCAGTCAGGCAGTTAGCTATTGGACCAATTCTCTATGTCAAAAGCTATTAAACTATAAATGCATTCTATGGAAAAAATAAAATAAAAATAAACAACATCCTTCTTATAATAAACATATGTATACTATCTCTAAAATGTCAACCATCACTCAGCGAGCATCGATATTATCTAAACTTGTCATAATAAATAAATGCGAGCGTTTTTCCTTCTTCACTATTTTATGGACGCTTTACATTGTAAAGCACGTCCAACGCTCGTCCATCAAGACACGCTCGAACGCACTTCACGTCCACTCGGACGAAAGATGAGAACAACAGAAATGAAGCATTATGACAATATCTATCACACTAACAGCAAAAATCTGACGTTGCCTCTATAGAAGCACACAGAACAGATTTGAAATTAGAATACGGAACATAAAAGAATTTCAGCGTTTTTAACTCTGTGATAATGTGTAAGAAAAATAAAATTCTATTTCCATAAAGCTAATTCATGCTTAATAGTCTCAACACGTTCGAAGCAAATACCCGATCTGTTTAGTTAAGATTAACCATATTATTGATGGCAATCGATCAGGCAGACGATAAATTATTTTAATCAGTTGTGTTGACATCAGAGATTTGGAAGTATGATGCCACATATTAAGTTAGAAGTTCTCGTTTTTATTTATTTTGTTTCGAATTGATAAATAATCGTCTGAAACATCAGTTGAGGAATTGGAATTCACTGTTATTACGTGAT
Organism: Argiope argentata; assembly: GCA_026289955.1. NCBI lineage: Eukaryota > Metazoa > Arthropoda > Arachnida > Araneae > Araneidae > Argiope > Argiope argentata. The sequence goes on from JAOUZG010009324.1 coordinate 1,034,126, forward strand.
GCTGTATTGATAAATATGTAAATTTGCACGGCATGCCAGATCGGCATAGATTATCTTTAATTGCCGAATATTAAATGTAACTTCTTTATTATCAAGTACATAATATTATCTTTTGCATTTGTGCTGTGAATGTAAAACTAGATCTTTATCGTTCTTTATTGGTGTTTTTATCATTTAAAACTGCACGTTAAAATCAATTTCCGGCATGTGATTGTTAAATAAACACGCAATAAAAATCGAATGTATTCGATTTGTATAAACATGTAAAGTAAAATTTTATTTTGTTCTTTTTATATTTAATAACAAGTTTTATAAATGATAAAGTAAACTGCCATTTATATGTATATCCGGATAAAGTAAATATTTGATAAGGAATTTAATATTTGATAAAAATTGATTTTTAATAAAATATAACGAACGTAAAGGGTGACGAATGAAGAGCATTAAATTTCACAATTATGCAATGAATAAGATTTAGCTGCAGTAGCGAAAGTTATCTACCGGAAATGAATATGTTTTCAAAGCATTATGCGCTATGTTTATCGGATATTACTTCATTTCACATTTTGTAGTTAATTCTATTTATCTGGCGGAAGGGTCTCCCTAAAACTTTCTCGAATACTTTCAAATAAACTTGTTCAAAAAAAAATTTTCAATGATAATTTTTATCTTATTTTCACAAATTAATTTTATAGCGCTATACATATACAATTAATAGTTTACATCTTTATAATATCCACTATTTATACCATTTGTTATTTAATGAATTTAATATGCATAATAGTTTATAATATCCAATATGTATTATATTTGTCTTTTAAGGAATTTTTTAAATAAAACTGCAAGTGGATTATTTAATTAATAACCAGATATTGATATTTATTCTTTAAAAAAATCAATAGTTTATATATTTTTTGGAAGCAAATTTTCATTAGTCATTGGTTTTCTGTGAAAAATTTCCAAGCAAAAAATAATTTTTATTAAAAGGATGTGGATTACTGAATTTCTTTTGTGTTTTCGATTGTTGAAACTTCCAAATGAAAGGTGCAATTCAGACTCGAATTCTAAATTGATGGAGAAACCTAACATAATTTGTGTTATCATTTGAAACTGGTTGAAAAGAATATTATTATTTCTTTTAAATCTACAATAAACAAAAATCAATTAATAGCTCCGAAGGCTAGTAAATTTGTATGGAATTCTGAACCATTTAAAAAAGGTATTGTACGAAACGAATAATCTCTTTGCTTTTGGATGGCAAATTCAATAATGGATTTTTCAGAAGCTAAAAATTCTGGCTGAAAAAAAGCAGGCATTTTGTTTCAATCTTCAATCAAAATCATTTTGGGTGTTCGTCTCTTTGAAAATGAATAAGACTTAATAGAAATCAGGATTATTTAGAAATTATTGTCGAAAATTACCAAGTGAATAATCTCTTTGCTGTGGATGGTACATCAACAATGAATTTCCAGGAGCAAAATAATCAGGCTAAAAAAAGCATCCATTTTGTTTCAATCTTCATTCAAAATCCTTCCGAGTATTCATCTCTTTGAAGAAATCAGGAATCTTTTAAAAAAATCAGAAAAATTTAGAAAGCTATTGTCGAAAAGTACCAAGCGAATCATTTCTTTGCAGTGGATGATATTTCAAGAAAGAATTTCCAGGAGCTAAGGAATCAGATTGAAAAAAAGCAAGATTTTTTTTTCAATCTTCAATCAAAATCGTTCTGAATATTCGTCGCTTTGAAAATGAATAACTTTTAAAAGAAACCAGGAAAATTTAGAAAGCTATTGTCGAAAAGTACTAAGCGAATCATTTCTTTGCAGTGAATGATATATCAAGAATGAATTTTCAAAGCCTAAAGAATCAGGTTGAAAAAAAGCAAGATTTTTTTTCAATCTTCAATCAAAATCGTTCTGAGTGTTTGTTACTTTGAAAATTAATAAATCTTAATAGAAATCAGGTGAATTTAGAAAACTATTGTCGAAAAATACCGAGAGAATAATCTCTTTGCAGTGGATGGTACATCAACAATGTATTTCCAGGAACTAAAGAATCAAGATGAAAAATAACAGACGTTTTGTTTCAATCTTCAATCAAAATTATTCTGAGTATTCGTCGCTTTGAAAGTAAATACTTTCTTAGCAATCTTAAAAGAAATCAGAAAAATTTAGAAAGATAGTTTTGAAAAATACCAAAAGAATCCTTTCTTTGCAATGGAGATACATCAACAATGAATTTCCAAGAGCTAAAGAATCAGATTGAAAAAAAAAGCAATAATTTTTTTTCAATCTTCAATCAAAATCGTTTTGCACATCTTCTCTTTGAAAATGAATAAATCTCAATAGAAATCAGGAGCTTTTAGAAAGCTATTGTTAAAATATATGCAGCGAGTAATCTCTACGAGATGGGCGAAACGTCTACAATCAATCAATTTACAGAGCCTGCAGATTCAACAAACGCTATTGATCACTCTTTGATGTCCAGATAGCATCAGGGAAGAAAAAATCATCACTTCGAGATTCAAACAGATGTTTTAATCCTTTTCTTCCTCTCTTTTAATCTCAACGACAGACCCCCTTTCTAACCTGATATTAAAACCAGCTTATCTTTGGGCATAGTACCAATCTAACAAAGGTTTATCCTTGTACTTGCATTCAGGAAATGGCAGAATGTATATCCATTGAGAAGAAGAAGAAAAAAGATTGAAGCATTCTTTTGTCAGAGAAGGGCACACACACACACCACGTTGTGACGTCTTTTCTTTGTAAGTGAAAGCCACGCGGTGTATTCTATTTCAAACACACACTGGACAATGTGGTCATGGTGTTAGCATTCGCTCGATGCTAATGCAGTATTTTTAAATCGCGTTTAAACACACAGTAGGAAAAGGGAAATCATTAGGAGATGTGTTATAGTTTTAAATTACTTGTTCCAGGAAGAAGAGGCATTATCTTTGATGATTGAATTCATGAGATACCCATGTCGGAAGCACAAAAGAAAAACTGATAAGGAGTGTAAAACGTTAATGGGCGTAATTCATCCGAGATATCGTGTTTTCTTATTTAGAATGCCACTAATGGCTGCCTGCTTTTTTAAAGTTATTTATAACAATAGCTGCTTTTAGTTTATGAGGGGAATTATGCATTGTTATTGCAGCAGAGTTTTCAACAAAATGATATATTTAGAAACTTTAGTGGAGAATACTAACAAATTTTTCTCTTATAATTCTTCTGTCAGATAATTTTAAGTGTGATAATTATGGTAATAATCATCACATATTATAGCACTGCAATCTTTATTCATAATAATGATGAAAAGGGTGCGTGCATATAAGTTTTAATTAATTTTTAAGAAAAATATTTTTATTATATTTTGAAGCAATTTGTTTCATACAAAATAAAATTTAAACTGCACTAGCTCATTATGTGTGCTTGGGGGAAAAAGCTTTGGTCAACATATTACCATTCGCTAACAAAAGCTTAAATTAAAATATAAGTTAACTCACACTGTAAATTAGACCTAGAAAAATGTAATTATCTTTTAAGGAAACGAAATAAATATGTTATTTCTAAGAAAAATAAGGGTAGAGAAAAAAAATCCTTTAAAATTTTTGAATACCTGTATTAATAATTCAATAAATGTCTACTCTTTAAGTATTTACAATTAAGGTTTATAAATATGCAAGATACTCATTTTAATTGAATGCCAATATCTAATATCTAAACTGTTAGAATTAGGCTTATTCCTAATCAATCTAATAGGAAAAAAGGTTTAAGTGAAGTAAAGAAAGCTATTTTATTGAGTTCGAATCAGAATTGAATTGAATATTGTTGTTTTATAAGAGTTCTTCACTTTAGACCAGGGGTTCTCAAACTTTTAGACATTGCGACCCCCTTTTTAGACTAAGTATTTTCTCGACTCCCCAAAAGTTTGAACTCTGTCTAAAGTTTAGACAGAGATTTTGAAAATTTTACATGTACTCAAGAGTTCGTAGAGTATGTGTCGGGTATTGGCGCCACATCCCTTGACAATTCATCTTTCTACTTACTAGTAACATCTCATCACGAAACTTTGATCGAACAGTTTACAGATTACATTCCAGTTAAGGATATGAGTGGGGTTGTGTGGTTAGTCAATCCGTTCAGTGAGCAAGCCGTAACAAAAGCTGAGCTAAGTGTCCATCTTTATGATCAACTGATAGAGATTTCAAGTGATCAGTCAGCTAAAGTAACTTTTAACAAAGTTTGTATCGACAAATTTTGGATACGTATTAAAAAGGAATACCCAGAACTGTCCACAACTGCATAAAAACTTTGATACTATTTTCTACACATTACAACTGTGAACCAGGATTATCCATAATGATAAATTTAAAAACAAAATCAAAAAATCGTTTGACACTGAAAAATGACATTGTTTTTTGTGTTACAAAGTTAATTCCATACATTAAAAAATTGGTTAATTCGAAACAAGTAATAAAAATTGGTTAGTTCGAAATATGTATCCCATTAGTTAATAGAACACAAAAACCAACTTCTTTGTGTATTAAAAGCTTTATGTGTACTCTTTTTTTAATGAAAACTAAAGCAAAAAATTAATTGTCATCAAACTTTTCTTCCACATCTCGAGACTCCCCCTGGACACATCCCACGACACCCTGGGGGTCGCGACCCACCTTTTGAGAACCCCTGCTTAAGACCATTCCTTTGACGGCCTCAAAGAAGATATATAAAAAATCGTCGGAAATGGAAATTTTCGAAAGCAAGTAGACACAGAAAAAATTAATACAAAAAATAATTTACGACGTTAGGAAAAAACGACATCTTTTTGCGCAGGAATATGTTTAACAGATTATTTTATTTATTCAAAACGTTTTACAAAAGAGTAATATAATATATCTTGTCACCGTTGTATTGTTATTGAAATACAAAAAAATTTAGAACTGCTAAAAACAAACGAATTAATAAAAGAATTTTCTTGAATTATTTATTTCAACCAGCAATATTGATGATGATCGTGATAAAGTCTTTGCATTTAAACTGGTTTATTATTTATATCATAAAAACGTGTCTACAACGACTAAAAAATCTTTGGCCCAATTTAAGCTTCTATATTCAAGCATCTGGAGAGAATAGAATAACCATTGACAACAAACGAAACTCAAGGTTAAAGTTTGAGCAAAACAGGTTTTGTGCCGGAAATGGAAACTGTTTTCATTCATGAACAGTTTCCATATTCTCTCTTGCCAATATACAGAACCTCTATGAGTTTACTACAATAGAATTAGAAATGAAAAGATACAAAAACCCTGGTTGAAAGTCTATCAAAGCCATGCTTGCAAAAAAATGGCATTTTTTCATAGATTCTGAATATACAGTTCCAATAGATTCCGCACTGACAACAAACAAAGCACGGGTTTAAACATTGGACATTTTAGTTTGAGAGATGACAAAGCAATTTGATTCATTAACAATATTTTATAACAATTATTTCAATGGTATAATAAGAACCATTAAGAATCAAAGAAAATATTTTTTAAACATCCTAGGTCTTAAAATTTCTGATCAATGAAATATATAACACAGTATTGAATTAACGGGAGCGGTATGCAAAAACATTCTTTCAGTATTCTTTAATAAACTTACTTAACATCGGTAAACAATAGTTACAAAATATTTTTTGGTCATTAATTAGTATTTTTAATGAATTTATGGAGTCATTTTTCGCTATTGATCCCTTGCATGCGATTAATGATACACGAAAATCGAATTTATACTTTTCTCAAGCTAATGAAGCAAAAATTTCGTACAAAATTGCATATGTAATCAAAACTCCTACATCAAATTTGATAGATTTAAATCACTCCATTTTTGAATTATCGTGATTACATGTTTCTAAAAGAGGATACCAACAGTCGGTAAACCCATATTAGTTTTGTCTCAAACACAGGCAAATGTTTACACTATAGGTGTTAAATTTTTGTACTGTATCTTATCAATCTAGCTATCTTCTCTTTGTAGTTATCGTATTATCTAAGACTAACGGATTTCCTCTAAACAGGAATTATTTCAAAATTTGACCAAAAAAAAACTACAAATGAGTTATAAAGACAATATACAAAATATCAACCATCTAGCTCAAAGTGATTTTGAGAAGTTTTTATCATAATCAGACATAACGCCTCAGACAGACATTTTTTCAAATAAGTGTTTTTCGAACTCAAAGGTGGTCTGAAACTGGAATACTGGTCTAAATGAAAGCATGAATTTTTTTGACGATTGATATACTTTCATTATACTATACATATGAGATTATTAAATATTTGACAAAAAGAAAAAACATTCTCACTCATACCCTAAAAAAGAAACAAAGTATTTTAATCCTACCTTGAAAAGCAAAAAGTGGATCAATTTCTACTTATAACAAAGGAAAATGCCGAAATTTTTTTTAAAAATTAAAGGAAAAGGAAAAATTGATATTTAAAGCTATTTTGTTGAAAGAATCTTGAACATCAAATTAAGTATAACATGTTTAATGTAATTTAACATACACAATATTCCCGGCGAAATATTTGGTTACCAAAGATATTAAAGAAACTCATAAAATTAAGAGAGATAATAATAAGTAGAAAGTTGAAATTTGTGAAAACAGATAAAAATAAACAGAAACAGAAAAAAATCGAATCGTATTTCCATCGATAGAAACAAAAACAGTACCTTTTTTTATATGGTACCGTTTTTGACCATCTATTATATTTAATAGGTGGTTTTATTCATTGAAAACATTGTAGAACTTTGTAGCGCAATTAATCTTGTCACCGTTGTATTACAATCGTAATACAAAAGGCACTTGCATTCCGAAAATAAAGGAATGAATAAAAGAAATTTATTTTATTATTATTATTTATTTCGGCCAACTACACTGATGAAGATTCCGATAAACTTTTTGCATTTAAACTGATTTATTACTTATATCATAAAAAAGTTTCTACCACGACTAAAAGAAATCTTTGGCCCAATTTAATCCTCCGTTTAAAAGCGTCTGGTGAAAACAGACTTCAGCAACCAAAACTCAAGGTTAAACAGCGAACAAAATTGGCTTTATGCCGGAAACGCAAACTGTTTCCATTCTCATAGTTTTCCATAATCTTTCTAGTCTATATACATGCCCTCTATTTCTCGGTGTCCAACAACAATAGAATTTGATATGCAAATAAAAAAAATTAGGGTTGAATATCTGACAAAATCGTGTTTGTAAAGTCTTTATTTTTCATTCATACATATTTTTCTGTAGTCAATACTCTCATTCTCTATTACTGAGAGTCCAGTTACTATAGATTTTGCTCTGACAACAATAAAGTGCTGGATTAAATGATAGGCATCTTAGTTAGGGAGAAGAAAAAGTATTATTCTCACTTACAGTATTCGATAATAATTATCTTTATGGTTTATTAAGATCCAATTAAAAATCAAAGAAAATATTTTTTAAACATCCTAAATCGTATAATCTTCTGGTCATTAGAATTAATTAAGCAGCTCACAATATTAAACTAGCGCGAATAGTCCCCTTAAAATTTCCTCGCGTATTCTCTTATGAACTTATCATTCTAGATAATATCTTTCATGACACTAGTGAACAAAAGTTTCTAAATATTAACTTTTAGCGGAATTTAGATTTTTACTGAGTCCATCGGGTCAACTTTAAAGTGTGTTTTAGAGTTTAATCCCTAGGATTGATTTAATAATATCTGAAAATCAAATTTATGCTTTAAAAATATTTTTTTATCAACCGATTGAAACAAAATTTGATACAAAACTACTCTTATAAACCCCAAATCCATACCTAATTTGAAATATCCGAGTCATTGTATCTTTGAGTTGTTATGTTTACGTGTTTTTGAAAATACAGAGTAATAGACGGCCCCCTATTGGATTTGGTTCAAAATTTGATAAGTGTCTGAACTAGGGATGGCACTCTACATAATATTTTGGACACACCAAAGATCAAAACGGTTTGCACGTGACATCATTTGATAAACTGAACGTGTCCCAAGTCGATTGATTGGAAATTGAGGAATTTGAAATACAACTGACTGATTTCCAGTCTGGGACAAAATGGATTCAAAATTTTATTGAAACAAGTAAAAAGTTGGATTTCATTGAAACAGAAAGACTAACAAGGGATATAAGTAAAACTGCTAGTAATGAAATTTTGGAAACATGGAATTCGATACCAGACTCATTTAACTGTTAGAAGAAACTGTCTCATGCTATTTTAACCCTATTCTCATATATCTATGCTGCGAGTCATTATTTTCAGAGATGAATAACATTAAAAACTTTCTTAGAAACCATTTGGCAGATGACTTCAATTTAACATACATTCTACCAAGTAGCATCTTGCAATCCTAATATGTTATTTGTTATCTTACCTGCAACAATAGAAGTTACACTAATGTTACTTTAATTTAAACTACACATATAATGAAAATCTTTACTACTACATAGAGTAAAATGTGTTTATTCGTAGTAAATAAAGAGTTTTTAGTTGTTAGTATTTATTTTTATTATTTTCCCAATAATCACAAGTCAAATTTACTTAATGGCACGTCTATATCTCATTAAATACTTCTTTAGAAAAAACGGCACGTCGATAAATAAAGGTTCGCCATCCCTGTCCTAGATTGTGGATATCAAGAGGCTGCATGTTTAAAAATATGTTCAATGACGTGTCACATATCAACACATTTTTAAAATGCTAGTGATTGATTTTGTACTATTATTTTCTAATCTTCAACAACTTAATTCACACTGATGTTACTTTAATTAGAATCACACATATAACTGAAACATTTACTACAATACAGTGAAAATGTATTTTTTCCTACAAAATAAAGAGTTTTGAATTGTTAGTATTCAGTTTCATTATTTTCCCAATAACCACAAGTCAAAATTGTTTGACGGCATTTCTATACCTCATTAATCATTTCTTTAGAAAAAATGGCACTTTGATGCATAAAGTTTTATCAACCATCTAGACTATAATTTATTCTATATATAGAATTTTTCAATATAGATCTCTCGTTTTGTAGCTATCAAGTTAAATTATATTCAAACAGCCTTAACGACTAACTAATTTTCTCTGAATAGATTTTGCTTAAAATTTGAATGTCACGTATAGAGAGATAAATCACACTTTTCAAAATAATAATTATTATTATCTAAAACCACCAATTTGTTTTGTTCATCGCTTGTATTACGTGTGTTCTCTTTTTAGAAATAACCATGTATTGCTATGGGTATATATTACAAAAAAAATGCCAATTAGAAATTAACATTTGAGTCATTATTATCACATGCAGATAGAAAGATGAATATTTTCCAAAAAATCTAAAACTATCAATCTGCATTGATCAGTTGGCTTTATTTGTATTTTCGCTTTAGTCAAAAATATGTGCAGTCATAGGCATATATTATGAAAACATGCCAGTTAGAAAAGAACAACAAACAATAATGCAAAAGTAAATGGGATGAGTTCGTAAAAAACACCACCTGCCGCGACGCTTCCCAATTTAAACAAAAACATATTCTGTTTCTAGTAATCCATCTGATTTGAAAATACATCTACGGTTTCGTTGAAGCAGAAGATTCTCTTATTCAAGAAAGTCTTTTTCATTAAAATGTTACAAGTTGTGTTATTTCTTTAGTCATCTAACAATAAACTCATTTAAAAACTACATGAATCAGATTTTAAAATAAATTACTATAAAGAAAGAGTAAAACAAAAGAATCTCATTGAAACGCCAGTATATTCAGTGTTTCGCCATCACAATGAAAAATAATGATAACAGCGACTCGTTTGGTATAATTAAACTGTCTCGTTTTGTATGCAAAAGCGATCCATTGAACAAAGTTCATATTCTTCAGATAAAATTTTGATTTAGTCCACCTATTTTCTTTTGATATTTATGAAGATGAATTTTCATAATCTTTGCTCCAAAACGTTATTTTCTTTTCTTGATTGACTCATAAATTTTTGGTTTAAAAGATAGTTAAAAAATACAATATTTCATGCGGAAATGCTTCAGATTGGATTTTTTAATGTCGAAAGCAATACATTTGAGTGTATATTCACAAGAAAAATGTTGAAATAGATTCAAATTCTTTTACATCGGAGAATTTTAAATACGAAATTTACTTTAAAGTTTCAGATACATTTCAGTTTATCATTTGTTATAACAAGAATCGTTATCATTATCATTTTGTTACATATTTTGTTATTAGAACTAAGTTTTTATTAGTTAATTTATAATGTAATAATTTGGCTGAATCAATTTTTTTAATTCAAATTTATTGTACTTCAAATTTTTTCTCTGATATCTGAAATTTTATATTAACATAATGTTAAAACTTCGACAAGAATTCGAACATATTTTTGTTAGTTCAAAATCGCATTGAAAATAATTCATTATCTATTATTTTTATTCTAAATTGTTTGAATTGCTTAAATATTTCCATATATTTTACTCTTAAAGATTGCAATTATTCTTAGGGTACTTAATTCAGAGGACTTTACTGCAGTACAGTAAATATTATCCAATTAGTAATAAAGGAATTCTTCTCTTCTTTAAAAGTAATAACTCGAATACGGAAACTTTGAACTTCAAAATTATTGAATAGTTTTCATTAAAATTTTTAAGCTTTATTTTATTTCTTAATTATTAACCGCCATGTTTGATAAAAATGTCAACTAAATAAATTTGGTAATTTTTTTTTAATTAAGTAATTTTCCTTATACTGGTTTAGAATTCTTACAACTGTATGTTTATTGTGTTATGCATTTATTTAATTTTCTGATTGCATTTTTACACACTTTATAATATTATAAGAAGGGTAGAAAATTTTTTAAATGGGTGCACCCGTATGCACGCATTATCATGTGTTTTGAAATGCATCAAGTGTCTTGAGCACCGACAGTGAAAATGTGGTCTCCTCAAAACATTCTCGCATATTTCCTGATAAAGAAGGTATTCAAGAGAAGGATTACTTATCATTGGCATACAATTTTTATGAAGTTTAAACCATTGGCGAGAATATAGCAGTTTTACTGAATCTATCTTGTCACTCTTGGTGAGTTTTTTGGCTATTAAAACTTGACATCAGGCAATAGAATACGAAAATTGAATCTGCGTTTTAGGCAAATTTTTCCTGACCGATTGGGGAAAAAAATTGATTCAAAACTATATTTGTAGTTAGAAAATCACATACCGAATTTGAAATATTTAAGTTATTGAGCTTTTGAATTATCACGTTTACATGTTTTTAAAAATACAGATCGATAAATTAGCACCTTATTGCTGGATTTGGCTCAAAATTTGATAGATATTTATACTAATACTGTTAAATTATGTACCAAATGGAGCCATCTGTTTCCGTTTTGCAATCATTATATTAACTTATATTCAAACACTAGTACAAACAGATTTCTTCTAAAAGAATTTTGCTCAAAATTTTATAGAAATCTAAAAATTGACATAAAAACATTATACCAATTTTTATCCTTTTAGTTTAAAGTGTTTAAGTTATCGTTGTCATATGCACTTCCCCCAGGCTGCACCTCAAAATGAGGATGAGATACTTCCCATATGGTGGTTGGATCTCGCCACTCTGAAGGGTACACTAATAGAGGGGGGTAGGCTCCTCCAATCGATGAAGGGACGTAGTTCTTACGGGAAGGGTTGTACCGTGGCCTGTGATGGCTCTTAGGACTCATCTATAGTTCTTGCCAGCGTTGCTGTTGCGGCGGTCTGGTCATTCAGTTTTATGCTGCTTTCGTGGCGAGTCGGATAGTCTGGTATGACTTCTTATATACAAATAGACAAATGGACATTTTCCAAAAAGAACTTCCGAACTTTGTGAGAAAATGTAGATATTCGTCAAAATCTCAAGATCGAATTATTTTACCACAATACTTTCACTTCGTATACGAGAAAGGTATAAAAAATCATGTTCCATTTGCTTTATTATTCAGAGCGTCTTTAGAATGAATTTACTTTTTAACTTCAAAGGCATCAATTCTGAGGGCGTATCCCACGAAAAATGTAATAATTTTGACTAAAACTAGGCTCAAATGTGTTGACATATGCATCGTTAGAATGTCATTTTATTCAAAGTTAACACCCCTGTTTTGATGGAAAAATAGAGTCATTTTAGGTGAAAGTTCGGAGTAATGGAAATGTGATGGAATATCTGATAGGTTAATGGATTGTATGGATTACGCAATGATCCGGGTTTCTTAAAGTTAAACGTTATATATGGCTTGTAAAAGGTGAGGTTTCTTATGATGTCCATTTTTATAAATGGTGAAAACGTAATGTTTGTTTATACTGTGAATTTGAAAGTATTAAATGATGGTAAATTTCATTGAGGTGATAATTTCAAAATGATGAATAATAAGTAATTCGATGTTTTTAATAGTATCATTCTCAGAGATATGCCATATTTTGCAATAAAAGTTTATTTGGGAATATAGGATAAAACATGACTAGAACTATATATATATATATATATATATATATATATATATATATATATATATATATATATATATATATCTGTGTGTGTGTGTGTGTGTGTAAAAGCAACAAACACAACGCAGAACAACACAAAACGGAATGACAAAAAGCTGATTAAACTTTCATTCATCTGAATATATACCTTTAGATATTAATAGAAATCTTTGATGCATGCCAATCACATACGCAGCTCGTGCAAAGGAATCCTTGGGATCTTTTAATTTAATTTGCTAAGCTAAACAATCTTCGTCCCTACAATTGGAGTGTGGGAAAGTAGCCGGCGTTTAGCTGATTCATCAATTTTACAAGCTTCTGTTGAATTAATGAACTAGAACAAGTGGAATGGATCAGGAAATAAAAGAATATTTTAGAATGAAGTTACTGTGGCTAGCTTAAATTTAAATGAATTAATTTGAATTTAAATTGAGAGCTTAAAATATCATTAACTTATATAATACTAGCTTTTACCCACGATTTCGTAAGCATAAAAAAGGTTACTAGAAACCTAAAAACAATTTATTTACATTGCGTACCTGAAACAAAACAAAACAGCAAATCAAGTCCATATTTCTTTAAAATCAAATCAAATCTATGTTTTTATCGATAGATATTGAGATAGCTACAACAGTATTTTACATATAATTTTTGATCTTTTAACTAAAATAAAAATACAGTTATTAAAAATTACAACCCACTGCACATGCGGGAATTTTCTACGCCAGTTGGGGTAGTGCAAGACATTAGAAATTTTTAATTTCCTTTATTCAGTTTTATTTTAATTCAAAAGCACTTCAAAATGAATCTGAAAAATCCCTTAAATAACAATGTATAATTTTAAATGTATCAAACACTAAAAAAATAAGCAGAATCGTTTGAAATATTCGGTCGAAACATGTTGATCCTTACCTCATTAGTGTGACGAACAAACAAACTGAAGTCTTATTCATTTGGTGGTGTGGAAATGAAGATTTTTGGTGAGAAAGTTGGTTTTAATTAATAAAAATTAACCACTCAATTAATCGGAATAAGTACTGGCATATGTCTTTTCCCAGATTATAATTAATCTGTTAAATAAATTTCATTCAATTTCGTTTTGCTGTTCTAGAATGATTGACTAACGTCATCCATCGATCCATCCAAACTTTCACATTTATAATAATAATATAGATACTGATTTTTCAAAATTAGTGATATACCAAGATATTATGATTTATTTTCTGTATTTTTTGCTTTTTAAAATTTCACCTGGAGTTTTATATTTTTCATGGAATATATATTTATATTTTCATGGATATAATCATGGAATAATACAACATTTG
>JAOUZG010009324.1:1048421-1073880 GCA_026289955.1 Argiope argentata
GTCGACTTTATCCGATATATATGTATATATATGATTATGCCTTTCCGCCCATTTGGAAAAATTAGCTCAAAAAGAACCAACCAGACAAATAAACGCTGGTACGAGGTTTTGGCAACAACATACACACTAATCGTTATCAAAATATTTAAACTTTTTTCAATGCCAGATGTTATTCGTATACAATTATATAAAAACTAAAGAAACTATACAATATAAATACTTTTGTATAAATTTGATGGGATATGTGAACATTGAAATATTAGTCAACTGTCAACTTTTCAAAAATAATGCTGAAAAAAATATGATTCCGTATTGGAGATTTCAGTAATGATAAAAGGAGGATGAAGCCATGCCCTATTTTTAACCAAACATCTGACATCTGATTTTGAGCTAATTCGTTGATACGCGTCATAACATGATCGTAACATCGTCCATCTTCGCATGTCATACAATATCGGTTAAGACATGTAAGGAAACCTATGTATTTCATATTTTGTTTCTTTCTAGATCTTCCTAGTTCTTCTTAAGTCTTCAATGGCCTAATTTTTGAAGCACTGACTGCCCTCAAATAACTTCCCCGAAAACATGATCAATGTAACCTTTTCCGGCTTTTATATTAGTTTATTCAAGAAATTATTTGAAAATTGGGAAATAGAACTGGATAGAATAAGAAAGTTGTTCCAGTTCTTGGTTTATATTTCAATACTTTTGATAAACGGGAATATTTTGGGGATATTCTCAATCTAAAATCAACTGCTCTCAAACTTTCCTCAAAATATGATCAATGTAACCTTTTCCGTTTTGTCTTATCAATTTATTCAAGAAATTATTCGAAAATTGGAAAATAGAACTGAATAGAATAAGTAATAAATACATTTTTTGGTTTATATTTCAATATTTTGATAAACGGAATGTTTTGTGGATATTTTCAACCTAAAATGTTTATAAACATTAAAACTCTTTCGCTTAGTAATTTAGAAAAAATTATCTCGTCTTATTTCTTTGTACAATAGTAGAATTCCTTAACCTTTTGCAGTCCGAAAAATAATTAGATACAAAATTATTCTCCTAATACAAAGATTTGCGTATTGCAATGAAAAATAAACAAACATAATTCTTTTCAGTCGAATTTCTTTGAAAAATTAATCTATATCTCTTAACCATTATGTAGGCGTTTTTAACAATTATATTTGAAAAATGAATAAATAAAACGTCAAAATGATGCACCGTCTTGAATGATGCTTCAGAGGCACCATCGAAGTGCGAGGGGTTAATATTGCTTGATTGAATAAATGATACTCAGGATTTGATGGTTCGTAGGGTTAATTTAAATTTAGTGCATTAAATTAACGCTATGATTCGTTGGTGTAATGGATTAAGGCATGTCATTGCTTTTTTAATTTATGAATAGATGAACACTTAGGATTTGATAGTCAACTTGGGATTTTAACTCTTTAACCTGCTCATAAGTCTTAAGGCAATGATTATATAATATTTTTATAAAACATTTCATATTACAATATTTTTATACATTTTTTAAAAAAGTATAATCGTTCATAAACTTTATAATTCAATACAAAAGATACGTTGCATGCATAAATATTTCAAATATTTTGTTGAAGCGTATTTGAAGTCAATTGGCAAAAAATTTACTAAACAAAAGGTGTTATCTAATTGATAGCTGAGAAAATCATCAAATTAAGGGATTTCTTAATTTATTTTAAATCTTTAATTTTCATTTAATGCCGAACATCCTAATTAACCATTTAACCTCGAAGTAAAACACAAATTTAAATTAATTTCTCTATCCAAGAAAAGAAATGCGCTCGGAGTCATATAAAATTTAGATGTGATCTTAAATTAAACAAGTTAAATCGACCTCTATTTACCTACTCAACTTTCAAAACTATATTTTTTATTGCACTTAATGTAATCTTTGTTTTAGTTTTTAGACAAATGCTTTAATGCAAAATATACTGTTACAAAGTGAAAACATAAATCACTTGATTGGGGATCATTTACATGAAAAATGATTTTACTATCTTGCATATGAAGATATTTTAATTTAAAATTTACTTTGAATAAGATGGTAAAAAATACATACATTTTAGTATAATATAAATACTATAGTAAAAATTTGCCAAAATAATCCATTAAACTTTATTCTTTCTTTCTCCACATTAGCAAAAAGAAAAGAAAAAAATATTGTTTAATTTAATGAATGCTTTATTTTAATATGGAAAATCTACACATGAAACAATATGAATGCGTAAGTGGAATATTCTGAAGATAGAGAGAGGAAATCATGACATCTGGGCTCCAAAAAATTATGGGAGGGGGATTTAGAAAAATAGCTGGCATTCTCATTTAATACTCCAATTTTGTATATCATAAACTGCCAAGCACCTCTAAGATGACTACAGAAGAGGCCAACTCAAGAAGAAGAAACAGAAGATGTAACAATTCTTTATTATCGCTTGTCCTTGACCCATGAGCAGTATTAAACATGCTATGCAGTTTCACTCGCCAAATCATCGCCACATGCCTTGAGGAGCATGAAAAATGTAAAAAAAATCTCATTGTTTGGCGAACATTGGGAAATGGAGCCAGCAAAACTATTATCTCGAATGTTATTTTGAATCACTTTATTTGACAGAACCAAATTAAGATACTTTAGAAATTAAGAATAGAAATGACAGAAGTTGGAATTTATCAAGAAAATACTGTTTTGCTTTAAAGCAATCAAAGAATATTTCTTTGTTTGGGATAATTGTTATAATTTCCTCGTCACTACAGTTATTTAACAAGAGATCTGCATAAGCTATCTGATTTATACATTTTTGCAGTCTTATATTGTAAAGGCTTCAGTAAATGGTAACAGTTTTGTATAGATAAAGGAGTTGGAGATTATGTATATGGACCATTTTAGTCTATTGATTGTTAGAATTCCTTTAATTATTGCAGTGTGGAACTTTGAATGGGGCTTTCTCTTATGATTTGGTCTCATCATCTACCATGGAATAAAATTTTATGATTTGTTCCAGAAATATATCCATATATGGGCATTGATCTAAGTAAAATCGACAGAAGCTTTATGAATTCGTAATCTTTATCATTTTGTAAAATATGTAGACTTTTCAAATTAAATATGCGCAAGAAATTCGATATGTATCACGTAAGCATAAGCATAAAGAAGGACCCACTTAAATAATTCCAATATTGAAGAAAAGAAAATAGTAACATATTTTAATCACGTGAAATATATCTATTTTTGCGTTGTTATTATCACATGATCATTTAACTATATATAACATTTACTACAATACTGGTATTAATAATAATATGGGCCATAATATAATCCTTAATTTATTCTATTGCACTAAACGATTCAATTTATAGGCTGACAGAAATTCAAACAATGCAATAATATTCTTCAATTTCCTTCATTCTTTCTTTTTAATGTATCTGGTTACATGAAAAACATAAATTTAGTTAAAAAGGTTTTTTTTCCTCTCAGTTTTGAAAAATGAGTATGTTTCTGCTTCTAGTGATATCTTTATTTTATTTCTATATCATTTAAAAGTCAAGTTATAGCGAATATTGACACGCACGTGATGCTTATTTATAGGCATTTAAAAAACTTTGTTGTTGTTTCTAATGGCACTTCCTATGAACAAGCGCACTGACGACCACCAGCGATTTTAAGCCGAATGAACGTCTCTTGTTTTACAAGTAGCGCCAACGAGGGCCAAGAGTACGACTTAGCTACACACTCAGCGCATTCACTTGCACAGCTCCTTTAACATATTCACACTTCTCACAGATAGTACATAGAAAGACAACCACACCCTAACCGGGACTCGAACCCGGGACCCGGGATCACGAGGAAGACACGCTACCTCTGGGACGATGGCATTAAAAAACTTTCTATGCATTATCTGAACAATAAGTTTTTCCATAATTCTACTGTACAAGTATAGCCTATCTCAATAATAAATCATATCTTAATTAAATTTCATTTGTTATTCTGTACTGAATGTAATGAGCTATAAATTTGATGTTGAATTCTCCAGAAGTAAATTTATGATTATTTATTTTGAATTTTTTTGAAAAATTCCAAAATTTTATGTATCACAAAAATTTCATTTTTGTATATATTCCTTAGATAATAATTATTTATACTTTGAGATATGTTAAACATGTAATGTTACAAAGAAAAATGAAAAACTGTGACATTTTTTTTTCTCTAGAACAATACTAAATTGCACAAATGAAGCTAAAATTTACATCAAAATATGTGTGAGTGTTTTTCCAAAAGTTACACATATATTTAAATAATTTCACTTTCATTCACCATTTTATCATTATATTAATAAAACCCTCGTATAAATATTAATTTTTAAAAATGTCCCCCCCCCCTAGATTTTAGTCAGATACCTAAAGAGCTTTTACTTTTACATTTAACTTTTACTTTTATATTTAAGTATCGAGTCGTATACCTAAATATAAAATTAATCTGATTAATTATGCATCAAGTTCTACATGTTAAGTGAATGTATATCATGACGATATGTATATATCAGTTATTACGTCCAACTCGTTACAGGTAACACTTTTTTAGGACTCACGTAACCTTTCTCATTTCTAGTGACGATTTCGGATTCAGATCTTCCAGTCTTTGTCTGTGATACAATCTGCGGACTTTCTGTGCAAGCCGAAGTGATATTCGCGATAGAGCACTGACACGAATGTTCGCAGTTTCCTGTCAATTGTTTGGAGCGCGCAAGTTGAGATGTTTGATTGTAAGAAGTGACTCTTCCTCGGTTGTAGTTGCGTTTCCCATGTAGATTTTTCTTTCTGTGTACAAGTAGATTAGAAGCGTTTATCCTCGCAGAGAAGATACCTTATGATAGGTAGGGGCAATGCATTGACGAGCAATACGTTTTATAGATGCATATATTAATTTAAACAATCCCGTTAAAGTGAGATACAATTAATCTTGTCGCCAAGCATGATTACATTTGTAATCATGCTGACATTTGAATTGCAGATTATTTTGAAACATTCAATAGAAAAAGATTTGAATATTTTAAAATTGTTTCCACAAATATCGTTTGATTAATTTCGGGATAAATTTTTTTTTTCATACATGCAAGAATATATCGATTGCAGAGAAGATATCGATGTTACATAGCTGCATTTTATTGTCATGCAATATGTTTTATTTTTGGATAAAATAATTTAACAACAATCACGTTAAAGATGGATATAATTAATCTTGTTATTGGACATGTTTAAACTTGTTATAATGCTGTCGTTTGAAATGCAAATTAATTTAAAACATTCAATAGAAAAAGTTTTGAATATTTTAAAATTATTTCCACAAATATCGTTTGATTAATTTCGGGATAAATTTTGTTTTTTCATTCTTACAGAGAAGATATAGAATGCTACACAGCGGCATTTTATTGTCTTGCAATATGTTGTATTTTTGAATAGAATAATTTTAAAACAATCATGTTAAAGAGAGAGATAATCAATCTTGTTACCGGATATGTTTAAACTTGTTATCATAATGTCATTTAATTTGCAAATTATTTTTAAGTATTCAATATATAAATGTTTTGATATTTAAAAATTGTTTTCATGAATATCGTTTGATTAATTTCGAGAAATTTTTTTTATCCTTGCAGTGAAGATATCCTATGCTTGATAACGGCATTTTATTGCCGTGCAATATGTTTTATTTTTGGATAAAATAAATTAAAAACAATCACGTTAAAGAAAGATATAGTTAATCTTGTTACCGGATATGTTTAAATTTGTTATCATGCTTATGTTTCAAATGCAAATTATTTTAAAATATTAAATAGAAAAAGTTTCAAGTATATTAATATTATTTTCCCGAATAGTGTTTGGTTGAGATAAATTTTGTTTCTCGATTTTCGCAAAGAAGATATCTAATGCAGCATAGTGGCATTTTATTGAAATGCAATATGTTTATTCGTGAGAAAACTAATTTAAACAATCATGTTAACCCTCTATGGCCCGAATTTTTGTTTTAACTCCAAAAAAATTTTAGGTAAGAAAAATCAGAAATTATAAACCTATACATGCAAATGAAAACAAATTTTTGTGTTTCAACAATTTTATTGCGCTATAATCATTATGTGACCATCAAGTCACATCGGCCTATAAAATTTGCACTTCTGCGTATTATAGCTGATATGTGAAAGTCCATAAAACAATTTGCATTTGGTGTAAGGCGTAAATGTACATGCATCCATAAACGTAATTTGGTAATCACTAACAAAAGCTCAAATTATTTCAATTGGATCAAATGGTTTCGCGTAGTTTTACTGCCAACAGTTTGCGCAGCAATTATTTTGCTATTTCGAGTGGATGAGCCTATCAATGGTTGTGAGTACTAGAATTGATTGTGTTTGCAACGTCATAGAGTTAAGATTTATGCGTCATCTCATGAAAGAAAGCTATAATTATTTTGCAAAATGTTAATATTAAAATGCGACCTGAAAGTTACACTTGTCCATAGAGGGTTAAGGAAAGATACAATTAATGTTGTTACCAGAAATGATAAAACTTGCAAATATGTTGTCATTTGAATTACAAATTACTTTAAAATACCCAATAGCAATATTCTTGAATATTTTAAAATCGTTTACACGAATATTTTTTGATTAATTTCGAGGTAAGTTTTTTTTTTGATACTTGCAGGGAAGATATCTTATCTTAAATAACAGTATTTTATTGATGTGCAACATGTTTTATTGATAGATAAAATAATTTAAGCAATCATGCTGAAAAAACATGTAGTCAATCTTGTTAATAGGTATGTTTAAACTTGTTATCATGTTGCCGTTTGAATTGCAAATTATTTTAAAATATTTAACAATGTCATTTTTGAATATTTTAAAATTATTTTCCCGAATATGGTTTGGATAGTTTCGAGATAGTTTTTCTTTTTTAATAATGGAATCATAAAGAGAAATCAAATCAAGGAAATGGGTGATTAAATTTATTAGCATTTGTATAAGTCTTTCCTATCAAAATTTATAGGCAATATGTAATTAATTTCATTCTAATCAATATAAATTAAAATTATTTCTCCTTATAATAATTGAGAATGTGCATTGGCTTTCTGTATGCTAGAACTTTTAATCTAGTATTAATATGCATTTAGTGCAAATATACTTTAGATGTTAACCACTTTGATGCGATATTTTTGAAATTTTAATTAAAACATTAATGAATGCACAATAAAGGGAGATTTTGATATTCTCTTGATAATCACCAAAAAAAATTCTTGATAATCACACCAAAATAATCACAAAAAATCATCGCCTTGTATGTTTTTATTATTCTAAAATTTAAGAAATTAGGAAATATTACTGGTTTGTTACACAGATAATTTTTTTCTTAGATTTGGATAATTTTTAAAGCTATTTTTTGTACAATTTAAAAAAATATATTTCATTATTATAATAAATTCCAAATCGTTTTCGTTGTTTCATCAGATACGTAATTGCGTAATTTTCTTCCTTTGTTGAAAAGTAAGGTATAAAGAATGTGGATAGTATCTACTTAATTTACGAACTCGAAGAGAGATTAATTACATCGCCAATAAAAGGTACAATTTCAAAAAGATTGACCAAATAGTTTAGTTTTTTGACATAGAACTCAATTTCATCAGAAAAGTTCATTTGCATAATAGATGGAACAATTGCTAGGCTATTATAAAATACCTTACATTTTTTAAAAAAATTTAGCGTATAAAAATATTTTATTGTAAAAATTAAATTACGCTTTAAAAATAATTGAAATTAAGCTCAATTAATATTCCTGGCGAAGCAGCTAGTTTTCAAAGACGGCAAGAAATAAATATTTGAAAAATGCTTCACGTACTATAATTCAGTCACTACACCATCTATAGGAGCATTTGATAATGAAGTGGTTAAATTATAATTCATGAAGTACATTTAAAATATCTTCTAAAAGGGTTTTAAAGAGTTAGCTTCAAATATAAATATGAAAATTTAATGTGTATCTTAGTATTTAAAAATAAATATATTGTATATTAAGAAAGTGCTATGTTCGAAGAGTTTATGTGTGTGTGTACGTGTGGATGAGTGTATGTAAGAAATACAAAACGCTTTTTCCTATATTGGCGATAATAGCTCATTAATTCAAATTATATTTTTTTCAAACAATGTGTGATATATAATTTACAAACCACAAATCATAATCACCGAAAGAATAAATAGGATTTCTCAATGATATGTAATCTGGAACTGGAAAGTGAAATATATAATTTCAAATGGATTATCATCCAGAGTTCTGAAAGTAATAGGTTGGTCAATAATATGCAGTCTGATGAATAAGCCATAAGAAAAAGTTTAACATCCGAAGGTATTTCAATCACTTTGATCCTCCCAATTATGGTAGGAGTTACAACATCTTAAAAAAAAACAAATCTAATATTTAAACCAACCCTAAAGGTAAATTTATGAAATTCTTTTATCAAATCAGGTGAACCAGATTCTTAAGAAACCCATTCTTCCCAAACCAGATGTGGCATAGTTTAGATTGGTCAACTAAATCGCCGGAACGATCTGGTTAACTCTAGAAAAAAAGCTGGCGTAATTACGATCTGAATCAATCGATAGGTGATCCATTTTATTGTGTTTTTTTAACCCCTTAACTGTCAATATATTCTCTGCATGATCTAAAAGGGGGGGGGGAGAAGTGCGTGAAGGTAGCTAGTTAGTTAACTTCAGTAATTAATCAAATTAAAATGCTGTCCAATTTTGGTCGGCCAGTTTTCTGTTTTCTTAATGTGATTTACTGAGTCACCTTCTTTATCCCCTACTGGATTTGCTTCAGAATGTTGTTGCAATAAGCAATCATTAGCACGCGGTAGTTCATCTTATTTGACGTAGAGAGTAGTTAGTTATAAGAAAAACGAACCACTCAATCAAATAAAGGATTTGAATCATTTTTTAGCGGAGCAGTAATTAAGCACAGATCGGGTTGTCGCTTTTGAAAGATGTGATATATCAGTTTTGAACCTTTCTTTTAGATATGTATAGAAGAAATGACTGATGCTTAAAATTGCTTTTTTCTCTGTCTCGAAGAGTGGTTTTTTGTCGGTGAATCTTATGAAATTAAGCTATATTTCCCAACGATAAAAAGCTCATCGGAAATACATACTACTTCATATTTCAAATAATTTCGATGCAATGAATTTGATCACCGTTGTTGTAGTAGTTACCAATGACACTTGCATTGGACAAGCAATCTGAAGGCCGTCATCGATTTTAAGCGGATTGAGCGTCCCTTGTTTTTCAGTAACGCCAACTAGGACCAAGAGTAAGACTACTTCATGCGTCACATTCGCTTGCTCCCCTTTCTACAGGGGGGGGGGGCATTCATAAACTTTACAGATAGAACACAGGAGAACAACCATGCTCAAACCGGAACACCCAGCTCTCGGTGTAGACACGCTACCCCCTGCCAGGATGCTGGCTATGAATTTTTTAAATAAAATTGCGAGTGAATAATTTAGTTACCAACAGATATTGATATTCATTTTTTAAAATTAATATGTGATAAAAATTTAATGGAAACAAAATTTTATTAGTCATTGATCTATGAAAAATGTCCAAGCAAAAATAATTTGAATTAAAAGAGTTTGTATTACTGATTTTTTTAATGTTTTCGATTGTTGAAAACTGAGCATACTTCATGAGCTACATTCTTAGCTACTTCATGAGCTACATTCGCTTGCTCAACCCCTTTTTACAGGGTGGGACATTCACACATTTCTCAGAAAGAAAACAGAAGAACAACCGTACCCGAACCGGGACACGAACGCGAGAGGCCCAGATAACGGGGAAGGCAAGCTAACTATGAACCAGGACGCCGGCGAATTTCATCGTGAAAGCATTTAACCCCCAATGTCCTGGCAGAGAGGTAGCGCATCTTCTCCGTGTTTGGGACATGGTGTTCCTGGTTTCGTTTGAGGCATGGTTGTTCTTCTGTGTTCTATCTGTAAGGCATGTGACTGTGCCCCCTTGCAAAAAGAGGCTGTGCAAGCGAATGTGATGAGTGAGTAGCTGTTCAGTATGTGTTATCTTTATGTAATGTTTTGTTCTTAACCTTATTACTCTGTTTACAATTTTTTTTTGTATTCATTAAACGGAAATTTAGATTTAGAAAATGTGCTAGTTCTTCTATTCTTAATTTTTAAAATTTAAGATAATAATTTTTTTGTAGTTTTTGTTACAAATAATATTATAATTCTCTTTTCGACATTCTATTACAATTAAACTTTAAAACTTCCCTATTTGGTACCTAAATATCTCAGTTGTCTCCTTGCTTTAATTTTTTTTAGCTTTTAATTAATTTAGCAGTTTTTTTAGTAATTTTTTAGCTTTTAATTTAGCTTTTAATCGCCCCATATTTTTTGAATAAAGAAATGAACTATGAAATGTGTTACTTATATGTAATCCTATATTATCATGTGAAAACATGATGTTCTTTTGGTTTCAAATTTTGAAGCTTTAAAATGCGTAGGCAACAGATTGGCGATTTATCTATTTTAAGGAATCCGTCTTTAAGTTTTAGTATTAATAGAAAATAACGCAGAAGATTGTCATGTTTGGCGATTTATCGCCAATTAAAGTTACAACTTGATTTCCAAATTATTCATTTTATGAATTCTTACGAATTTTCTTAATTAATTTAAGTCATTAACAAGTTTAAACTGGTTTGAAAAAAACTACGAGATTAACTGATTACGTATGTGTCAATATTAAATAAAACAGATGTTTTATTTATTTATTTTTTCATCTTAACATTGATCGAGGTCCAAAACTTTGCCAGTTAGAAAAATTGGAAATGAAAGTTTTAAAAAATTATCTTTATATATAAATATATATAGTGATAGAGTCCGGTAGAGAAGTCACGTGATTGTTTCAAACCGGTGTAAAATGTTTAATGACTTAAATTAATTAAGTCAAATAATGTCTTAGTAATAATAATGTTCTCACAGGATAAATTAAAATTTGCGATCATAGATTTCATTTTTTCATTATTTATTTTTATCTGTTTTCTTACATATATTTATTATTCACAACGGATTGAAACAAAAATACCATCTCATACCAAATTTGATACATGCAAGTTATTGCAGTTTTGAGTTATAACGAGTATTTTAAGTGCAGACCGACAGACAGTCAACAAGAAGTTGCATTTCTATCTCTTTGCATTTCTATGCGTATCTATCTCGTTTTTATCTGTAATTTTGATGTTACTTATATACAAATAGCCTGACAAGCGGACTTTCTCTAAAAAGATTTTTTTATTGTTTTTTGTTGTTTATATTGACACTTGCCATGGACAAGCTAGTTGATGAATCAACGAATTTTAAGCCGAATGAGAGTCTCTTGTTTTTCAATCGCTCCAACTAAGGCCAAGAGTGCAACTTAACTACTCACCCCTCACATTCGCTTTCATATCCTCTTTTTACAGGGGGGATACATTTACAAGCTTCACAGATAGAACACAGAAGAATAACCATAACCGCACTAGGACTCGAACTCAGGACGTACATATCACGAGGAAGACACGCTACTTCTTTCTGATGCCGGTTGAATAGATTTTATTCAAAATTTAGTAGAAATCTCAAGAAGGTTTTCAGTTTTCTTTGTCACAGTCAAACATATATTTTCTAAATGTGTATTTTTCTATCTCAGGCAAGTGTAAAACGTAAAGATTTGTTAAAACTGGAGTTAGAATATCTTTTTACGCTTATCGTACTTTCTCTACATATGCATACTAGAAAATAAAAGCTTAGTCTTAGAAATTGCAAGTTCATTCAAACATTAATGCATATGACTGCAAAGCTTTGCGAAAGCCTCAGCAAAGTAAAAACAAATTACAAAAGTATTTCCAGGTCCTTAATAGTAATATTATTGTGTATAAACGCAACAGAAGGAAGATATCCCAACTGCCGTTGAACAATGATTTTAATATTCATGAGGAATAATAGTTTTATGACTATACAGTTAATAAAACAAGATTCAAATATATTCAGATTTCCGTGTGTGTAACACGATTCTTTTGTTACGACACCTGTTTGTTAAATATTATGAAAATCTCAACAATAATACGCGAAATTATTTCTAGAATTTGAAAAAAAAAATAAAACAATTGTAGGAAACCAGGAAATTATTGATGCAACCTGAAAACTGCATTAGTATGTATGTCCACACTTTTTTTCCGAAATGATTCTATCTTTGAAACTGGACCAAAACCATCCCCCCTTTCGCCAATGACTCTGAAATGATGAATGAATATGACCCTTGGGCTTTACAACCTGGAAATTCTTCTCAAAAAAACACCGCCCAGTGGAATTTGCAGGATTACCCAACAAAGATTACCCCAAACCCACCAGCCCTTTAAGAGTTCAACTGGAATGTCACAATAATCCACGGTTTTATACCCAGATCATGGCGAAGATACCGTTTTAGCGGCCATTGTGAGGGGGACACTTATGTGCTTCGTTTCCGCCTTTGAGCTGTTTTTTTGCATTGTTCTAGAGACCACATCGATCTATTTCCATATTAGTGACCTAATCTTGAACTTTTTTCTCACCTCCAAAATTTTGTTCGTGACGAGGTACAGGAAGTTCACGCCCTTTGAATACCAAAGAGAATGTGCATGAAAGTGGGGGAAATTATTGAACTTCTCTCATGGTTTCTTGGACAAAGACCACAACAAGTCATAACGATCATAATGGCATAGAAAATGCAGAGCATGGCATGTTTGAATCGTAAAAGTGACTTTCATTTTTTTTAATACTCTTTGATAAAAATTTATTTAAATAATATTTGAGAAAGAAAAAGCACTTTTTTGTACGATAGGAATAAAATTCTATATTTGGATTTTATCTTTAAAAACTGAATGGATATTTATGTATGTGTGTTTTTGTTAGAACAGAGATATGACACTCATAGATGTACATTCTTATAGGGCGAAGATAAATTAAAATTAGTTTAAGTTCACAGATTACTAACATACTTAACAAACTGAAAAGAGAAAATATTTGTATGTGTGCGTGGCCTAGAAATAATATTTTATAATGAGAATATCTTGAGCAAACTGAATAGGAGGACATATTTGTACATGTGCGAAGCCTCGGAATAATATTTTATAATGAGAATATTTTGAGAAAACTGAATAAAGGTAAATATTTGTATGTGCGTGTGGCATATAAATAATATTTTATAATGAGAATATTTTGAGCAAACTGAATAGAGGAAAATATTTGTATGTGTGCGTGAACTAGAAATAATATTTTATAATGAGAATATCTTGAGCAAACCGAATAGAAGAAAATATTTATATGTGTACGAGACCTAGAAATAATATTTTAAGGTATTTTCAAAAATAATCTCATGGAAAACATTGAAACAAATGGTAAAATAATAGAAAATAAGATTGTTTTGTTGGTGCTTATTGGCGCAAGAACCATTTTTGATTAAACTGAGTGAAACATTTAGAGATATTTTAAAGTTTAAAGTTTTGAAATTTTTCTTTTAAAAGTTTGTTTCTAAATTGAGTCATTTTCCTGGAACTGCCAACCAGTAAAATCTACAAAAATTCATCGCATGGTAAAACAAAATCTAAAAAATACTTAAAAACAAATCAAAAAGTAAAAGCCAATACTTTTTAAAAAGGTAAAAATATGGAAATGGGAACTTTATGAAGGGTTGGGTGAATGTAGCGAATGCGTTCATTGTTAAATTGCGGGCATTCTATTAAGATGTGAAGAACCATCATAAGGCACTGTACATCGGGCTGTGGGTTTTCCCAGCAACAAATGTTTTTGTATGAGCCGTATGTGACAAATTCTTAAAATGATAATAATCTGGGTAATAAGGAATACTTCATGTGAGAAAGATATTATTGCATTGTTACAACTTGATCTTCAATTAATAGGGTAGCGTTTAAAGACAATTTCTTTATTTACAGCCTGATGCAGATAAGAACTACTCGTTCGCATCTAGGTTAATATGAATGATAATATTTACATCACAGTTGAAAGTTATACATGAATAGTTGCTTGATTAATTTCGGGAGACATCCTAACAAGAAATCCTAACAGCTGTTAACGCATCAAGCTTTAACAGTAAACTTCAAACCTATATAACTTTCCAATACAAGGAGTTTAGAAGTGCTTCTTAAAATTTGTCAAATCAAGGAAACGACACTGCTAATTGGAATAAAATGGTGAAAGCAAAGGACTTAAATTTTCAATTTCAGATTATGTGAACATTTGGGAAAATAAAATACTATGCAGTAAATAGCAGAACTGTTGCAGTAATAACAGTAAATAGCAGAATTGGGTACTTACTTATTAAATTGTCCAACTTTATCGCCAAATTTGAAGTCGTTACCAATGAGTTGCTAACCTGCCAATTATGGCAATCCGGCAATGGTGTAATCCGTTGATTTTTATCGCCAAATTTAAATTCGTCACCAATGAGTTACTAAACCATTGGCGAAAACGGTCTAATACGTAAGTACCCAGAATTATTGCAGTAATAATAGTAAATAACAGAAATGTTCAAAATGCAGTACTAATGTAGAGAATTCAGCAATAGAATTCAAAAATTCAAAATAAATTCAGCAAATTGAAACTGTAGAACTGAACACATTTGAAACAGCAAAACTAAATAAATGTAGGAATCTGAAAAGTGAGGAATATCGTTTGACGTCTTCGTAGTTCTTCAGATATTTCAATCACAAAAATTGTTATTTTTCCTTAAAGTGTATTATAACATTTAAGACATAAATAAGCATGTCTATTTCATTTATATTATAGTTCATTGTGTTTTATTTTATTATAATTCGCTTCTCCCGGGGAAGCACCTCGAAATGAGGATGAGATACTTCCGACATGGTGGTTGGATCTCACCTCTTGGAGGGTACACTAATATGTAGAGGTTTGGCTCCTCCCATCGATAGCGGCACGTACTTCCTATTGGGAGGATTATACCGTTGCCTGTGGTGATCATTAGGATTCAATTACAATTACCGCCAGTGTTGCTGCTGAGGCGGTCCGATCATTCAGCCCTCGTCGTTTAAATCCATGTATCTTCAGACAGTTCGGAGTGTCAAGGTATGCCTCATTATAATTCGATTATAATTTATCCCATTATATCTATAATTCCCTAAGTAGTTTATCATTGTTATAAATGACTTTTACTATACCTACTAATAGCATTAATCCCAAGTTATAATGATATAAATTTATCAATGCCATTTTGGGGTCAGGTCAAGTCGAATTTCAAAAATCACGTTTGCCTCTAATTTGGACGTACAAATGAACAAGGGGGTTTGAATAGAATGAAGCGATCAACAACATCCTTTCAATCACACACTTATAAATTGTATTTAAACCATACTTTAATTTGGTGGTCGTGATTGTGTAATACTAGAGAGAATGGTTAACAGAACGCTGATTGAAATAGAATGGAAGACCTGAACTGTAAATGCGGGGTTCTTTTCTTTTGCACACTCTAGTTTGCGCAGTTCGGAAGTATATAATGATCCGTGTGACAGCTCCAGCTATTATGCCATCACGATTTCTCACAACTTTTTGACCTTCGCTGAAAGAATAAAAGTGGAGACATTTGGGAGAAATTTAATTAAAGTCAGATATTGTTTGTCGGTGGCCTTTTCACTGTTAAGCAGAAGCTGGTCTCGTCAGCTGCTGATTGTTGCCTCTTTCATTTTTGTGACAGAGAGAAATACTTTTTGGGCAATGATATCATAAATTTAACAAGGAAAAAATATTTTCAACTCAATTTAGACAGTAAAAAATCAAAAGATAGCACCTAACCATCTGACAAGTTATTCTACAATTTCGAATAATGCCATTTCAAGCAAAAGCCATCGAATTCGAAAAGCATGAAAAATGATAATCCGATAGCTTTTGACAAAAAACATCATGGAAAATGCATTCAGTATTCTTGAAAAAAAAACTTGGTTTCAAATAAAACACTTCTGGAAATTTTCGTGATTCGCAGCATTGCAGCAAGATGATACTTTATGCTTGAATCGTTTGTCTCCATTATTTGTAAAATTTATTTTTATGACAGCTACAAAATGTGCATGAAATAAAATGCATTTATGTCGTTATTGATGCTTCCAGATGCAGTGTGTATTGAATTACGAAAAATCTAACGTTTCAAACAAAACACTTGTGGAAATCTTCGTGATTCACATCATTGCAGCACGATGATACTATGTGTTTAAACCGCTTGCCATCATTATTTGTAAAATTTATTTTTTATTACAGCTGCAAAATGTGCATGAAATAAAAATCTAATGCCGTTATTGATGCTTCCAGATGCAGTGTGTATTGAATTACGAAAAATTTAACATTTCAAACAAAACACTTGTGGAAATGTCTGTGATTCACAGCATTGCAACACGATGATATTTTGTGCTTGAAACGTTTGTCTCCATTTTAGTAAAATGTATTTTTATTACAGCTGCAAAATGTGCATGGAATAAAATGCATCTAATGTCTTTATTGATGCACAGATGCAGTGTGTATTGAATTACGAAAAATTTATCATTTCAAATAAAATACTCCGGGAAGTTTCCGTGATTCACAGCATTGCAGCATGATGGTACTTTATGCTTGAATCATTATCCATTATTAGAAAAATTTATTTTTGTTGCAGAAGCAAAATGTGCATGGAATAAAAGGCATCTGATGTCGTTATTAATGCTTTCAGATGCAATGTGTATTGAATTACGAAAAATTTAACATTTCAAAAAAAGCACTTGTGGAAATTTTCGTAATTCGCAGTATTGCAACATGATGATACTTTGTGCTTGAATAGTTTGTCTCCATTATTTATAAAATTTATTTTTTTGCAGCTGCAAAATGTTTACGGAATAAAATGCATCTAATGACGTTTTTGATGCTTTCAGATACAGCGTGTTTTGACGTTGTATCTGAAACAAAGAACATTACTTTCCTAAATGTTCTGAAGAATAATTTTAAATATTTATTGAAAGAAAAGAAAATATTGAATGGGAGTGAAATCGGCATAATTGAAATGCTACTATTTTAAGGTGACGTAAAATTGAGTTTTGTGCTATAATATGCGATGAGATTACTGAGAGAATGAAATAAAATATTATTTAATATTGAGTTTAAAATATTAATCTAAAACATCTTTCAAACTCATTTTTCCCTTCTTTCCTTCAGGATTTTCAAAATTCTTTTCAAATTGTGTTGCTTCAAGTCTAGTGGTTTTTCTTCTAGATATAGATCGGTATACTTTTACGTCATGCTTGCCACATAGCGGAATTTTCAGTTTACGATTAATATGGTTTGGTAATTGCCATAATATAAATTTGTCAACGGACATTTGGCAAAACTAATATTTAGTAGCAGTATTTATCCTATCTGGGTTTTTTTTTATTTTTCTGTTTTATCTGTTATTTTATGCTTTTCTTAAAAGTTAATCAAATTGGATTTTTTAGTATTATATTATTTAAGTTAAAGCAAACGATTTTTAATTCAGTTAAAACATTATTAAAAGTTATAGGCAAACGATTTTCATTTTAATTAAAGCATTATTAAAAGTTAAAAGAAAACGATTTTTTTTGTAAATATATTTTGTTAATTGAATTTCGAATAATTCTTGTATATGCTGTTTTAGTGTAAGGAATAAAAAAGAAGTGGCAATGAAATTAAAGATTCTTGGCTATCATTTTCATTTTAAGACGCTCTGCAAGCTATATTTTGAAGCTGAAAAAAACAAAACAAAAATAGATAGTTTTTTTTAGAAATATCTAGCCTAAGAACATCTACATAAATAAATTAATTTTCAAAACCAAAGAATCAACCCCCTTTAACTATTAAAGTATTTATTTCGCCAATTTGAACAATTGAGTTACTTCAGACGAAAGATATTGACACCTAGATCAATAGTCGCTTGTATTTCACAACTCTCAGTTATGGAGAGCAAAAAGTCAAAACCACTACACACGGATCTTCTTTCGAAAAACCTTGCAACAGAATTCCCACAATTAAAAAAAATTAAAATTTCATAAATTTTTACTATTTTTTAATACGCAGTGTAAAGAAATTATGGCAATCATCAAAAGTTTTGAAGTCGAGATTTTGACGAGTCTCCACGTTTCAAAACCACCCGAATTCAAAGAATACATTTTTGGCACTGTGTCTGTTTTTGAATAAACTCAAAACCGCTTACAGCTAAAGGTTTGAAATTTGGTATTGGGACTTAATGGCATATTTGTCAATTTCTATTAAATATTTTACGAAATCCATTCATAGAAAGTCTGTCTGTCCTGCTGCTCTTGCAAACTGCAAAACTTTAAAACGTGGGATATACGCAAATAAAATTTGATAAAAAGGCTGTATCCAAAATATAGATTTTTTAAATCGAATTCTTGTCCTATTCATCAAACAATTGACCATATGCCTGTCTGTACTTTCCCATGCATGTAAACTAGCAAACTCATAAATGCGACTAATTCTATCCGATATATTCGGGGCCTTACCCAAGGTCCACAATTTTATACAGGATCGACGGGAGGGGGTTGTAATTTCAATTGGAGAGGAGTATGTGATAAAGTTTCGAGGATTCAAACTGGTTATTATATATGATCCTTTAAAAGTGCGAAAAAAAAAGTAAAAAGTTCTATTGAAAAAAAAAGTTTTTTAAGTATTCATTTATTTCGCTTATCTTTGTCTTCCCTGACAGATTGCATTTTGCTAAAGGCTGAAGTTTCCTTTTACGGAAGCTTCTTTGTAAAGAAGGCATGCGCAGGCAGCTAAAAGAGGCAACACTGACATTCACTGACAGTTCTCCTGATAAATCTTCTACGAGTGACTGATTCCCTGCTACATCACGCATGACACATTTGATTTTGTTCCTACTTCAGTACCGTCTATTTTATACCCTTATCCTTCATTTCTTTAGAAATTAAAAACCATCTTCAATTGAAATTACTTTCATCATCTAGTTTTAACACGCATTTTGAATTTCTTGAAAGATTTTCTTTTATTAAGCTACTTTATATTAAAATCTAGGCTATCAGGGTATAAGAATAATCCATCAGAAAAGAAGTACATTTCTATTAATTTAAAAAATATTTCGCATTAGTTCCACTAATCTTAATATGAGCCCGATTCACACAAATTTTATATTAATATTTTCGTGAACTCAATTAAACATACCTTAATTTTACCTTCATTGAACTAAATTTAATTACCCCCCCCCCTTTCATTTTCCCTTTCTTATCTTGACTTGCAAAGATAGAATTGCAACCCATTTTCACTTCCTGGTGAGTTGAGATTTTAAAATTTCTTGTACTGATGCCTTTTTCTTGACAGAATACTGGTTTAATATTTACAGAATTATATTAGCAGCTAAGTGATTAAGTTAATTAAATTGTGGCGTGTCATAAGTGGCTCCATCTGGTATGAAAAAATTAACTCTAATATTATTTATATATAATTAATAACTGTATATATATTAATTAACAGTAATATTATTTATATATAATTAATAACTGTATATATAATAATTAACTGTAATATTATTTATATATAATAATTTATATATAATAATTAATTGTAATATTATTTATATTAGTGAATTAATAATAAAAAATTAGGGCTAAAAATAAGAAAACTAAGAAGTTCCTGAAATAAAAATGTACTTTTAAACATAATTCTTAATCAATTTATTTTACACTCCTACAAAAAAATCATGATAAAAAAATAAAAAGAATCACAATGTTTAGAGGTTAATAATCTATTATTCAACAATTTTTTATAGAGAAGGTGAAATATGCAATACATAATTTAAAATATTATTATTTTTAAAGAGGTTATCACAAAGAAAAATATAGAAGTAGAAAAATCCAACATTAATTCACTGATTAACTTTTTTCAAAAATTTTAAGAAATATTTGTTAACATTAATATATTCAAAAGCTGTAGATCATTCAAATTTTTAAGAAATATTTCTTAATGATTTTTTTTATTTATTGGTATTTAGCATCTACTTTTATAATATATTTTAAAATGCAGAGCCTTCAAAATTAGAGAATTTATTTGAAGAAAGAATTATTAAGAGAATTTATTTATTTAAGCAAGAATTATTATTTTATTAAAGAATTTATTTTAAGAGAATTTTTTTATATAGAATCTTTTTGAAATTAGAGAATTTATTTTAAGTGAAAATTCTATGTTCCTATATATAAACCAGAATATAAATCTATATAATATAAATAAAAATATACAAAGAAGGAATATATACATTTTAGAAATATCAAAATGATTAAATACACGATTCTTAGCAGAATAAATTCAATTTATTTTTAAAGAGAAATGAGAAAAATCACATATAATTTTATGAAATTTCTGCTAACGAATGGCAACACTTTTACGACGCATCTAGTTGCTTAATTCAAATCTATAAGTTCGGCCTCCAAATGTCATCAACTTTCCTAAATTTGGTAACTCCGAAAAACTGGAAATGCTTGCTTCTGTATAGTTATTTATATTAATAAAAATAAACAAATAAAAATATGGCATCTTCATTTTAGTAATTTCCAAATAAGAAATTTGAAAATAGCAAAATTATAATAGGAGCCGGTACAGAATAGTCGCTAATCTGAAGCGTTTATAATCCTTTCATGAAGTCTCAGGATTTTGTGTTTCTAGCCAGGGCCCGACTTAGCCTAGTTGGGGCCTGGAACAAAAACGTTTTGGGTCCTTTCTGTTTTATTATTTTAGTAATGAAGAACATTCATTAAAAAATGAAATGTAAAATGAAATTTTTATTTGATTTGGGGGCCCACTTAAGTTCAGATCCGGGGCCGCTACCCCGTATGCCGCTGAATTAGTCAGGACCTGTTTCTAGCTAGTGTCAAGCAATGCGGAAATTGTAGATGGTCTGAAGTTTATTCACCAGGTTGTTATTTTACTTATGGCATTTGTCATAGACAAGCCCGCTGACAAACTTTTATGGTGTATATTGGTAATTAAGATGGAGAAGATCATAGATTTATCATGTTGTTACTGAATGTATCAATTTGTGATTCACATCTACTTTTATTTAAATAATACACTTACTACTGAAGTTAAGAGATTGAAAAAAAAGGTTCACTTAGTAATATAGGTAATCTAAACTATGTATTGTTGCTTATTGTGGTTGGTTAAAATTGAGATCTTGGTTAGTTGTGCTGTTGGTGTTAATTGTGGGCGGGGGAAAATTAAAAATCTTTGGAACAATTTAGTAGAAACTCGTGATTTATTTGTTCTCTCTCTGAAGGAAGAATTTTCTAGACTATTTAACAAACATTCCGGGTTTAAAGCCCTATGAATATGATTCGATTCCAAATATGTCCTTCAAATAACCTTGAAAGAAATCATTTCATGGAGCTTGTATCACAGCTTATCTATTCTAACTGTTATCAGAAATGTAACTGTTTCAAGTATTCTATAAATTTTACGTTGCTGAAAACTCTATGATCGAAAATGACAACAAATGATATCTTTACGATATTGTCCGGCATCCAGAATATAGGCCGATATCTTGGAGATAGTTTCAAATTATTTCAGGCAAGATTTTACGATACATTGATCACAGCATTGAGATAGCATAAACATTCAAATCTAATATCAATATTATTTTGACTACAATTAGATGTTGCCACCACCACTAATAAAACTACTATTTCTTTTCTACGATTTTTTAATGCTTTAATCACTTTTTTTATATTTATGGATATTTTATGTTCTTATTTAGTTTTTTTTTAATTTACCCATAAATAATGCAATAGAATAAAATTTTTGCATCTACCATGACATTCATTTCATGTGGCATACCAGTTTGTATGCTAACTTCATTGAGATGATATGTAACATTGAAATAAAAAATTCTTGAGGTTTACTGCGAAATCAAAGACACATCCGCTGAAATGCATGCAGTGATCTCATTTAATTAGCATGGATCATTTGAGATGCATAATTTGATGCTTTCTCTATTGTTATTGACTTCATAGGAAACTCATGTGGATTTTAATGACATGGATAAAAAATAGTTGAACAACATCAGGTTTCATCAGCATACTTTATAAGGTCATGTAATTTACAAACAATATTTTTTGTAGATTCTAAAAGAAATGTAATTATAGAAAAAAATAAAATAAATTTTTATTCAGAATACATGGATACTTGTTTAACGTAAATTATATATCTTTCTAGATTATATCTGAATACAAAGTTAGCTTATCTGAGGATTGTATTAAAAACAGACGCACAACTCTCTTTTAATTCCTATATCATTTGAGGATAAGTTGTTCGGAAAATAAATCTTTTTTTAGAAACGAAGGTTATATCGGAGATTTTTGGGTACGAAACGATTAAGAATCGCTCTCTAAAACGACCAGTTAATCGGTTTTGAGATATGGCAAGGGAGAATTTCTCATGCGTCGCTCCAGTTGTCCTGCTGATTGCAGACTGATACGAAGGCTTATCCTTTCCACTTTACCGTTTTTGATTTTTTTCCTTTCTTTTTCTTTTTACTTCCACAAAGAAAAGTAGCATTTTGTCATTCACTTTGAATTTTTTTTCTCATTCGTATGGATATCTATTTCAAATGAAATATATCATTTGAATATGATTTTATTATTTCACAATTGTTAGTTTTATTTTTTACTCCCTTTTCTGGTTCCATAATTTAGAAAAATTGAAAACTAATAAAAGTATTGGGCAGTCAATATTTCATGAGTGAATATGTATTTCAAGGCAAGTATTGAGAACTTCGTAAGGAATGTCGAAATTATATAAATACGCAATTATTTTTTAATTAAATACTAAAAGAAAATATGCTATTTTTAAATTATTTGATATGCGATTTGCAAATAGAGTTTTAAAACGAGATAAACTTTTTCATGAGCAGATTTATAATAATAATAATTAAATAAATAAATAAACTGAAATCTGCTATCTCCAATTGGATATTATCCTGTTAGAGCATTATTATTTTGAAGTAATTGCTCATCTTAAATTATTTAAGACATTAAACAATTTAAACAGGTTTGAAACAATCATGTGACAATCAGAATAAGCATGCGTCGATATATGGAGAAGTGGCCACATGGCGGACATTTTTTTCAAGTTGTAACTTATTGTTGATGATAAATCCCCAAATATGACAACCTTCTGCATTATTTTAAATAGCCCTGAAAGCTAAAAATTGATGAATCAAAAGCTATAAACCTCCAATTTTTTGTAAGTTTATTTTGAGATTTCAAAAAACTTAAACTAATACAACACCATGTTCTGACATGGTAAAACATTTTAACAACCGCAAAAAAGAAAAAGAAAAATATAACGACGTTGTATATATTAAACTTCTGAACTACAAAATATATGTCTTTTTTATAATAAATTTGAAAAATGTGGAAACTTTCGGCATTATTTTCTAATAACTGTAAAAGCGAAAAATGGATGCCTCAAAAACAATAAATTGCCAATTTGGTGTCCACGCATTTTGAGGCTTCAAAATCAAAACAACATCATGTTCAAACTTGATAGTAGGAAATCAAATCAGATATGAAGCTTATTTATAAAAATAGTTTTTAGGAGGTTTTGGAAGAGATTTTTTTGTGGAATAGTTAATTTTTAGACATTTTCTTTTTAAGAAAGACAAAAATATTTATTAAATTGTGAATAGGATCTACATACATACCATACCATGATTTACGTTCTACAATTATGTTTTTCTCATTAAATCTAACTATTTCCATTCCTTTTTATACATTCTTTTACCTAGCAATAAATAAGTACAAGCACTCTTTTGACAGCCGCAAAAAATACTTTTATCGCTATCTTTAATTGTTATAACTTGCATTTTTGTTTGTTTGTGTGTCGTTCTGTGCAAGATGGATACATAAAACGAAAAAAAAATTGTCAGAGAGAATAGATGCATAATATAATTTTGGGCGGTAAAAAATGTGTACCTGGGTGTGTATTTTTTGTAATTTTAATTTAAAATTATATACAGCTTTGGCGTTTTTTAACAATAACTTCCGATAGTGTTATAGTATAAAAATGATTTTCAAATAATTTTAAAATTCTCAAAAATTATCATTTTCAACGAAAAAAATTTCTTTGTCGTATAAATTTGTTTCTATTTCCAATAAATTTTTTTAAAAAAACCATTTTAAGCATGCTTTTAATATGAATACAGAAATACTTAACAATTCTGAACGAATATGAAAATAATTCAAAAGCATGAGAACTTCGGAATAACACCCAGTTATTGATAAAATTTCTACACATTTTTTCCATTTTTGTTTTAAAATTCGAAATATTATTAATATTAATACAAAAAAACCGATGAAACGTGTAAAATGGATGAAATAAAGCTTCTGTCCTTAATATAAACCATTATTAGCTAAACAAATTCCAGAAAAGCAAGTAAAACATTTGCTTAATTCTGAGAATAATTTGCAATGAAGAAAAATGCCAAAATTTTACATTGTAGTAAATAGCTTAGAAATAGCAGAGTACATATATTTTATGCGAATTTTAAAGTAGATGAAACTTTTTTTAGAGAAATGCTTAGTAAAATGAGCAGAACGACGCAAGGCATATAGGATAACATGAATTATACATATATCAAAACTTGAACTTTTGATAAAGTAGCTATTAAAGCCAAATTGCAAAAAATATTTAATTACAAATTTTAGCAATCTAATTGGTCATGGTAGTTGGTTAGTATTTACTTCAAAATAAAGTCTTATTTCATTTGCCCCGCTTTTATTTTCTCAGGCGTATTAAAACTTTAAAAACCTTGGTCAAAATACTTGGATGTCTACTTCAAATTAACAACAGTTCTTTTCTATGGGAAGATTTCTAAACATTAATTATAATAAAATGTATATAAAAGAATATATGTATCTATTCTGCAGTAATTTTTATCGCACATATACAAAAAGAAAGATTAAAATAATTCTTTTGTTGTTTGCACGATTCTTAGGATAACAGGTGCGCTCATCACTCAAAATTAGTGATGGAAGGTTTGGACAACGGTAATTCATTCCAACGGCTATCTATAATAAATACTTCTGAACAATAAAAAAAAACACAACTGAAATATGATAAGATAGTGGCGTTCAGCTCAAAGAAGGCGAAACACAGAATAATCAAGTACTGGAGGAAAGTCGAACGCGTAACGAAGGAAGCTAAGAATGCATATTAAATGCGAAAAGAATGCGGAATGCGTTCATGAAGCAATCGGTTTCCCAATTCACGATTTATTCCCAAATTTCGTGATCGATTCAGTCGAAAGTTGGGAATTAATTT
>JAOUZG010009324.1:1088507-1139093 GCA_026289955.1 Argiope argentata
TTAGCAAACACAAAACAATTAATTTAGAAACAATAAGAATCAATTTGTGATAAAAGTTGGAATATTAGTACCCCCAAAATAATTAAAGAAGCAATCTAAGAATCAGTCAGAGAAGAAAATTGAAATGTTAGAGCCCATAAAACTATTAATTTGAAAACCTTCTAAGAATCAGTCTGAGATAGAAGTCGAAATATTAGAACTCACAAAGCAATTAACTTAGAAACATTCTGATAATTAGTTTGAGATAAAAGTCAAAATATTAACAAAAACAAAATTAATAATTTAGAAACAATCTATTAATCAGACAGAAAGTAAAATTAAAAAATTAGCACTCACAAAAGTATTAATTAAAAAACCTTCTAAGAATCAGTTTGAGATAAAAGTCAGAATATTAGAATCCACTAAACAATTTAAAAAACAATTTAAGAATAAGTTTGAAATAAAAGTCGGAATATTAGTATTCTTAAAGCAATCTAAAAATCATTTTGAGATAAAAGTCTGAATATTAGTGTCCACAAAACAATTAATTTAGAACCAATCTAAAAATCAGTCTAAGAAAGAAGTTGAAACATTAGCACCCTTAAAACAAAGAGATATCTCAGAAATTATTAAAAAAACCTGAGATAAAAACAAAATTTGATATCTAACCACACGTAAACATATAAAACATATACTTTCTGTTTCAAAACCGACACACCCTTCATTTGCAGAAAAATAACCTAGAAAATCCACGGCAAAAGATTATAAACGCGGGACGTTATGAATTGCTCTGACATGTTGCAAAATCTTCAGATCATTCTTTAATGATTATTTGATGGGTCAGCAATTTTCACTGCTAATGGAAACCGAACGCGGTTCTTACCCAAACATGTTCATCCGATTTCTTGCCAATTGCATTTTCGAAAACCATTCGAAGGGTCGTTAAACAATGGTTTCATTCGGTGTAATATGCAGTTTCTCTGTGTCAAGAAACCATTGTAGGTCAGAATCCATATTTCATTATTTCATTTGAAGGACGGAGATCTGCAGGGAAAGAACTTGTTTTGTTTCGCAAAGTTATGCCTATATTAATAAGTTGCATAAGGGAATTGTTTTAAATGCAACTTTAGACTAGACTATGCATTTTTTTAAAATATACAATGAAATAAGTATTTTTGTAATAAATTATTTTAATTTAAAACCCTTAAGGCGACCAGGGACCTTTAAAATGGCTTTTTTTTCATTTTACCCTTAGCAATTTGAAATTTTACAGGCATTAAGAGTAACACTATAGAAGATGGCACACAAAATACTAAAGCCTTATATTAATTTATTTATGAGTTAGGGAGGTAAATATAATATAATATTAGCGATGAATAACGTGAATGAAAAATGTTCCAGGAGCTCCAAATTTCTTCGAAAGAATTCCAATTTTTTATTATTACATGCTCTAACCCTTTTGGAACAAAAGATGGGATTACTCCTTAAGTTTGAGTATGAAATATCAAAATTAATCAATTTAATAGCTTAAGCTACTTAAACAATTTTTTTAAAAAAATTAGTAATTTTAAGTGATTATATTAGTTAATTTTGATATTTAGTACTCAAACTTCAAGATTAATGCCAACTTTTGCTTCAAAAGGGTTAGAATAAATAATAATAAATATTGGAGTGTTTTCGAACAAATCTGAAGCTCTTACAATATTTTTCATTAACGTTATTTCTCCCTAATATTATATTATATTAACACACTTACTCATAAATAAATTAACATAATGCTTTACTATTTTGTGTCATCTCCTATTGTGTTATGCTTAATACCTGTAAACTTTCAAATTGCTAAGATGAAAATAGCAAAATATTATTTTAAAGGTCCCTGGTAGCCTTAACAATAGGTGTAATTTAAAATTGAAAAAAAATGAGTTATAACGCATTAAATGAGGCGAATATTTTATGATGTTTGAGTCAATAAATATTATTCAAAAAATTTGTGAGGTTTAAATATTATTTAGTATTAATTGATAAATAGTACAAGTATTATTCTACTGAAATTTAAATTTTTATATAGTCCATATTAGTAAATATAGTAAATTATGTATATTTACTAAATTAACTTCTTCGCATACAATGGCGTGTCTGACACGCGCATCAAATTTCTGACTTTTTAGTTTCAAGTCTGCAACTAAGCCATTGAATACGCAAAAATCAATTCGGAATGCTTTAATATATTTAACCCTAAATATATTATTTTAAAAATCAAATTAACAATAAATGGCCAAAATATAATGTATCTAATTAGAAAGTTAAATAAATTCGTATGTCAAGGGATTAATAATTTAGTAAACATTTTAAATGATTAAGTTCCATTCTTCTGTGACCAAAACTGATCAAGTTATGATGCTTTAAAAATCCCTATTTTAGAAGTTTTTACATAATTTCGAAGTAATTATGGAGTTCTTTATTTCTCAAAATGTCTGTTGATAAAAATAATTAGAAGGCTTAATTTTTTCGGAAATTGTAATTATTCATTGAAGCAACATGAAATATGGTTACCAGCATTGTTGAGAGTATTCTTCCCGAGTGAAAATATTTGCCTAATTCTCTAATCGTTCAGAAATTTATTATAAGTTCGCGTATTATAGGCAAGTTTGGCATATGATTCAAAATAATGAAGAAAACATTAAAACTCAAGAAAAAAATTATAAAAAATTGTCAATATATTACCATATTCGAATTATACAGGGATTTATTTTATAATTTAATTCTTGCAAGAAATTTGGTTAATTTAAATTAATTGGGAATCTTATTTTTTTTCTTTCATCCTTTGAGTTTTCTATTATTGTATTAGTCTTAGAGGTGTATTTTTCCCTTTTCAGCTGTAGTTACCATGGAAACTGGCGCATGTGTGGTTTTTCTAAAATTTCGATGCAGAATTGATATTTTATGCTTAGTTTTTTTCTTTCTTTTTAATTTTTTTTTGGTTTTTTGTAATGTCTAATTAGATATGTAACTTTGAATAACTTCGTGTTCGAGTGTGTTTTCATGTGCATCAATAAATACCGTTCTGTATTGAATGATAATTGATTATTGAGAATTACAATCAAGAATTGATTATAGACCATAGATAAATAAAAGACCATAGATAATTAGACCATAGATAAATAAAATCACTGAATCACATAATAAATTTAGAATAATGTGATTTCACTAAAAATTTGTTAAAACCATAGTCACCAGTAATGTTATAATACGGTTTACAATGCATGTTTATTTTGATAACTTTGGTGTAAAAATTGTAATAAATTATTTACATTTCCAAATAAGTTTTTGTTTATTAAATATATTAACTAGTTGACTGTAAGGGTAATTATTGTACAAGATATATTTAATTAAAAAGATAATGCAAAGAAATTTTATTTAGGATCAGTTTGAAGATTCTATACAAGAATTGTTCTATTTA
The DNA here is from genome assembly GCA_026289955.1 of Argiope argentata. Taxonomy (NCBI): domain Eukaryota; kingdom Metazoa; phylum Arthropoda; class Arachnida; order Araneae; family Araneidae; genus Argiope; species Argiope argentata. Next base: position 1,091,947 of record JAOUZG010009324.1, read on the forward strand.
TATTAAAATTTGACACAGCAGTTGCTCCATTTAAAATTTTATATAGATAATCCAAATAAAAACAGTTTTTCTTTGTAAAATTATGTCTTTTATGCCTATCTAGACAGGACCTCAAACGCCAAACAAGAAAAATTTCATAGGTTTTTTTTCACCTGTGATGATTTTATTTCTATTAATTATAAAATACAGTGTGTATGTGCTTGTCGATGTTTTACAAAGCAAAACGTTCTATATAAAACTGCCAAATTTAATGTATATGTATTTTGGAGGGTGAAAATTAGTAGCTCGAAGTAATTTTTTAAAAGAAGAATTAATTAAAAATTTCGAGAATTTTAGCCTTATCCTTAAAAGCTTCTAAAATATTTCAAAGAATGCATTAAAAAATGAGTTTAGATATTCTTTAAATGATAATAAATGATGATTTTAAATAATATATAGATAATATAAAATCAATTATCTAAAATTTCAATCATCAATTATTTTTTCTTAAATTTTGGCAATTTTTGGAAGAAAAATTTAAGTACAATTTGCAATAATAGATTTCTTTTTTTAATGAAATTAGATAGTTTTTATAACGTGATTTCCTCCTGTTATATAATGTTATAAAAATATTCTGCCTAATATATAAGTAGTTACGTGGGGAATAAAAAGGTGAAAGTAAAGTTCCGCGTGAGCTAAATGAAACATTACTTATATAAGAATGTTTTAATATCGGTGTTTTATAACTTTATTAGAGTTGTTTATATGCACAAAAACAGGTGTAAGTTTATTAAAATATCACGGTTTTAATGTGTGTCATAATTTGTTATTTCAAATTATTTTCTTATAAGACGGGTTAACCTAATTGGTAGGACTTTGGATTCGCATCCCGTGGGCTTCGAACTCGAACCCACCAGTCGAGGACTCTCCGTGGTTGCGTGGTGGCTGGCGAACGTTAAATCTGTCATTGTCACTAAATCCTCCATGTCGAGAGTAATACCACTGGCGGTACTGGTTCAGAAATGATCTTTCTCTATTCCAGATCTAAATTACGATCTTTGGATGAATGAATGAAATCCACCTCTTAAAAAGGATTTGTGACGTGTGTGCGTAGGTATGTCGTGCTCTTGGCCCTAGTTGACGCTACTAAAAAACAAGAGACGCTTGTTATGCTTAAATCGCTGACAGGTACTTCAGAGGACTTGTAAAGTACCCTTAATAACAAAACAACAGCATTATTTTCTTGAGGCAATAATTGTTACTCATATCAGAATTAATTGAGAATAAACATGGTAATATTCCCAGTGAGTCATCTGGTAGCCAAAGGCGGCTACTAATAATCATAAGTAAACCAGCCATTACAAGATGGACAGGTTCCTTTTCATTCTTTATTTGTAGATATTTGATTGATTACTGTACTGATGGTAATAGAGTTTAAGTGTGATTATGAGGGGAATATTTTGATGCATCCTGCCTTTAATACATAATTATATACGCTCCTCAAACATCAAGAGCTGTTTATTTTGCTAAGGCCCGAAAGAATAATTAAGTTCAACCTGCATTGTCATTGCCTTTCTTCGTTGGCATATTATGATTAACGCATTCAGTGCATCTTTTAAGCTAAGAAAAGTGAAAGATTCAAAGTTGAATTATTTTGAACCAAAAATTAAATTACAGGGAAGAAAAAAAGGGGGAATAGAATTATAAAAAAGAAAAGAAAAGGAAATAAGTTCGAAAATAAATTCCAGACAGGTTTTTTTTTCGGCATTTTCACTGTCAAAACGAAACTGATATGATTGATGGAGCGAAACGTGACTGAAAGTTCAAATAAAAATTAGATAAAATATGCCCGCTAAATTTGAATTTATATTTTAAATTATAAAGGCTGTCATGTATTTGAAGTTTCGATTCTGTTTGAATTATGCTGTCAATTTATCATAATTGTAGGTTACACTAATTAAAAGACGGATCCCGTTTAATCCACCCCCTCCCCCGCTTTTTTGATAAATGAATTTCGAAGGAAAATTTTAAAAGAGTAAGTTAACCGAATAAAAAGTTTTATTTTTTGAAAATTTAACTGTTCCACAAGTAATTGATGAATTACCTCTTTTCAAAAATGATGATAAATCTGTGTTTTGATCTATTTTAAAAATTAATTATATGTCAGAAAATCATTCTTTCTAAAAATAGTCATACCTGTAGTAAGGAGATGTGAATAAAGGATTTTTCAAATTACGCTAACAACTTTAATAAGGGATTTGATTATATGCTCAACATATGTACACGGCTGCAAATAAATTTTCTTTAACAGTAAGATATTGAAACTAATGTTTATTCTTTTTTCATGTATATATGCTTTTGTTGCTTGAATGAGTTTAACTCAAAAATGTTTTTCAAAGAACTAAGAAAACCTTATCACTACTAAGAACAAGGACTATTGCGCATGCGCTGATGAAACTCTATATTGGCCCTCTATTGGATAAATCACTTGATGTACAGTTTCCAAAATCAATGCTAATATATTGAAGTTTCCAAAATCAATGCTAATATATTGAATCGATTTTAAAAAAAATTAATTAGAATTTCAATTAATTAAAAAAATAAACTAATTTTTAGCATTTTTACACAATATCTCCCAAACACACCATTGCAAGAAACTAATTTTTACGCCACTTTAAAATTTAAAAAAACTATCTAATTTTAAATTTAGCCAGTTTAATAATTGTTCAAAATATTCCCTTCCTTTTGGTAAGCTTATGAAAATATTTTTGTCTAATTTTCAGCAGTAAATTATATTGTCACACTCAAATTCAAATTGTAAAAGGTTTCATTCGTTTTGATATGTTTAATGTTATTAAAGATCAATTTTTAAATTGCTTAAATTTCATTTCGGAAAAGAGTTTTTATTTTATTTTATTTTGAGTCACAGTCAGATGGAGAGACCAACATTTGATTTTGTATCCTCCATCTAAAATACTGTATCATCATCGCTTGGGCTGGAGATAAAAACATAAAACAAATTCCGTCCATTTAACTTGCTTTATTCCTTAGAAATTGTGCCCAAACAATTTTTGAATTGGCTGATTTTGTTCGAAACCTGACTTAGATTTAAAGTGCAAAGACCAAAAGATGTTTGACTACTGTTGGCGATTATTGAAAGGACGTTTGAGAAAGGTTACATTTTTTAGAACATAGAACCAAAAGATGCTTGGTTACTGCTGGTGATGGCTGATATTTGGTATTTTTTAATTTATTTATTTTTAAGGAGGTGAGGGGATCTTCACTTTCTCAATGCGACGTCCAACACTTACTTAAAAATACATTTTTGTATTTTTTTCTGTGAGTGTAAAAAGAATATAAATATTTTTCGAAAATCTGGAATAAAGGAAGAAATATCTGAAACCACAATAGTTAGACATTCATGTATCTAGATACTATGATTTTAATTATTGCAGGTAGACCAAAATGCCTGTAATATGTGAATATTATATCAACATGCCTTCACAAAGCAACATCCATGATCTTTGGAAAATCTTGATAATGGAAAAAAGGAATATAGCGATTTCTGTATGTGTAAATATACTTATGTTTATCGAAAATCATGTACCATCATTTAAAAACAAAGAAGTATCACAGAGTAGCCAGGAAATTTCATATACCTAGATAATATGATATCATTTATTACAGGTAGATCAACATGCCTGAAATGAGTGAATATCATGCCAACATGCCGTCACACAGCGACTTGATTCTAAAAATACATGATCCATGATCTTGGAAAATCTCAAAATCGGAAATGATGAATATATCCTAATCTGTGTGCCTAAATACAATATGAATGTTTTTAGAAAATCAGTTATTATCACTTTAGAAATAGAAATATTGCAGAGCACGTACGAAATTTCATATATCTAGATTATATTATCTCACTTATTACATGCAGACCAGCATGCCTGTAATGAGAGAATATCTTACCATCATGTCTTCACACAGCGACGTGATTCGAAAATTTCATGAGTCATGATCTTACGAAATCTGAATATTGATAATAATGAATAAATCGAATTCTGTAAATGTAAATATTATGTGTATGCTTTTCGAAAATCCGGTATCATCATTTTAGAATAAGAACTATCACAGACCACATAGGAGATTTCACATATCTAGATATTTCGACTTTTGACTAATTAAATACAAACGCAATTCAAGATGATTCCAAAAATGTCTTCCCCCCTGATAATGGAAAGTTTCAACAATGGAAATAATGAATACTTCGGATTCGAATTCATTATGTTCACAATAACACTTCTTTAAAAGCTTTGTAGAAAATAATTGAGAGACAGTAAAAAAAATAGATAAATAAGGTATTTATGCATTATACCTTCTGCGTCAACGATAGCCAATTCTTTAGTAACTTTTTGGCGTCGGATTCAAATTTGGTGATAAAGATCAATGAATTTCAACATTGCCGGATTGCCATAATTGGCAGTTTAGCAACTCATTGGCGATGACTTCAAATTTGGCGATAAAGTTGGGTGGTATAATACGTAAGTACCGAATATAACTTATAGTATGATAGATAACTATAATTATCTTGAAAAACCTTTTTTTTTTTAATTTAAAAACATTATATTTTTGAACAACTTCAGATTTTTTTTCTGTTCTTATTAACATTTGATTATCTATATCGAGTGTAAAGAACTATTTATCTACGAATGAATGATTCTACGCTTTTGAACCAGTCATTCTAATTCACTGCCAAATAAACAGTAATTATATAATGAAACACTTTTTCGGACTCAAAATCCCAATAAATGTTGCCACTGAACAGGTATAATTCAAGGTAATTAAGACAACAAAGGAAAGTTCAACAAATAAATAAATAAAATAAAATAAAGAAGCCCGTTCGACTGAATCCAATGCCGGTAATTAAGGAAGTCATTAAAAGTCGCTTTCGCTTTCAAATAAGAGAGCATTTTTTATTTGAAAAATTAGAATTACAGATTATAGCAAATAAACTATTATTTAAAATAAATTAATACAGTTAACCACTAAATTGACATTTATTTCTCGTTCACAATTTTTAACCCATGTATTTTAGCAATTATTTATATCTAGGTGAATAATTTTCTGGAACACACACATACTAATTCAATGAAACATTGAGAATTCATCGAATTGATAAGATTATTTTGGTGGGTAATTCCTTTGAAATGTAATGTAATTTGAAAAATATAGGAACCTTCTTAGTTAGTCACATAGGTAATGAAATTGATTGATTTAATTAGCATTACTTTAATTAACTCAATCAATTATTTAATTAATTTCAATATTGGAATTAATTAATTAATTAATATAAGCATTGTAACAAACTATTTAATTAACTTAACTGTTTTAATTAATTATTTAATTACTTTAATTATTTTAAATAATTGTTCAATTATTTTTAATTAATTTATATTTGATTTTTAAGTTCTCAATGCTAAGCATGATAATTTACAACACAACTTTTATTATATATTTCTTCCACAAAATATAAAGATAAATTTCAAATTCATATAAAGTATACAAAAATGCTTTGCTGTAATTTCCCATACGCTTACTATTTTGGAAACAAACTTTTTTTTCAGTATTTTTTCCATCTGTTTACAATTTGGGAGACAAAGACTTTTTTTCCTTCAAATGAGCGTGATTCCTTGATGTATTTTAATACGAGTTTTTCTCGAAAATTTATTTATATCATATTAATTTTTCTAAAAATAATACGTTAGAATGTTCAATATCGTATTAAAAATAAAAGGATTCGTAGAATTCTTATTTTATTTCACAGCAAATTGTAAATAAGAAAGTAATGTGTGGAATTATTTTGGAATTGTTGCCAGTAGCAATTTATTTTTGTGAGCTTAATTTTTCAAATCAGTTTTGTAGATTCTTTCTTTAGTTATTTCTTGGAATTTTTAGATAATTAAAATCAAAAGACGGTTTATTTTACTAATATGACTTAATAATATGAAAATTTCATATAATGTAAATTAGATTTCAATAAATCACTTAATGTCTTCGATGTTTTTCAGGAAAAAATAAGTAATATAAAAAAATTAAATCAATTCCTATATAGGTGAAAGAAGAACATTTTTATTTTAGTTCTTTTTTATTAAATAATTACAATCAATATAAATAATTGATAAAAAAAGATTGATTTTCTTAAGAATTAAACTCGCGTTTTTCACCTTCACGTGAAAAGAACTGAAATCTTTGCTCTTTATCGATTAACTTTATGTATGTTGATTTCAACTTTCTTTATAAACTGCTAAAAATCTATTTAAAGTATTAAAAAGGAATTAAATTTAATAATTGAATTAATATTTGAAAAGATTATAATAACATAAAGTAAGATCCATAATAAGTCTTAAAAATTATATTTGAACATGAGTAGATGAATATAAAGTATTTTATTAACGATTGGGAACTTGAACAAGATATACATATATAAGAAGAGGGTGAACTAATAGTAGGAATTGAAAAAAACTTTTTTTATTTAATTCAATTTGTGCGTTAACATATTGTTCTATCATATAACGTTCCATATTTACTAACCTTAACTGTTAGATGTCAAATGATTTTTTAATAGGATTACCAACACTTTACTTCATGAATTGGGCCAAATTATTTCTATAAGACATTGGAAACATAATGAAGAAGAATATAGCCTTAAATATCTTAAATTTACTAAACTGTACACAGAGGCTAAATATTTAATGATACAGTTAGAATCGTCTATAAGAAAATATTAATATTTTTAAGTATTTAATTCCACAAATTATTTTACATCTGAAACAATTTTAGGAAATGACATAGATTACCTACGATCAGTTCCAGCATCATACACATATATACTATATCTTAAACAATGGAGCATTCGGGTAGGTAATTTAGATATATCTGATAGTATTTCGGAAGTGTGAAATAAGGATTTATCTTTCGAATAATCAGATAATCCGATAAAAATCTTAAATTTGTTTGATTTAGAGAGAGATAATAGTATAGAAATTTTATCACTAAATTTATCTCCTGATTTTATCATAAGATTGTAATAGGAGTATTTTTTTTTAATTCGAACAAAGTGAAAAAAGAATTTGAATTCGGAAGAAACAATCGGTGGGAAATATGTTTTTCTCTATTTGAATTATGTTTTGTTAGGGATTAAATATAATGATACTGTCTTTTTCTTAATTATGGGATAATGTAAAAACTGCTTTTAATATAAAATATGGATTTTCATGAATAAATATAGATTAAAAAACGTTATATAAAATTAACAAAAAAAGCAGTATTCATGAAATCTAGCAGAAAAATATAAATATTACCTGGTGATTGCATTATTGATATATTATTTATTATTATACTACAAAATACATTTTCTATTAAATATATAATTTCCGACTTTTTTTAAAAAAATCGGTAATGATATGATAGATTTAATAATTGATATTTCTAATATTTTCTCTTTTTTTTATTTAATTTCTATAATAAATTATGCATCGTAAATATTATGCACTTTACTTTGATAATATACAATTAGAGATATTACTTCTTTAAAGCATAATATCAGTCATTAGATTTTAAATTACGTGTATCTCGAAGTAATTCTAGGTTTATAGTCCTTCATCACAACGATAATAATTTGTAAATAAGATTTCTCTTCTTTAAATTATTCGAGGCACATTAAATACAATAAACATTGTAGAAAACATATATCGACAATTTATATCTGCCAGAATCCATAACATAAATTGTTTGTAGTAACTATGCTATAAAAGTTTGTTATTGAACAAAAATGATAATTTATATCGTTTGAATTCTTGAGAAAAAAAGTGTGTAACAAAATATATTGAGCTGCATGAACAGAATATTTTATTTGTCATTATTTGTTTATGTTATTCAAATTATGAATGTATGAGCCGCAGTAAAAAAAAATAATAGTATTTTTTTAGAATTGTTGCTCTTTATATTTAAAAATTACCTTAAGGAATAAAGAAATTGACAGTATGCAAATACCAATACGTATCAGATAAACCTTTGTCGTATATCTGCTATTGGTAAAAATACACCTATGCATTAGCGTTCATCCTTTTAAAATTAATGCGAATTTATTATTATTCTCCAGTATAAGATAATTTACTATTAAATCATTCCTCCATAGTTTTCATATAGATATTTCATGTAAAAATAAATAATCGTTTCAAAAATTGACATTCATAAAAAATATTTAAATATAAAAGAGAATTAATTCTTTCCTGCCTTAGTAACAGGAGTATTAAGCGATAGAATTGTGGTATCAGTAAAACGCGAACTATATGGCAACCAATGGTTTCGGATAGATCCTCCGTTGAATTTAGGCTTATTAATCGTAAATAGAAAAAACACAATTCCATCGCCATTACCAAAAGGAGCGAGAGCTTGCTTACCAATTTAGTGACTTCTTCTTCAGGTACTTCTCACCCCCAAAATAAAAGGAAGAAGAAATATATTAAAAATGTCGAGCTTTTATTTGGCAGAGAAAGAAATGTGAATAGAAATTACAATATTAAGTAATTTTACTTATTATAACAAAAATGTTACTTATTACAACAAAAACTTATATTGAATAAATAACTATAGATTCATTGAAAAAAAACGAATGTTATAAGCAAAACGAAATTATTAGGGGAAAAAATATTTAATTTTGATAGAATGTTATTGTTGAAGCGTAGTTTTTAATGATATATAATGAGTAATTAATGATGAATGATTAATAAATAGTTTCAAGAGTGATGCATAATTTTTTTAAAAAGAAAATCTTAATTACAATAAAATTTGACAGCGCAACATTTTAAAAATGTAAAATTCTTTTTTTTGTGGGTGGGTGGGCTCTATGAAAAATATCTATTTCATATATTTCCTGGCGGTTTTGAATTAACAAAGAATATTCAAAACAGCCTACAGAATAATGTGATATTTTACACGAGAAAAAAATAGAAATCCAGAAATTATCACAGAAAACAATTTTTTATCATTCTCATTACATGGGCAATACTGTAGATCAACATTATATTCCTACAAAGTGCATCCAAATAAAATACCTTTTATTTTTCTCTTCACTCAAGAATCTACGGCACAGGAATTCGAAAAAAAAATCACAGATCTTAACGTAAGTAATAAGCAAATTGTATTTTCTTTAAAAATCATGTCTTTTAATTGAACTTGTTGATTGATTTATATTTTATATTTAATTTTAGATAAATTCTTGCTGTATTGATAATTTATATAATTGAAAAATGATACCACGACTTTCTTCAGCTCACACCAGATAAATCCAAAAGATCATTCCTTTAATTGATGAGATAACAACCCAAAATATTTTCTGTGTAGTTGTATCAACGATAAAAGGTGATATTTATTAAAAATCACACCCAATTTCTGACGCATTCCAGCTTATATTTTATTTTCGATAAAATATAGAAATTGGGAAATAAAGATTCGTGAATTTTATAGCACAATGATAAAGTGAACTAAAATTGTAGTAAATTAGTATTTTCTTCGGTTGAAAGATTAATACAAAATATTTTGATATTCTTTTTTTCTTTCAAAACTTGCCATGCATATGTATTCAGCACTATGTATGATCTCTAAAATGAAAAATAAGTTCTTTAAAAAACGAATATATTCATAAGAATGCTTTCTTGGTAATTAATCCGATATGTTCTTTTCCTCAAAACATGCTCTACGTATGTATTAAACCCTAGGTATTGTTACTAAAATTAGAGTTATTTACGAAACAAACATATTCATTAAAATTCCTTTTTAAAGAATTATCCTGATGTTGTTGTTTTTTTTTGCGCAAAGTTCGCTCTATTACATATGTGTTACTAGTACTATGTATGAGTACTAAAATGAGAATATAGCTCTTTACAAAACGAACATATTCTTTAAAACGATTTCTTGGATAATTATTCTATGTTCTTTTGCTCAAAATATGAATAATAATCACTACGTATAATCATTAAAATTAGAGTTCTTTACGAAATGAACATATTCATCAAAATACTTTCTTGTAGAATTATTCTGAAATGTTCTTTTTTCTCAAAACATGCTGTACTACATATTTATTAAGCATTTTGTATGATCTCTAAAATGAGAATAGTGTTCTTTACAAAACGAACATATTCTTTAAAATGCTTTCTTGGAGAATTATTCTGATATGTTCTTTTGTTCAAAGCGTACCCTACATTTGTATTTAACATTATATATGATCACTTATATGAAAAAAGAATTATTGACAAAACGAGCATATTCATTTAAAATTTTTCTTTAAGAATTATTTTAAGATATAATTTTTTCAGAAACATTTACCGTGATAAAAATTAATTATATTTCCGACAAAACTTTTGCAATTATATTTTCATTACTTAATATTTATCCTAACTTTTATTTCTTGTGATCATACCAGGAAAATAATTATATCTAATCTTCTATGTATTTGAAAAAAAACCTTTTTATTTTAAAATTTAAAAATAATTATGCGTTGTCAATGCTATCCAAAATTCACCTTTGGAACCAGTATCCACGAAAGTACAGTAATGCATCTCTGTCTTCAAGACTGATTTCTACAGTAGAATCGACAATCATTATATTGTCAACTATCGATGAAAATAGGCCTTAGTGCAACTTTTAATTGATGCCAATAATACATTTTCAAGGTCTTGGCGCTAATTATGTACGCTATTGGCGCTAATTATCTGTTTGTTTCAAATTTTTTTTATTCTGTGGCGACTTTCTTCATTTGTTTAAATCTGTTAGTGAAAGTATCTAGTGGTTTTGAGAAAATTATAAAAAAATTAACGGAAAAATATTAATGATGATATTGAGTTTCTTTGTTAAACACTCTTTTTAAAAGGAGATTGTATTCTTTATATTAAACGATGCAGAAATTTTAAATTTGGCGCAAAATAAAATCAGTTCAAAAATCACGAAGAATGGTAAATGATAAATTGTTACTCAAATATTAAGATTTTTAATTACTTAGAAATAAAAACTATTACAGTACAAATCATGAATATGATTAATCTTATGCGATTAGATAATAAAATAACTACGCTAAAATTATTTTTCTGAATATCTACAAACATTTTTCCAATTCCGACTCGGAATTATTACAGCACAAATCAAGAATACGACTAACATTATGCGATTAGATATTAAAATAATTACATAAAAATTAATTTTTTGAATATCTACAAACATTTCTCCAATTTCGACTCTTGGAATTTTTACAGCACAAAACATGAATATGATTAACATTATGCGATTGGATATTAAAATAGTTAATCAAATTTATTTTTCTAAATATCTACAAACATTTCTCCAATTCCGAGTCAAAACTTTAAGAATATATTTGAATAAAATTATAATTATAAATGATACTCATGGCTTATTGGATACAAAATTTTAAAAATATTCAAATTATTATAAAACGAAAATAATTCTGCACTTTAAAATCAATTTCAATTCACACAAACTAAACAGCAAATATTTTCGTAAAATATTATATAGAAAATAAATTCTTTACCATTCAATGGTTATTTCATAAATAACGGGAAATTAGTTCAATTTTGTTATAGCGGTTTACTCTAAAATATAATTTAAAATAGTAATATTAAAATCCATCAAATAACTTATTACCTAATTATTATAAATACTCAATGAGGATAGTATAAAATATTATAAAAAGGCTTAAAAATGCTTCTATATATGAAATTAATTATATTTTATTGAATATTTTTCTATGATACATGATATCAAATATTTGAATAAACCTCTGATAAATATAAATTTTTTAATTAAAATTAGAAGTAATAAAAAGGTAAAATATATTAATATTAAATTCGAACATTAACACAAATTCTCTAAATAATGCATAAAGGAATTATGAATCATTTTTATGGATAAACTGTATTTAATCTTAGTTAATAACTGCTAAAATAACGGAATAAATTCTTGATTTTTTTAAAAAAATAATTAACAAGGAAAGCAATTGAATTATTTTTCAAGCCATGGAATATAACAAAATACTAAAAATAACTAAAATATACAAATAAAAATGCATAAGAATTTCATCAGTTGTCAAATTTAACGGAATATAATAAAGAATGCCAAAAATAATTAAAATAAACAAATCGAAACTCAACATCAGAATTTTTATCAGTTGTCAAATTTTACGAAGAATTATAAAGAATGCCAAAAAAAAATAATTAAAATAAACAAATTGAAGTACAACATCAAAATTTCATTAGTTTTCATATTTTACTGAGCATAATAAATAATCCCAAAAATAATTAAAATAAACAAATTGAAACCCAACATCAAAATTTTATTAGTTGTCAAATTTTACGAAGAATAATAAAGAATCCCAAAAACAATTTAAATAAATAAATCGTGAACAACATAAACATTTCATCAGTTGTCAAATTCTACCATTTGATCATTATAAAATCAAATAACTATTTAAAGCAAATTAATTTTTTCATAGTAAACACAATTAAAAAATTCGAACGTTCCACTCACCGCCAGAAGGAGGAAAGAGAATGAATTCCTCATGTTTCGAATGGAAGCCGAGAGCAGAATTTCGCACCCAACATTCACAAACTGCGGCCCGATTGTTTATAAAATCCGAAGGAATCGCTCTGAAAATAATCGATGCGGGGAAAAGCGGTTCCTTATAACCGGACGCTTTAATTGGAGGCAAATGAGGACACGGGGTTTTGTAACCCTTTTTCTCTCGCCGCTCATTCTCCCTCGAATCCGAATCGTGAGGGGACAGGTGGGTTTGATTCGTTTCTTCGACTGCGGGAGTTCGCGCGCTTTCCCGTTCCGAAAATCGTTTGGCTTCTGAAAGCATTCATGTGACCTTTGAATCGTTCTTTTTTCGGAAGTTAGGCTTAGTGTCACTTAGACTGGAGAGTAATATGTATTGTTTTAATTAAATTTAAATGTATATTCTTAATTTTATTCATTATTGTGAGAAATTTTTTTTAAGTCGTTTGGTAGTAAAAATTTTTTTTATCTGCATCATTGAATGTTCTTCTATGGAATGTTAAGACTTGGTATTGATTATAATTTTTGTACAATTCAAAAGTATTAATAGAATTTTATTTATTTTTATAATAATTTGTTTCTTGAAACAACTGTAATTTAATATTTATTTTGAGAAATTATTTATTTTAAGAATTTTTTTTCTTCAATAAATTGGTTTTTTAATAGTTGCATTATTGTTATTTTGAACAAAAATGTCTTTATTGGATTTGAACAGTTTTAACAAAATATTTTTCAGCTTTTATCTTTAATTTCTATCACGTTGACAGAAATGTATATTTTAAATGTTAATGATGGATATTCTTGCAACAAGTTAGAAAATAGTTTTATTTTTTACTTTTTAGAACAGGCTAAATAAAAAAATTTAATTACTCTTTAATTACTATACCATAAAGAAACATTTACGTTATTTGTAATTACTAGCAAAGGCTTTTTATTAGTCTATAAACAAGAGCTTTTTTTTTCTTGAACACAACTTTAGCAGAATTGTTTTCAGTTTACAACAAACCATGATAAGTTGCTCTGTTTCAGTTATTAAAGAAAAGCAATTAAAATCGAAAAGTTATTTAAATATCTTCACTCATTAATAATTCAAATTATAACTATATCGAGAATCTCAGAGTTAACAGAAGTATAACTGAAGTTTATTGATATTTTTTAATCTAATATTATTATATCTCATTTGGGTACGAAGCAGAATAAATAAATCCGAATATTTTATTTTATTCTTAAAACTAAGCCAAATTTCCAATTACAGAAATTTTTCAAACAACACAGAAGAAACTAATGACAAATCGCATCACAAGAAATATACGTCATCGAACGAATTTACGAATTCAAATATTTTTCTGTTTGAAATTGGGCACATTGCTTGTGAGTTGTTATTTTTTAAAATTATCAGCATCATGATTTATATATAGACAAAAGGCAAGAATGTGCATTTACTTTGTAAAAGAAAACAATAATAAAATCATGAATTTACTGAATGTTAAATTTATTATGCGAGTAATTCGAAGCTATTTCCCACGCTTTATGAGATTAAGACACTATTTTAGTGGCATCATAAAAAGCATATTATACGAGAATCTACTGCATACACAAAGTCTAAATAGCATTCGTTTCCAAAAGAATACTAAATTTGAAAACATCTAGAATTCCTGATAAAAAAGTTTGTTTTTCATAAATGATAAATTATGTCAAAGATAATAGATCATCCATGGAATTATTTAACAATTTTTTTTGTATAATTACATATTATAAAAATGGTGAAAAAATAAATAATTCAAAGCCAAAATATTATTTATCGTGATCATGAAGAAAATGACTTTTGAAGCTCTAAGATTCTAATAAATGCATTACCACTGAGCACATTTTTTTATTTCAGTTATCTATTCAGTTTGTTATTTAATGTCAGATCGTAGGAACGGCTAACGCATGGTTCAAATATTTTATATTCTGAAAAAAAATATTCAGGAAAGGGAATTTATCTTCTAGATAACATTTATTTCTTTAAAAAAATACTAGCCAATTAGATGGATCAAAGTTAGTACTTGAATCCTGGCAAATGAAATTATAATAAAAAGATTGCTGAAATGGAAATTAGAATAATATTATTATTATGAAAATGAATTTGGCAAAAACCTTTGATATTTTGCCACAAATTCAAAACAAATGCCTATTATAAGTTTATTCTGAATGAAAAATGTAGCAGCTAAATGCATTATTAATTAAATTTATGTTATTATTTATGTATATAGTATGAAGGCACTATATGAAACAGCTGTTTCTTTTTCAGCTGCCAAATAAATACATTATGCTAAATGTAAATTAAAAAATATTAACGCATTTATTGAAGCATAAATTAAGCCATGTTTTCACCTATTTAAGTTGGAAATTGAGTGACGGAAAGAATTATACGAATAAAAGAATTTATTGTTTAATTTATTTTTAAATAAAGAGTTCGTTTAATTTTTATTTGGTTTGTTTATTTAAAAGAGCTTTCTCTAACAAAGAAATTTTTGTTTGTATAATATAAATGCCTTTCTACCGCCTGAATTTGATGTCAAAGTCATACAGTTTTTAAAATAATGATGTTTTCTGTTAAGTAGACCATGTAGAAACAGAGTGTTTAATAAATTTATTTGTGTTTTCTTGTAATTAAAAATACAATTAAATAAATTCTATCTTATTTTATCACAGAACTTTATTTTTGTACTTTTTAGATTTAAATAAACAGAAATTTAGAATGAGATAATAATCGGTAATTATTTTCCTATCAAAAGCTTTGAATGATGACAAAAAAATTCTGAAATTTAAATCTAATGTAAATGTATTTGAACGTAAAATATGTTGCTGATTTTCCATGGATAAATTGGGCCTGACATTTCGATAGTTTATTAACAGAACTGATGCTTACTACAGAATATATTTTTAATAGAATACCAGTATTTAATAAGATATATTGTAAATTCATTTATATTTATTTCATTTTTAAATTAAGTTTTTTGGCATGTTAAAATCCAGTTGCTTTCTGAATTCAATAAAAACTAAAAACTCTTCATCTCTGTGTTAAAAAAATTCCAAAATTTTAAAAATATTTTTTAATGTAAGCTAATCTTGTATTTTTTTGATGAATAAAGAAAACAAACCGTGTTGCCTAAAAATGGTGTTCATTATATTTTAGTTTAAAGCACTTTGGCGATCATGTTTTATAAACAAACGTTAACACTTTTTTAACTGCTCAGTTTCAGTGTTATTATTTGATTTTGTAATCTTAATATTTTTAAACTTTTATTTTAAATATTACAATCCAAAAAAGCCTATTTCTTCATAAAATTTTGAAAAATTAAATGTAATCATGGTTGCTTTCTGTAATTATAGAATAAAAAAAATTCTGTATTATTGTTATTCCAAAATATTTCTGTATTTTTAGAATTTAAAAAATCTTGTTTTAAGAAAATACAAATTTTGTATGTATTATTTTGATTGCTCCAATCATAAGAAGTATGTATTTATTTTTGATTGCTCTAATCATACATTTATGTCCAAAAATCACATACCTAAGTACGATTTATTTATAACTTTGTAATTTAAAAAAATTACTATGAAAATAAAAGAAATAGATTTTCTTCCTGTAAGTATCTAGTTAGAAAATTGACATAGTTTTATATATGGAGATTTTGGATAATTGGAAATTTAAAAATCGAAATTTATAAAAAGTTTTAGCAAATTTTTAATTATATTTGCTTTGTTTAAATGTATTCCGTAAATTACAACAAAATAAAATGTTTAAAATAACCGATTTTTTTAATCTTTTATAAAACCTTATAAAATCATCAATTAAGCAATTTCTTAAAATTTGTCTCTATTGTTTTATTTAATAAATTTACGTTTTAAACTTTAAAAAATTGTTCTAAAAATCTGTATAAGCTATTGTTAATTATTCGGTTTTCTTATTTTAAAATTAGACGAGCTTTTATTATTATTGATTAATTTTATTCTGTGTCTGCTATTAGCTAAATCCGTATGGCAATAATTCAAATTTTCTTGCATAACTAACTGCATTTTATGTCCATTACATGCCTTCCCCCCCCACACACACACTCACAAAAGCAAAATTTAATATTTAAAGGTAAACCATCAAATTTAAAGTAGCAAATATATTTTTGTAAATCCAAATATTATACAGAAAAGAAAAGTAGAATTTAGAAATGTTATAACTATTTTTAAATTTTATCATTACTTACTTTCGAGGTTAAATTTTTCTGTAATAACTAAAAAATTGTAATTAAAGCTATAGTTTAAAACGAAATCTATAAAATATGAATGACGAAAAAAACGAAATGAAATTTTTATATAAGAACTCGGAATGAAATATTTATAGTTACAGTGAAAAAGATTTGAGTTTAATAATAATAATAAAAAGGTTTTTAAAAAAATATTTCCAGAAATTTATTCAAATTGACCGAAAGTTATAGGACAACTAAATTCATTTCAGAAAGGAAATTTTCTTCAATATAAAAATGTTATAATAAAGAAAGTTACATAAAATATTATAACAAGTCTTAAAATATTGTAAAAAACATTTTTCAGATTCTTTTTTTTTAACATTTTTCTAAAACTGTCAAAAAATTTCAAAATTTCACTTAATCATAAATTTTAATTAAAATTTAGTTTTTGTAAATTTTTTTCCTCCCTAGTAGCTTGCCTTGAAGATTACCAATACAAAACACACATTCCGTTTTATTATTGGTACAAATACAAGCATAAAATACATTTCAAGCCTATTAATTAATTGGTAATTTGAAAGATTGATAATTTGAAGTAATTGATCCCTTTCACTAATATTTCATTCATTTAGAATGAAGAATTTCCTAATTCAATAAATTCTAAAACATTTTATTTAAATAAAAAAAATATTTTTTTTATAAAGCCAATACTCCTCTAAATTTGCCTTATATGTATATTTTTTTTCAAAAAATAACCTTGGCAATTTCTTAACTTCTAATAAAAACTTTTTTCTCGAAACCAATGTCTGTGAAGATCTGTACAGTCGCTGCGTTTTTAAATTTAAAAGGCATTTAAAAAATTTTAAATTCACTACCAAAGATTTCATTATTCAGAAAATAAATGTATAAAAATTGAAAACATATTATTTGTCAAAATATGAATCGAAATTTAGCTGCTTTTTAAATCAAAATTCAACTTTTTTACAATGAATTTTGTTTATTAATGCTTTTATGGTTTCATATTAGGTTTAAACTTTCCTGTTCTTTTAGTATCATGAGCTTCAGAATTTCTTCTTTGATTTTACACTTGATTGATTTCATACATAAATTTGCCGTTTTTAGATTAATCTAATACATGAAAGCAGACATTACTGAATTGGTTATCCAACCGAAGAAGATAATGCATCTTTTTATCATTTAATTTTCTTGTTTTATTTTTAAGAAAAGTATACATTTTTTTCTTATCAAACTAATTTCATTTTTGTGCTTATTGTAGCAAATGATGTGTCTTATGCATACTTCACTGCAATCTCCAACTTAGATGAATTTTTTCTTTTATTAGTTGGAAGCAAGAGTGGTCTTTCTGAAAATTTCTCGCATACACTCAATAAAGGTGTTATCTGTGTAAAATTTTAAATCTTAAGTAAGGCCGTGATTACCATGTCTGCTATTGGTGAACGATAGTTACGATAAATATAGATCTAATGCGTAAATATAACTCTTAATACATTGTGAGAATGTGTATCTTGGGAGTCTTTTTTTTCCACCAACTGAGATCAAAAGTTGGGAAGGTATTACTTGCTACTACCAGATTATACATTGAATATAATTTTGTCTTTGTGTTAAAGAGTAGTTAAACTTATATGCATGAGTAAAAACAGACAGACATACGACCAATCCGTCGATATATATTATTCAAAAATTGATACGAATCAACATACTAAATCATAACCCTGATATAAAATTTTATTTATTTTGCTCTTAGTTTTTTTTTATAATTTTTGAATTCAGTTATGTTCAAACTGCAAAATTTGATATTAATTTCGAAATATTACTAAAAATCCCTATACGAAATTCCATCTAACTAACTCAAAATGCTTTTGTTTTATTATTTGCAGACAGACAGAGATAATTTTAAAAACAAATAATATAAAAAATAACTTTGTTAAATCAATTCCTACTTTGGATATTAGGAAAAATTTAGGAAGTTAAGAAAAATTGTATTTTAGTTACATTTTATTAAATAATCGCAATCGTTATTCTCAAAGGATGTGTGAAGAAGTTTCTGAGGATATGGACTTCTGAGCACCTGAATAACGATCATTTTTGACTTAGTACTCCCAATGGTATAATTTTCGACATGAACTTAGTCACTATGTTCGAATTCGCAGCACAAGGGATATGAATCCAACGCCCTACCAACCTAACAATTACAGACTATCCCGCTCTACCAATTACAACTACTATAAAGAACCAGTACAAATGCGTAAAAGTTGTTTTTTAACTAATTAATAAAAAATTAATGAATTAATATACGAAAAGAACTATATTAGCATCAAGTGTCATCCACTCCAAGTTTTAAAAAGTGGATGTGAGCAAATGAGTGGATAAATAAAAAGTATTTTACTAACGACTAAAAATTTGAACAAGATATATTTACATGGAGAATATGAGCTAATAGTAAGAATTGAATAAATTTTTCGAACTCGGAGAGGTCTAAAAGTTACAGATTCGACAAAATCTCCAGTTCTAATTTTTTGACGATTTCAATATTTTCACTTTGCAAGCATTGTACACGGAAAAGTAATAATAACCTTTTTTTGTATACTAGAAGAAAAAAATAACAAGAAAGAAAATTCTCTGAAATGGGCCTCGTATTGTACTCAACCTGGGCAAACTAATGGGAATTAGTAGTTCTCTTTTTAAAATAATTAATCTGTGCTAATCATAGCAAATTATGATGAAAAGAAATAATTACTGACAAAAATATTTCATTTCTAATATGAGATGTCAATATCCAATTCCAAGTCTAAATGCAAGCATTCAAAGAAATAGGCATTCTGAAGGGCATGGCTGTACTATCTGTCAGGTGTGGGACAATGCCTCCCCCCCCCCTGTGAAAAGGGGCTGAGCAAGCGAATATGCTGAGTAAGTAGCTAAGTCATACTCTTGATCTTAGTTGGCGCTACTTCAAAAACAAGAGACGCTCATTCGGCTTAAAATCGCTGACGGCCATCAGCGCGAGTTTCCATGCCTAGTGCCATTAGTAACAACAACTACAAGTTATGGAAATTAAGGCTACAAAACAATTTTTTTGCCAAATTTTGCTCATAAATGCTATGAAAGGTTTGGGCGTTTTTAAAGTTTTTATTACTTAAAAAATTAATATTTGTGAACTAAAAACAATGTTTTGATACATGCAAAATGTCATTTTATTGTTAGTGTTTTGTCATTCTTAAAATATGAAACTATTATAGATATTTTAAATCGTTTGATCTTTGTATTTTAGCTGCAGCTATTAAAGTTTAATTTTTAAAAAAAATATTTAATAGTTGATAAAAAAAATTAGTTTCAGGTGAATTTTAAATATTGGCAATCTTTCAAAAATCTGAAAGGTTTAAAAATTATTTTTGGCGATTGATATTAATTTTTTTACAAAAAAAAATACAAGAATACATTTTAAAAAGGAATTTCTGTGTAATAATAATCTATATAAAAGTAAAGTAAATTTCGAATCATCATGTTAGAAAATTATTATTTTTAAGTCATTATTTATCTTAATTAATTTATGTCATTAAGTAGTTTAAACCGGTTTGAAATAACAGTTATGATGTCATAATTCTTCTTAGGACTTTTAAAAATGCATCTGCTTTCAAAAATGCATACATAATGATAATGCAATATTGGTAAAAGCAAGTTAAAAACATACTCGATTAAAAGATTTTGAGGAATATGACCATTTATGCTCATTGCCTACTTGATTTCGAGCTTCAATTATTCGTTGTCTTCAATTATTCAAAAACCCTTACGAAAACAACATCACACTCTTAAGCTACATACATATTTTGAAAAGGTTTTATTAATATATGCATTAATATTCAATTAGGTAGTAAAATAAAATGTGATTAATATTAACATTTAAATTTACTTTGATAAACCGATTAAGTTTGTCGCCAAATGATAATCCAAACAGGTTAACGCAATAATTTTTTCAGAAAAACATGCTGATTTTATTCTAATATTGTTCCTAGCAGACTGAAACACTTACCACTGATTTGCCATTGCAGGCACCTTGGGAATGCGGAGAGGTATGTTAAAGTAGATTTTGACCAATTATAATTTACTTTCGTACATTCGACGGTCATAAAACCAAAAAGTTGATTGAGAAATGACAAACATTATTTTTGTCGTGTTTAATTCACATCAGATTTCCCTCAAAAATACTAAATTATAAGAATAGTATTAGAGTTTCATAGAGAGTTAATTAGATACTACTGAATTCCCATAATCAAAATTCTTTACATTAAAAATCTGTCCTTAATTTTTTTCTAGAATTTTATTTTTTCAACAGAAAAACAGTTCTTGTATATCATATAATATTTCTCTATTTCCAACACAATTTTTCTATTATTATTGTACACCAATTGTTGACAAAAAAAAAACCACTATATTTCTGTCAAGAAAGAAATATATAAAAAAACTTTTTCTTTAGTTCTTATTGCAGTAGATATCACAAAATATAACTGAAATCATTTGCGAAAAAATAAGTTAAACAATTATCGCTGAGCCCTTTGTTACTTTTTAGCTTCCGTTATGAGAATTGTTCTTTTCTTAATTTGGATGAGATATGTACTTTAATTCAATGAAGATTCTATATAGAGATCTTTCAAGTGTAAAAGAGAAGTTCAATTTAATAATAGAAGCTCATGAAATGCCGGAAGCCGCCAGAAGAAAATTAAAAAATTATAAATGAGTGTTACTTTTAGCTTCCGTAGAAAGAATCCTTTTCCTAACTTCGAGAGAGATATTAATGTTAACTTCTACTAAGCATAAAATTCTCTCTGGTGAGTATGACCTCTAATTAGAGGACTTTTAGGTATAAAAATAAATTCAATTTAATAAAAGCGAAAAAAAATAGCAACGTGGGAAATATAACAGAAATTTTAACAATTAATATAATAAATATTTAGATATTAATATACATGAAAATAATATTGTACGTTGTTGTTTCTTATGGCATTTGACCTGGACAAGCTAGCTGATGCTGTCAGCAATTTAAGCCTAATCAACGTCTCTTGTTTTGTCGCAGCACCAACTACGGCCAAGAATACAACTTTTGCTACTCACTCGACACACTCGCTTGCACAGCCTCTTTTCACAAGGGGGCACATTCACACTCCTTACAGATAGAAGAACAACCATGCTCTAACCGAGACTCTAACTAGGGACTCCCAGGTCACGAGAAAGACGCGCTACCTATGTGCCAAGACGCCTTCATGTATTATATTATACCAAATAGGATTAAAATCATTAAATTATAAAATTTATAATTAATGATTTTAATAAAATAATTCATAAAAAAATTATAATATTCATTTAAAATTTTATTGAAATCTGCAAATTGTTCGTAAAACCCCATATGAAAAATATTTCAGTCATCAAAACAATTTTGTACGGACGAAATTCCAGAAAAAATGTTTTTCGAATTGAGGAAGATCTGAATCAGGAAATTCAATTAAATCTGATTGAAATATTCTTGATGGTTGAAATATTATCTCTCAGAATACTTCGTATATGAATAACTTAAAACGAGATGAAATTGAAGGAAATGTTAGATATGTTTATTAATTTAGTTATATTCATGCCCCGTTTTAAAACAAGACACTCTAACGTCCCGTTTTAAACTAGGGCTATTTCGGAAAGGACCTTGTAATTTTGAACCGTGGTCAGATAACGAGGACGACTCCTAAATTAACATCCCTCCTTCTCTAAATTTCCAAACCACACCAGCGTTAAGATGCTTCGTCTGGATTTGGGTGCAACAGAATAGCTTACATGAAGTATTTTCGATGGAATCGCGTCCCTTGCCTGAAACCCACAGATTCTGAAGCCGAAACCTTATCACCAGGCCACAGTAGTCTATGAGATGAAAGATGCGATAAAAATATATAAAAAATTTCCATTTGTATGGATATCTTAATAAATAGAATTCTTTTGATTGAATTCAATACATAAATTCACATATGATTTATGATTGGTGTCATGTTACGTAATTTGAACGATGTTACGTTACGATGAAAATTACAAACGTAAATTTCATCGGTTGATTTTAATAATCATATTTATTATATTCCTATAAAGTCTACAATATTCCATCTCCTAAATTCTGAAAATTTTGTTTACTGGTTTACAAAATCTTAGAACGTGTTGGTGCTACTTTTGTTATACATTACCTATAGATAAATTAACTGAAAAAAAAAAAGATTATTTTCTTTCATTTAATTATCTGAGATGCAAGTAAAAGTAGTATTTCGAGCAGGAGAAAGTTGAATACATCAATTTAAACCAACTGCAGGCAATACTTGTGCAGATATGTAAGCGAATAAGTGGAGTAATTTTCATGTGGTACGGACAGGAAAAAGCCCGAAAAGTAATAGACTTCCTCTTGATAGATCATTGTGAATTAAGTTGTTCTCTAAATGAAAGGTTTACTTCCTTCACGAGATGATAGTCGCAATTCATCAATTGTTTGCTAAAACTGGAATAAAAGACGAAAAATATTTTTCATCAGACGAGTATAACAGCGGCTATCTGGAAGCACATGAAAGTAATATTGGCAACGTAATAGCGTAATTTTATTCATAAGAAAAAGTAATATCACGCCTTTCGACCTTAATTTTACTTGCGGGGAGGGAAAACTTGTGGGAAAGAGCTCTGAATTTTTATAGTTTTATAAAGCTTTGAAATTATTATTCTGAACTATTATATTTATTTTTTATATTTCTTTTCTCTTTATTTTTAACAATGAAAATTGCTTTACAGTGGTCCATATTAAAAAGTGGTTTTACGTTTATATTCAATTTTGAATTTCTTTTATCTTTCAAATTATACCGGGTGTCCAAAAAGTTCCCGTACTGATGATTTGTGAATTTATTTTACAAAATCAACAGGTTTAAAAAGAATTATTTTTATGCCAATGATAAAAAGCACTTTTAACATAACTAAGGAAAAAATACTGAACTTACATTCATAATAAATGTTCAAAATGTCCATCCCTTTCTTGGAGACAAAGCTGAACTCGTTTGCGCACGTTTTTCGAAACGCGTTTTAACATGGTTGGAGTGATTTCTTGTATCCTTTGGGTAATTGAGATTTTCAAATCATCTATTGTTTGAGTATCACCTTCATAAATTTTGTCCTTTAAATATCCCCACAGAAAAAAGTCCGGGATGATCAGATCAGGGGATCGAGGTGGCCAAAGATTTTTTAAGATAAGACGATCGCCGAAAAAAGCTTCAAGCATGTCCATGGTTTCATTACTCGTATGGCAAAATTTAAAATACTTGAAAAAAAATCATGGACAATAATTTTTTAAATTTGGAGTACGGGAACTTTTTGGACACCCGGTATAAATTATTATTGAAGTGATCCGTAATCGTTTCTGAAAATCTGCCGGTGTTCAGTAAGTTTTTACTATTTTCATATCTGCTATAAAATATGAAAAGATATAATGCACGAGACAGTACTTTATTGTGTCAATTAGTATCTCAAAAAGTTTCATTAAGCATTAAAAAAATGTTATTTTTGAAAATTTATTTATTCTACAGACTATTTTTTAAACTTTATTATCAAACAGAATTTGAGTACTAAATCAATATATTAATTACCGAATTAATTCTCATTTTCTGATGACTCGGAATCAATTTTCTTTTAAAAGTAATAAAAAGTTGCTAAAATTCTGGGTTGTAAAAAATTTATAGTTAAAAGTCATTAAATTTGTTATGCAATAATCTTTCTTCAGTATGGTATCTTCGATAAAAGTCAAATTTTTATATGATATACTATACCAAAATTTTCACCAATTTGGTTCAATTTTATGCTATTTTCTTACAGTGAATTTTCAAACATTGAGTGATTTGTACTAAAACTCTGAAAGATTCTACTTGGCTGTCCGTAGTCTCTCTGTCGAGACTTGGAAAAAAAAAACCCCATAAAACCTCAATATTTTTCAGATTTTTAAGCATAAATTAATAATTAAATTTAAAACGATATCATCGGTTTTAAAAAATTCAAATATAAAAGAATATCGATTCTTGGTGTATTTTTTCTCTTTTTTCACGTCATTGTTTCAGAAGAAGGTCAGATCGCGCCATGAAAATTCTCAATGACTATTGACATTGTGTACTATGAACGTAACATAAAGTAATTAGTAGGTCCTTTTCTGATTATTGATCTAGTAATGTTCAATCAACATCCAATTTTAGTTCTTCCTCTAGGACGCTTTCCTATCAATTTTGCAAAAAAATGTATGGGGGCTGGAGATAATAAGACTTACTCTTTATAGTAAATATATAAATTTAATAAAAATATTAACCTTAAAGCAGTTTTTATATAAAATTATTTTATTTATTAGAAACTTTTCAAATTATAAATGGTCTGATAAATAATTTAATTTTTAGCTTTTTATACATTCATATTGGAGTTTTACAATTCAGCAACAAACACATAGTCAAACGGTTGTTCAAACAACAGCTCAAACATCAATAAAACCACAATCTGATTAAGATCTTTCTCTTTTTAAAACTGACTGCTTTTCCGTTCATTTAAAACAGAAAAAAAAATTTTAATTAAATTTTTTATTTTTTTAATTAAAAAATTAAATTTGTACATTTTGCAAACAATTTTTCAAAGAAATGAAAGTATAATTTCGAATAATAAAGTAAAATAAAATATTAGGATAGTTAAAAATAATTTTCCAAAAAAAAACTTTTTTTTGCAGTCTTATTCGAAACTTTTTTCTCTATAGAAAGAAAGAATAAATTATTCATTAATTAATTCAATAGTTAAACAGAATTTGTTCTTAATTATTTAGTTACATTATTATGTATTTCTAAAATATACCTTATTATAAAAATTAAAATTCTTTTTCTTAAATAAAATCGAGAAGTTTTCATAGAATTAATTTGATTTAAACGTAATCAATTTTAATTCATTTTTGCTTCCTCATGTACAAAGAAAAAAAAATCTTTGATCATAAAAAAAGAACTTGAACTCGAAATTCTGATGAACTTTCATGTTTCAGACGTCCTTCTTTCCGAAAAACCTATATTAGGAATTATGTCTATCTGTCTGTTTCTATGAACGTACCAACTCAAAAACGTTTTGAGCTGGATGAAGGAAATTTAGTATACGATTTCTACTTAAAATTTTGAGAGTTCTATAGAATTTGAAACGAAATCCATTCAGAAGAAATCTGTCTGCTTGGCTGCCCTGATATACGTGAGCATGTTAACTACAAAACGAAGACAGCTAGATAAATAAAATTTGGTAAACAGATTGAACAAAAGTACTAATATGTAAAAGGTGTCCCAAAATTAAAACAAGATTTGAATTTACTACCATTCGTGTTGGCGCACTATTAAAAGGAACAATTTAATAACTGATTATTAAGGATTAGTAAAAATGGAACTTTACATGATAGAAAAAAGTGTTAATACAAAGTTTGAAATAAATAAAAAACAGTTTTTTCTTCAAATTTGTATATTTTAATTGAATCAGAATAGGGTTATGTATGGTATAACACATTGGGAAATGGCCTCATCGGTTTTGAGGGTACATACGCACACTTTCGTCAAATTTTTCCGTGACATTTTGCATAAATGTGGTTGAATTTCGTTGATGCAGTTGAGTTTCCTCCCCCAATGCATGTTTGCTTGTGAGCTGATTGGCATTTACCTTTATCTACAAATAACTCCTTAAAAAAGTCTATTGGGGGTTCTAGGGACTCAACTCTCCTATTTTCGAACTAAGACTATTAGACTTAAATTATTTTTGAAATATTGTTCAGCAGCGAAAACACGTTGCTCTATCAGTAATTCTACATTTTTTACTAACCTTAAATTGTCAGCTGCCAACCCTATTAAAATGACAATTTGACAAAGGATAGTTAAGGATTAGTAAAATGCAGCATTACACGACAGAACAGCGTCAAATGATTTTTTAAATAGGGTTGCCAAAACTTTACCCCCCCCCAAACGGTGGCAAATTGAAATCTTATTTTAATTTTGAGTCACTCTTTATCAGATTTCAAGCCAACTCAGTTAAGGGGTTGATTTTCATTCATTATGTACTTTTACATGGGTATATTATTGTTGTTACTAATGGCAACTGCCAAGACAAGCGCGCTGACGGCCGTCAGCGATTTAAAGCCGAATGAGCGTCTCTTGTTTTTGAAATATCACCAATTAGTGCCAAGAGTATGACTTTTGCTACACACACATCACATTCGCTTGAGCAGACCCTTTTTACAGGGGGACACATTCACACACCTCACAGATACTACACAGAACAGAACGCCGTCTCATACCCCCGTATCTGTGACCATTCTGGTCACTTTACGGTTTGGTGGGCATGTTACGGGAATTTTATTTTAATTAATAAGATATATACAGTAAGAAAAATAAAATGAAAACAAAACTATTTACAGAATTTACAAGAAAATGAGATGATAATGAGAAAAGTTTACAGAGATTTTCTTCTTTGAAAAATGGTTTGACACTATTATAAGCTGAAATTTAACATGAGTTATGATGTTAGTGTATAATAGGAAACTGCTTGTTTTTATCCTCAGTCTTTTTGAGTATGAAACTTGTTGAGGACTAGGAAGGTGAGAGCAGATTTCTATTTCCACTTATGAATTTAATTATGTGATGAATTTTTTGCCTGGATAGACGGTTGCTGGCGACTCTTCTCAGCCATTCCAGTTCATGGATTGGTGATGGTTTCTTCATATGCCAAGAGATTGTGAGAATAAATTCCGCGGCATAATGAAGTGCCGTGCCAGTCCCACCACAACTGCACTGGTCACTCTCAGACAGGTTGAACCTTTTAAGGTAGGCAGGAAAAGGGCCGTGTTCTGAGAAGAAAATTATATCCTCTCTGATCCAGTTTGGGGGATAAAGATTGACTGAAGGCAGAATATTGAAGACTTTCCTGCCTGTGTCACCATTGCTCCAATATCCTTGCCATTCTTCTAGCATGTCTTTCCGGAGCAGGGCTTTTATATATGGTTTGGGAAGTTTTGTTTGTATATAATGTTGCCCATTTCGAGTTGCGTCCTTTCCTAGTTGGTCTGCTCAGATAGTACACAGAATAACAACTATGCCCTAAACGGGATTCGACCTCGAGTCGCCCAGATCACAAGGAAGGTTCTCTATCTCGGTGTCAGGACGCTGTCATTATATGGATATAAACATGCTAAATAGAAAAAAACCAACAGCTAAAGTAAATGAGATTTGATGTGATTTGGTTGCTAAAATTGAGTCAAATTTTATTTCCATTCGATTAAAGAGTGATATTCAAGAAGCGTAAAATAAATTATAATAAAATTGAAGTCTTGTAAACAATGTCAGATAACAATTATAGAAGACTTGGAAAATAAAACTTGGATAATCATTCGTTTCTCTGATTGAAAAAAACGTTATCAAAATTTTGTATTTCACATCAAAAAATCCATATTCTATTTTTGACACAACTTTTAATACTTAAGTAGCGTTCTCATATCGAAAAAAAACGTTATTAAAAATTTGTATTTCATATCGAAAAATCCATATTCTATTTTTGATTCAACTTTTAATACTTAAGTAGCGTTTTCATACATGCTATTTCCATCTGTGACGTATCTCTAGAAATAATTTATTTTACTTTTTATACGAAACTTCAAAGTTGTGAGTGAAAGTAGAACTCATTATTTGTTTAAAACTAATGCAAAATACTTGGATTTCAAGGAAGTAACGGCATCCAACAAACTCGCCTTGGGCGAACAAAATCCCTTTCTCCGAGAAAGTATTACAAATTCTTAATCTTTTCTTTAAAAAAGATTGACATAAATAGAATAGGTGGGATATAAATCGTTTAATTAACATAAAAGTTCTAACCGACGTCTGGCTTTTTTCTCTACTTTATTGATTTATTTATTGCAGAGCTTCCGTTTTTATCTGACGAAGGCTTTACTGCAAACATTGCTCCGAATTCGATTCGATTGATAAAATGATTTTGAAGTTGCGTTATTGACAGAATGTCTTTTAAAATCTGAAGAATATTTACTGTCTATTTTAATACAGTTTGTGATTTTAAAAATCTTTTAAGGAAAAAGGAAAATCATCGATTTTTAGATAAGAATTGATTTTCTTCACCAAGGTTTCGCTTTCGTCAAGGAATATGTAGAATTCGATTTCATTGATAGTGATATCTTTGATCACTTGTAATTCTAAAGTACTAGATATGACAAATTTGGTCATGGATTTGAAGTGAGATATTAGAATATATTTTTGGAAATATTGTTTTATATTTTTAAAAGAAAATTCCTAAACTTTGAGATTAATCTGCGATAATTATTGATTGTAGTTGTTTTCGAAGAACATACGGAATTTGATTGTATCGATAATGGTATCTTTGATCATTTCCAAATCTAAAGAACTAAATATGACGAATTTTGCCAAGAATTTTATGTGCGATATTAGAAGATATTTTTGTAAATATTGCTTTATATCTATAAAAGAAAATCATCAACTTCTTGATCAATTTGAGATATTGATGGTTTTTTATTTTAAGTTCTCGTTGTATTCAAGAAATATGTAAAAATCGATCGCAATGATAGTGATATTTTTGATCATTTGTAAATCTAAAGTTCTAAATTTGACGAGCTTTATTGATTAGGTGATTTAGAATTGGTATTATTGAAAGAATATGATTTAAAGTCTAAAGAATTCTGTAATCAATTTCATTTAGGGAAAATGAAAATCACCAACTTTCAGATCAGCATTAATTTTTTTCACTACATTTTTGCTTTCGTGAAAGAATTTGATCACATTGATAAGTGATATCTTTGATCAGTCATAAATCTAAAGTAATATATATAAAGAATTTTTTCAAGGATTTGATCTGCGGTATTAGATGATATTTTTGAAAATGTTGTTTTATATCAATAAAAGGAACTTCATCAACTTTGAGATCAAGTTAAGGTATTGATGGATTTTATTTTAATTGTCGTAGTTTTCAAGGAATACGTGAAATCTGAGAACATTGATAGTGATATTTTTGATCAATTGTAAATCTTTTCTACATATGACGAGTTTTATTGATAACGTAATTTAGAAGTGGTATTATCATAAAAACGTGATGAAAAATCTGGATAATTCTGCAATTTATTTATTATAGTTTATGGCTTATGAAAATCTTTTTTAGGAAAAAAAGAAAGTTATCAACTTTCAGATCAGCACAATTTTTTCACTCAGTTTTTTGCTTTCGCCAAAGAATATTTGGAATTCGATTGCATTAATTGTGATATCTTTAATCAATTGTAAATCTAAAGAACTAAATATGACGAATTCTTCACGGATTTTACCTGAAATATGAGATGATGATTTTGGAAAAATTGTTTTATATCAATAAAACGAAATCCATCAAATTTAAGCTCAATTTAAGATACTGATAAATGTTGGTTGTAAGTTTTTGTTGTTTTCGAGGAATATATGGAATTTGATCCCATTGATAATGATATCTTTGATCAGTTATAAATCTAAAGTACTAAAATAGGACTAATTTTGTCATGGGTTTGATTTGTGACATTAGAAGATATTTTTAAGCATATTGTATTATATCGATAAAAGGAAATTCATCAACTTGGATATCAATTAAAATATTGATTTTTATTCTAAATTTTCGTTGTTTTCGAGGAATATGTGAAATCTGATTGCATTGATAAAGTAGAAAAAGATATCTGCCATCAACTATAATTTAATAAGACGAATTTTCTCAGGGATTTTATGTGCAATATTGAATGATATTTTTAGAAATCAAGCTTGAAATCTTTAAAATTATTTGAAAATATTTGATATTTTATAATATAAAATTAGAGCGCTATTCGATTTCATAGTGATATATTCATGTCAAGCTTGATTGATACTTTATTTCGCAGTCGATTCTTAAGTTACTTTCAAACGTCATGAATGAAACAAATTACAATTTATTATAAGAATTGCAAATTTATCGTAGCATTTTTATTAGATTTCTTACAAAAATGTTTATTCTCGCGACGAGTCGTATAATATAAAGCAAAAAAAATCTTTTCTTTTTTTTGTTGAAAAATATCATTTGTTTTAAATTTTAGAATGACAATACTGTTAAAAAGATATAAAATGCTAATAAATAATCGTGTATTCAAATTAAGTTCTAGTTAATTCATATGAATCAGATTTTAGATTTTATACCTTCAATCTGGATTTATTTTCTAGCTTTTAAAAAGGTATTTTTTCAGTTTTTTTTTAAATTTTAATTTATTTTTTTGCAGAGTTTTAAAAAATTTGGGCATCATTTAAAAATCGTCTGATGAAACTTTGGATGGTTTAATTTTAGTTAAATTTAGATCAAGTATTAAAATGAGGAATAATATAACATTTTATAATTTAGATTTTGAGACTAAAAAAGTTTCCTTAAGAGAGGGAAAAAAGTTAGATGTCAAAAGAAGAAAAATCTAGTTTTTTTAAAAAAAATTTCTAAAAAAAATTTGGTTTTTGATAATGATGATAAAAAAGATAAGATTGGAAAGGCTAAAGTTAGGCATAAGTTCTCATATGTTTGCTATGAGTAAAAATTTATCAATAGGAGAAATGAAATTACTATAAAATTAAATCTCCATAAAGGAATAAATAAAAAATAGTTTCGAAAAATAATTGTTTAGTTATATATATTATGAAATGTATTAAAATCAACAAATTATTTATACGACAGTATCAAGACTAGGCCCAAAAATGCCAATTAAAAAAAGGTGAAAAATACTAAAATTAATCTTGTTTATCCAAATTTTTTATCAACGAAAAACAATTCTTAAGAATTTTTTCATTTTTTATATACATTGTTTTGACGTAAACTTGATCCCAATACAGAAATTTAAGGATTAATTTTAGATATTAATCTGCATTTTGTTTATTTTACATACACATATTCCAATTAAGAGCTTGATTTGCTATTCTGCTTGATTTTTGATAAGCAACAATTTTCTATAATAACATGGCTCTTTTAAATTTTTAAAACTGATAATATGAATCTACTGGTCTCAAAAAATCGTTCATAAACAATTTATTATCTAACTGCAGTAATTTAATATCGAAATGAAACCAGAAAGATGAAAGATAATCTTCAGAAATCTAACACTTTATCAAAATTGTATGTAAAACGATATACAAAATCCTAAAAACACGTCAATTTTCGTTGGACATTTATTAAAATTCTCTATTTATTCAGATCGTTTTGAAATCAGTTAGCACTGATTAAAAACTTCCTTCAAATAACATCGCATAATTGAGTTATTATTCACGAACTCGCAGTTGGAAATCAGAGTGGGTTCCGGAAGCAAAAACGAATTCATCGTTAAACTATTAACAACTGAATAACTTAACGCTTCACTGATTTCTTCATTATCTTTTTCTTTCTTTTTCTTCGTTTTTCTTGCTTAATAGATTACATTTTGCTTCGGGCTCAAAAAGAATTTCTTTTCCCCATAGATGCTTTTTCAATTACGAATGATCAAAAACATTGGGTAACATCTCTATAAACGTTTCTGCTATTGTACAATGTTTTAACGGTTTGTTTCAATGGCGTTAAAAACACTGGGTGTGTGTATGCACATGATTGCAATATCGTTTTTTTTTAACTTTTGATGTCTAAATTATCGGTCATATTTTTGACAGGTAATTTTCGCACTACAAAGAGGTTTTTATGAATTGAGTTGGAAACGGTTGCTTAACAGATATGCTTGCCACATTCTTGAAGATGTTCAATCTAAAACAATTGCGTAAAAGTGTTAATTGGAAACATAGTTGTATGATTTGGTTCAAATTTTGATGACTTAAATATGTGATCTTTATTTTATACATTTCAATTAAAAACAGAATGTGAATATTGAAAATAAATGAATGCCTTTTAACATATTATAACTGTTATTCAAATCCCTTTAAAAAGAACTAACTTGAAACTAGTAAAGGATTTAGGAGTTTTGCAGCGTTTGGCATTGGATATTATGATAGTAATATGGCTAGCGAAGTTTTTCTTTGAATGGCAAACTCTTCAATTTTATTTCATATGTTAAACTTGATCAACAAGTTAATGATTTATTTCAGATTAATTATTTTTATTTTAAACATCTCCAAAAATAAAAATGATTTTAAAAATATCTCATGGTTTGTGTTTGAAAAATATTCACATTTATAAGCAATATTATTCAAGATGTCGCTTGGAGTTCATATACTTCCTAATAACTAAGTTAACGTAAAGAAATTTTAAAACCTGGTTAGTTCTTGATAAAATATTAATAGTATCCTTTATATTATAATCCATATAGAATTTGTAGCTATGCAAATAACGGTTCGTTAAAACCGTTTTTTTAAAAATTGCACTACAGTCTTCGAAAATCGGCAATACAGATATTTCAGTTTTTTAAAAAATAACGCTCTTTCCCGAAACTTAATCTAATTATATATTTTGAATATCGTCATCATTTCTTTATGACTAAAAATAATCATATTGAACGTTTTGAGAATATCTCTAATAAATGTTAAACGTTTTTGCTGATATTTTATGTGATTTTTAAATCTTACCGGGAGGGGGGTACTCGAAATGAGAATCAGATGCTTCCGGCATCCTATCTGGATCTCGCCACCCTGGTGGATACACTAATTGATGGGGGTAGGCTCTTTCCATCGATGATGGGATGTACTTTCTAGGGAAAGGGTTGTACCGTGACCGGTGGTGATCATTAGGATTGAACCACAGTTACTGCCAGCGTTGCTGCTGTGGTGGTCAAGTGATTCAGCCTTCATGTTTTAAATTCGTGTACCTTCTGGCCAAATCATGTAAGTCATTTGGTATGACTTATATGATTGCAAAAATAGAAGACAAATGTACCACGTGTTTATGTTACAACTATACCTATGATATTATGGAACTGGTCTGCATTAATGAGGTTATCGTACACAATGAGCAGAACATATATAAACATTTAAAATAACACATATTATTGACAATTTCACTGAATTAAGGAAATGAAGTTATATCTAAAATATTTAACTGAAATTAATTATTGTGGCATTTAGTTACCATATGTTCCCCAATATCCGCAGTGAGAATCTGGTCGCCAAAGGCGATTGGGAATAAATATTTCAAAATTCAAGCGATAGCTTTCTCTTTATGTCGTATCAAGATCAATGTCGATATGCAGCGTCTTGTTTTCACTTTCACATTCTTCACTTGACCTTTTGGAAACAGTATATTATTGACGGCATAGGACTTGTGAATTTTTGGATACTGATGAATATCCAGATCTGATATAGATGGATTATAGTGATCACTAACACTTTGTTTAAACTAAATGCAGTTTTTAGCTTCTGCTCACCATTTATTATCTTTAGTATATCAACACAACTGATATTTCCATCAAAACTACAGCATAATTTGATATACTTGACCTATAGTCGCAAGATCCATTTTTCGGCCTTTACCTGGTTTAAAAACAAACCATTATGGATAAGTTTCTTTTAAGTAATGTATTTAATCTCTCTTCATAAGAGTTGAAACATCGTATTATTACAAAACATAATGTTCCAGGGGGAAGAGGAATGTCGTGGCAAAACGATTTCCTCATAAAGAGTGCTTTTAAAAGATGTAATCATGTAAGGTCACGATTTTTGTGTCAGAAAATCGGTTTTGGAGAGTTCTTTTCCTCCATTCTGACAGAATCGCTTAAATTGCGTTTGAAAATGAAGACCGCCAAATGAGAATAATGTTGCTGTGTCGCAACGAAGACAGTTGCACTCAAATCCAATAATTTTGAAAAGCTATTAGATGTTGCTCAATTTTGTCATTTTTTGTTACAATTTTCCTTTTTTGTTACAATTTGTACTGTTCGCAGATATTTCGTAATATTTATCATCAGTAAGTTAAAAAAAATTTGCAAAGTTATGTGCAATACCGAAGGAGAAAAAGGATTGTAAAGGAATTAGATTTTATATTGGATATTGTCTGGCATTAATATTTTTTATGCAAAAATTACTTTTATTTATGATAATAAAATGATTATAAATCTTTTATCGTCTGAAACCTTTCTAAAATTAAAAAAGGAAAACCGTTTGAGCCAAACGATAATTCAAAAATAACAGACGGTTATATTTTGAAAAATTAAAAGTAAACTTGCACAGAAAAAAGTTTTATTGGAAAGATAAAATTTTGAATTTTATAATAATATAAAAAAGGTTTTTTAGAATAATTTACTACAAATCTATTGCAGGAAAACGGAAAATCCCTGAGGAATTTCTAAATAATTGAATATTTAATTCACTTTCGCTCTCTAAAAAGTTGGCATTCTTATTATTTTTAATCTCAATTAATTAATGTGCAAAGTTTCGCCAAATTTGGCTCAGCTTTATAGAAAAAATAGATACCTACAATTATTTCTATTCATTGTAAATTAGTTTCGCAGTAAATGGAATTGGCCAGTAACTATCAGAAATAAATTTCAGTAAAACTACAGCTGCTTTAGGATTAGATACCAACTAAATAATCGATATTCAGATTAACTGAACAATTACCAAAAAAATGCTATTAAAAACAAAATTTGATTACACCATAATTAATATGATAACTAACAAAGCAATGCTGTTTACCGTTTGTATTTATATTACATACTGTATTAATTGCTGTCTGAATGTATCAGTGAAATTTAATTGTTTCCCTCTACTACTTATTGTTTTTCAGATTTTTTTCTCTTTGTTTTGTACAACGATCTGATTAATTGTTGATTTGGAATTGTTCGTTGTAAACCATCTGAAGTGTTCTCGCTTAAACGTTTTTGTATCTTTCGAATAAAACTAGCTCACTTCTTTCTGCGTTGAAATAATGAATTCTGAGAAAATAAGTGAGTCGCAAGAATTCTCAGATTTCATTTTCAAATTTTGTGTTTTGAAGTTGGGCACTGAATATATGTTTGAAACGTCTTTATACTCTGGTATACATATTATAAAGAAAACATAACAATCGTCAACAAATTCGAACTCCAGATTTTTTAGAATCTTCATATTTTAGACTTTTCTGAGGTTGAAAAACACATTTTTTGCAAAATATTCGTCTATCAATCTGTAACAAAGATAACTTAAAAACACTTTGAGTTACATGGTTGATATTTGGTATGCGGTCTTTACACAAAATTTTTAAATTTCTGTTAAATTTTGAGTAAAATTCATTCAGAGAAAGTACATCTCCTAATCTAATATAAAATAACACAATAATTACAAAAAGAAATGAGTTAAATAGAAAAAAAAATATACGGATATAGCATCCATAATGTAGATACCTATCGAAGTTTCCGTCGAATCTAATTACCAATTTACCGTCTGTCAGTCTGTACTTACACAAATAAATAAATGTAAAAGTTTAAAAACAAGTGGGTAATGTATAACAAATTTAGTATGATATTTTGTATGAATTCTTTGTTTCAATCGATTAAGAAAACGTGTCAAAGCACATATACGATTTTCGGATTCTATTAATCTCAGTAAGAGATTAATCGGCAGAATACATGCCTAAAGCCATATGATAAATTCAGTAAAAGCGTCAAATTCATGCTAAAGTTGACATTTCCAACCTTTTGTACTGCAATGTCATGCAAGACGTTCTACGAGTATAAGTATTTTAAAAGTGTCAGAGAAACTTTCCAGGAAACCACTGTCGTTGGTTTTTGCAAACGATTGATTCCAAAATTTAGCATAGAACTTCAATTTTTGTACTACCATCACATGCTTGAGACTCACTTGAGATTTTGATGTATCTCTTATACATATTATGTGAATGTATACATGGACGGACGGTAAAACCCTTGGGGAATTTAGTTCAAAATTGGATCCAGATTTATATTTTGAACTGTTTTTTGTCAATTTTGATCTTTAAGTTTTTGATGTTCGTTTGTATTCGTAAAACAGAACATTCTTGTGAATAAATTATGTTTAAAATTTAACAGAAACCTACATATTTGTTTTAAAGTTTACAAAGTAAATTTTTCTTTCTTCCATTTCAAAACGTTTTGAGTTACCGTATTCACAGACGTACTGATCTAATTCTAAATTATGATTTTTGGATTCTAAGAAGTCTGAAATAGGAAATTCGAATATTTCGAACTTCAAATGCCAATACACTTGGAATCAATGTTTTTTATTATATAAACTCTCTAATGAATTTCAAACTGTTCTAACATTAATCTTTTCAGTTAATCAAATTTAAGGAAACTGTAAATTAAGGAAATTTTCAGCTTAATTAAGTGATGAATCAATAATTGAACATTTTAAGTATAATTTATTGAATATTTGAAAATTGAAAGGTATGAAATAAAATTAATTAAATGATTGAATATTTAGATTATTAACATGAAACATGAACCAGCTGACGTTTGTAATGGTTGAATATTTCAATTATTAACACGCAACATGTACCAGCTGAAGCCTTTAAGGTTGAATATTTGGATTATTGATATGAAACGTATACCAGCTGAAGTTTTTAATGTTTGAATATTTAGATTATTAACATGAAACATGGACCAGCTGACGTTTGTAATGGTTGAATATTTCAATTATTAACACGCAACATGTACCAGCTGAAGCCTTTAAGGTTGAATATTTGG
Organism: Argiope argentata; assembly: GCA_026289955.1. Lineage (NCBI taxonomy): Eukaryota > Metazoa > Arthropoda > Arachnida > Araneae > Araneidae > Argiope > Argiope argentata. The sequence continues at coordinate 1,129,507 of JAOUZG010009324.1, forward strand.
ATTATTGATATGAAACGTATACCAGCTGAAGTTTTTTAGTGGTTGAATATCTAGATTATTAACATGAAACACGTACCAGTTGTAGTTTTTATATGTATCAAATAAACAAAATTTGTGGCTCAGAAATTCGCTCAATGAACAATAGATAATTTTAAAGCATTATAATGATTGATACACTCCATATTTTTATGACCCTGGCATTTTTCTAGAAAGTTGATCATAGTTTAAGAGCAATCTAGAATTATGAGTAATTTCTTTATTCCATTTTCTATTTCTTTTTCCAATGACGATAAATAATACTTACGAGTATCATTTCAAACTCGTTTTTATTCATTACTTCATTTAGTTCATTTCATTATCTGACTATCAAGAGCATAAACCATTTCAATTAGGCTTGATTTACGAATAAAAAAATAAGAAGGAACTGGACTAACATTCTAAACAATGACCCATTACCCATTTAGCTCTTCCATCCAGCTTGCCACTTGCTCAACCACTCATTCATAAGAAACAAAATTTTCCGAAAAGGAATCCAACATGCAATATGAAAAACGAAGAAGAAAAAAAATACCAGCAGAACAAATTGTGTCTCAGGGCGTCAGAATTGTAACACTGGTAGCCGAAGATAAAACTGCCATTTTCGAAGATTCCGCTTCTACACATTTAAAGATCGGAATAATGATCTGTCTGCTTCAGATCGCTTGCCACAATCGGAAGAAACGGGTCAATTGAGGTTTCGTGTGCTAAACCTTCACTGACAGACTTGGAAAAAGATATTAAGGGACTAGCCGTGGTGATGTCATGAAATATGGAGGCTTTTTTTATAATCGTAATTTTCATTGCAGTGTCACGTTTCGAATTAAATTACCCTAACGTAACCAGAAGATGCCCGCAGTTCTTCTGTCTTGGCGCAGATTAATAATGTAGATTATGGAGCGAGTCTTTGGTAAATTAGAAGATCTTTCGGAGAATGATTGAAATTAAGTGAAATTTGTTCGATTCCAGTAGAAAAACCGGAGTTAAAGAAATTCAGTGGCGTTATAATGAATAGGGGGTGGTACTAATGTCTCAGATATTGCCAATTTTCTTCTTTTCTTTCAAATACGACTAATGATTAAAATAATTCGGTCTACTTTGTCTTGGTGATGTAAGATTAAACTTTGTTTATATGGTGATGGAAATTTCCGTCTTAATATTTATTGAAAAAAATTGTACTCAAAACAAGTGCACCTACTGTTGGTTATTGCTGACAATTTTTTACAACTATTGGGTAATAAGAAACGTAGCTGTCTAAAAAAATCATATGTCAGAATCATTATAGTGGATTTGAACTTGTCTTTCCGCTGTTTGTTGCAATTGGAAGAAACGTGCGATTTCTTGAATACTTTTTTTATGACTAATCTGAGATTTTTTGCTTATAAAAGCGATAATTAGTGGATAAATTTAAAAGAGAGAGACAATAAAGATTTTGTACTGAGCTGAACGTGTCAAATTCCATGATGGAATATTTACATCATACTGATTTTTATTTTATTTTACATTATGTATGTAGAATTTTTCTGTCTCTGAGAGATCTTTTGGTTGGTTGTAAACGCTGTATAGTTTTCGTGGGACAGACGTCATTATCAGTATTGCACCAACTATTATGAGCAGCGCCATCTGTGGTGATTATAAAAGACCACGGTAAATTTTAAATACGCCTACTTTCTTCATATCCTAAATTAAAATCAATTATCTAACTTAAATTAATAGCTGTTAATCCCAATAAACAGTAAATATTGCTCCAAATAAACAGCAACATACCTCGCACCCCTTTTCCTGCAGACAGTCAATCAAATAGATGCCTGGCACACGCCAACCCCTCCACCTGACAAATCCTATTTAAAGAGAAGTGCCAGACCTCTACACCACTTCCAGTCACGAAGACTTAAAGATGCACTAACCACCAAAGACAATAACGGCAAGTAATGACCAAAATGTCCTCCAAAAATTTACCATTACCGTCGATAAGCCCCTACTGGGGCTAGGTGCTCCGTCAACCGAACCATCTCGCCTCAACGTCAGAACCAGAGCAGCTCTCCAGAAGACATGTCAACATCAGTGCTCTTCGGAGATGACCATGGCAGTATATTGACCATCATGTTTATGTATTCTGTCATTACCGGTGTTAAGCCCCCGCCGGAGATAGGTACCCCTTGAACCCAACCACAGTCGAGGCAGAGGCAGACTAACTTACGAGTCGGTAACATACTTTGGCGTTGTGCGTCACTCCCACAGTAAAACCCCCACTCTCGAAGGTGATTAAATTATCTACTTACTAACGATATAATTAATAATATGTTACTAACGAATAATTAACAATATATTCTTATTAATGAATAATGAACAATATATTCTTATTAACGAATAATTAACAATATATTCTTACTAATGAATAATTAACAATATGTCTATCTAGTCTTGTATCTCTATGTATTCAACTCGTTTGTAAATATTTGACCTGTAAATCTTTTTCCTTTTGTTTATCTTAAATAAATTTTTGTTTCAATTTATAAATGACTTCGTATAGTTTAGTTTTTGAACTCATTAACCATAAATACCCCATGACACCATTGCCATAAAACCCCACATATATTTATACTAGGATTTTTTAAAACATTTTTTCTTTTAATCTGGAGCAGGAATTATATCACACTTATTTATCCCCCCCCCCCCCAAATAAAAAGGTTTTAAGTCAGAACTGATTTGGATTGTTGCTATCCTCCCAACACCAATGAACAAGTTACTTTTGAAATGCAGGGAGCCAAATATGATTAATTAATATTGACATGAAACTCGTCAGTGGCTTCGTATCAGTATGATTTAAGAATTTATTGTGCATCTTTACCCCATTTTCTAGTTTTAATCATGGTATCATTCAACTTTTAATTTATATGATGAATATTACGGGGCGAAACTAGTTAAATTCAGTCATTGTCTGTGGTTCAATAAAAAAGTAGTGGGCAACAGCTTTTTTAATTAGTTTATTCCGAAACTCATCAATATTAAAGTATTAAAACATTGCAACATTGGATAACACCCTCTCTGAATAGGAGGCAAGTGTGAACAATAATAATTATTTCGTTTGCTGCTTAGTAGAAAGTCATTTATGGATTCAGCTCGCATAACTTACATAACGCCATCCTGCGCCCCCGGTGCCTATAACGCTAAGTTATCTAACCAGTTGAATGAGCACAAGATGGAAGAAATAGAAAAAAAAGGAAAAATTTGTTAAAAGAAAAAGAAGAAAAGAGAGAAAGAGAGACGATACAGCATTCAGGGATATCCAGAGAGAATGCCATCGGTGTCAAATCTTACACGAATCTGTTCAATTTTTTGCTGAAGTTATAACTGGATGGAGGGGACCAGAATACTGAAACAAATGGTGATTATGGGTTGAACTTACAGGGGAATTAGATTACCAACTGAAAAGGGGGGAGGAATTGACAAATTAAATTGTGAACATATGTATGACAAATAAACAATCACTATAGAGTCAGAAATCTAGCTCACACGAGAACCCAATCTAAATTGAGGGGTTTCCTTTTTCTCCACTCCAGTGGGGCTGGAGCTACACGTTTAAACAGCTATTGTCAAGGGACGTTTGAGAAGGTAATCTCTCTAGAGGTCGCCGTCTCAAACGTCAAACGTTAAGGACAAACCCTTGTGGTGCTAGTTTCATAAGCCAGATAACATCAACGATAACGAAGTATACTTTTAGTATTGTGGTTATGTTACTCGACTACAGGCTCTAGCGTCATGAGTTCGAACCTCGATCTTCACATGCCACAAACTATTAAAACCTGACGGGTCCAATTTGTGCCTTCACATCTTGACTAAGACCGACCAAACTTCTAGCTCATATGATTTAATATAAATGTCAGTTCATAGGATTTAATATAAATGTCAGTTAGATGTTATAAGTCAAGCTATGTGAAATATAAAGGATAAGAGGAAATGATATATTAAATGAATACAAATAAAATAATAAAAATATTCATTTATAAAATTTTCTTCATTAAAATTTTGAATCATTATGATCCAATTAGTCACAGTTACTCGTGATTGTAGATTCTTTCAAATAATAATTTTATGATTTAATATTATTTTATATTGAAAATATTTCACAATGATATTAAAAAATATTTTTAATTCAATGTAATTAATTTATAACTAGTGACATTATAAAAATTCAATTCAGATAAAAATCATTCATTATTATTTTATTTTATAATTATATCTCAAAGTTTGATAAAATTTTTATATTCACTAATATTTAAATCTTAGAAAAATTAAAATGCCTTTTAATTTTGTATCCATGAATCACAAAATGACAGAAGTATATTCATATGATTCACAGATTTGTCGATATATGATTATCCCTAACACATAACAAAACAAAATGTAACATACTACAGTGATAAAAAAAAGTACCCAAAATGGTAACTTGATGTAAAAAGTATCAATATGTTATTCACAATTTACTTCATCGCCTTCGAAACATTTTTCTCCCATTACAATTCACTTCCATCAGCAGTTCCTCCCCCCCCCCCCAATTACCAAAATATATCTTAAACGTTGTTAATCAAAAATGCTTTCAGAGTTTCTAGTGAATTTTCTTGCACTCAAACATTTTGTACTTGATCTCAAAATTATGGTTATGACGAAATAATTTCAACGGCGGAAATTTTAAAATAATCACGGGCTGCTATGTCAAGTGAATGTATATTTCGTAAATTCCTATTTGATATTTATGTCAAAAATCTATGCATAATAATGGCATTATGACAGGAAGTATTACCATGTTGCAAAGCTCATGAGTTATTCCACAACAATTTTTGTTGTTTTCTATTTAGTAATTTGTTCGATAATACCTCTAATTGTTAAACAGAAATCACTAAGCACCAATTGATATTGATGATTGGACTAAGTGGATGGGCTATTACAGAATTATTCAACTATGAAGTAAATTCTTCTTTATTTACATAGTTTATCTTTTTAAACACTCTTGTTTTTGTTAAGTAGTAGTCATTAAAGGATTTTACCAACATTTCAAATATTTTTGATGTAAGAATTGCTTTGCTTCAACATTTAGTTTTCTTTATTCAACTGCATTCGTTTATTTTAGAAAATAGTCAAACTTAAAATTCGAATCTCATTAAAAATAAATTTATTTTCAGACGATAAAATGAAATTGACTCACATCTTTTGCAAAACATTCACAAAAGTCATAAAAATATTGATTAAAATTTTGCAGACGATATCTAAGACAGATGTGTTTTAAATGAAGCATTTCAATTAACTTTTTGTTGCAGTAGGATATGTATGGAATAAATCATGCATAATTTCTATGGTAAGTCATACTTAAACTTACGGCTCATTTTATTATTTTGCAGATAAAAAACATTCACAGAAACATTTTATAAAAGGTTTTAATACTTTTTAAAATTAAAACTGAAATCGTTTTCGAGTTTTTAAGAAATAGAGACAACAAAAATGAATATTTTCTAGAATGATAATAAACTATATTTTTTATCACTTTTTCTGTTATTTAGAGCATGCAATTTTATTTTCCTACAGTACTGCTGTTTTGATATTTCTATAATCTTACTTTTTGATCATTTTAAAGTTTTTGAGATTAGTTTGGAGAATAATTTGTGAAAATATAAATGCTAGAAGGTATTACAAAATAATGTCATATATCTTCATAGTTTCGCTTAAACCATTATGTCGAAATCAAATGTTACTACTTAAGCTAAGTTTTGTCGTCTAATGTTTAAAATTAGATAAAATAAATTCAGGGGATACATTCTATTTTTCATTTCAATGGAACATTTCCCAGTTATGACTAATATACTAAATAAAGTTTGATGAGAAAGGTATTGATTTCTTATCTTTTTTAAGGCTGCTGTAAATATCTTACCACGGCCTTAAAATATCTTGCTAACTTTAAAGCACCAAAATTTACCAGAAATTGACGAAAGTATCATGTTTAACATTGTTCCATTGTTATATATTGTTTCACCAGAATAATTAAAAATAATGTATTTAGTAATTTACATTGTGTTTGGTTTTTTCTGCCACTTATTTCTTGTGTAATTAATATACTTTCAATTTTGAAATAACTAATTATAAATAATTTTAACAAAAATGAATGTTTCTTTGTGAAACTATTTATATTTAATATTTTTTCTACAGAAAAAATCAGGAAAATATCATTGCTTGTATTGAGGGGTAGTAAATACATTACCAACTCTTTTATAAATAGCAGCCACAACAACACAATTTTTAAAAATACTTTTTTGGTAATAAATGGGCTTTTTAAAAATTATAGCATGAAATGCAAATTTTTAAAGAAAACAGTTTGTGCCTGTTAAAGGGTTAAAAAAATCTGATTTATCTGTCCATTATATACACTAATTTGATTAAAAAAGTTTATCACGTAATTGTTGTAACGAAAATGGATCCTCTTCTACTATATCATTCAAATTAAACAAAGAAAAGGTATTTTAATCATCATTAAACTCGATATTTCAATAAATCTTCACATTTCAGGCATCTTTGAATCCACGAAACACAATTTTTGAATTATGTCTATCTGTCTATGAAAAAGATAACTTAAAATTGTTTTGAGCTAGAATTATAAAATTTCACACCTAATTTGTAGATTTTTTGAAATTTCAAAGGATATACATCCAGGAAAATTCTTTTGACAGTCTAAGTGGAAGCGAACTCTTTGACTACAAAATGAAGGAAGTTACATAAATAAAATTTATTATTCAGTTTTAACACTTAAAATGTGCATAGGTATGAAATTTCAAAAAAAAATCTGTCTAGATATTTGACCATCTGTTGCATATGAATGTAAAAAATTCAAAACATGATGACTTCGTTAAATAAAATTTAGTTTATGATCTTGCAACAAAAATTCTAGTTTTGTATCTTCATAATTAATTTGTAGGTGCTCTTTACATGATGTTATCTAGGCATTCTTCACCCCCAGTTTGTAAAATTTCTCTCTTTTAAACGAAATACATCCAAACAATTTGTCTGTCAGTCTAATTGCAAGAGAATTCTTGGGCTAAAAAATGAAGGAGTTTAGGTAAATAAAATGTGTATATATATGAAATTTCAAAAGAAATCTGTCTAGTTATTTGATCATTTGTTGCATATAAATGTAAAAATTCAAAACACGATGACTTCGTTAAATAAAATTTAGTTTATGATCTTGTAACTAAAATTCTAGTTTCGCGTCTTCATAATTAATTAGGTGCTCTTCACTTGATGTTGTCTAGGCATTCTTCACCCCTAGTTTGTAAAATTTGTCTCTTTTGAAAGAAATACATCCAAGAAATTTGTCTGTCAATCTAATTGCAAGCGAACTCTTTGATTAAACAATGGAGGAGTTTAGGTAAATAAAATGTGCATAGATATGAAATTTCAAAATAAATCTGTCTAGTAACTTGACCATCTGTTTTATATAAACGTAAAAATTCAAAACACGGTGACTTTGTTAAATAAAATTTAGTTAATGACCTTATAACTAAAACTCTAGTTTTGTGTCTTCATAACTAATTTGTAGGTGCTCTTCACATGACGTCGTCTACGCATTCTTCACCCTTCCCCCTCCAGTTTGTAAAATTTCTTTCTTTTAAAGGAAATACATCCAAGAAATTGGTCTGTCTGTCTAATCGCAAGCGAACTCTTTGACTAAAAATGGAAGAATATAGGTAAATAAAATGGACATAGATATGAAATTTCAAAAGAAATCCGTCTAGTCAATTGACCATCTGTTGCGAGTAAATGCAAAAATTCAAAACACGGTGGCCTTGTTAAATAAAATTTAGTTTGTGGTCTTGATACTAAAATTTTAGTTTTGTAACAGTTTTTGATTTGGATCAATCAAAAAAGAAGACCCTTTACGAGACTGAAAATAACAATTTGAGTTCTCTTTGCGACCATGGCCTCGTCCAATAATTCCAATTTTTGTGTGTATATGAAGGGGGAAGGAATAATGCTTTTTTTAATTTTTTCTATAAACTCCTTTCCATGTAACAACGATAGCAAAAATAACGCCGAACAAAAGTACATTCAGATTTTAAATTAAAAATACATTCATATTATCTCTATGTTCACAACTGATTTTACTCGAGCCCTTATCCTGAATATTTTGTTTTTCATTTTTATCACATGATATCTTCCATTCCGGCCATTCTCTTTCTCTACCGATATTACCATAAGATAATTCTCTTCTAAATCATTTAAATCGTTTTTACATTCAAAAAAAACCTTTTATTCTGCCATATAAACGTGTGAAGACTGTCGCCTTTTTACCATCCTCTTTTCTATTCAATCATATATCAAGTCGACCAGGAAAGATATTCAGTTTCGACAAAGTTTGACATTTTGACAATGCTGTGACAAAGACACTTTCTCATTTAGCGCGGCAATAAGGATGGCCATAAAACGACTTCCTTTTCGAGAAGAGAAAATGGCTTCCGTTGATGGACGACTTATCTTGAATTTAAATTAGCTCTCACCTCTGCGATATCCTCTCTATCTTCACTTTCTTTTGTTTCGTTTACTGCCGTATCGTCGCCGGCGAGGTCAAGTTCCGAAGCAACTTGGGATTCGAAACGAGATCGATCGACGCATACTAACTAATTCGATAACTTGTTTCTTCGAAATGCTTTGAGTCGTTCCGGTTGCGCGGCGTCTTCAGGGAGGGAGTGAAATGGAATGAAATAGAATAAAATATAAAACGTGGGTGGCTTAATCCATCTCTTTTACAACTGTTTTGACGAGCGGGATCTCTGTTGGGTTGAGGAAAACCGCCATTCTTTTAAACAATGGAAGAATGCTTTTAGTGAGGATGGTAATTATTTGTTATAGTTAGCACTTGTGGTCTAAAAACAGTAACTGCATCAATCGGTTAAGCTGGTAGTTCTCGAAGTGTCTATCTGAGGGCTCTAGAGAGTCATGACTTTCTCGCAAAATGCTAAAGCTCAGAAAATTCCCGTTTTTTAAATTAACACTTGAATAAATTCCTATAGGAAGATTATATATCAGGTAAATTCGAATAGGAAAACTACGTATTGCCATGGTTCTCATGTAAATAATTCGGGAACTTTTCTTCACTTCTTTACCAATCGTGATCCCTAAAACCCAAAACCGTTTTCGTTCTCTCTCTCTCTCTCTCTCTGTGTGTGTGTGTGTGCGTGCGTGTGCGTGTGTGTGTGCAATGATATTTTTAAAATTAAATTAAACCCCAATTTATTTCCAAAGCTCTATCTTAATTATTTAATGCATAGTAATATCATTCTAAAATATTCTCATATTTCCTGATCCATTCCACTTCTTCTAGTTCATTAATTCAACAGAAGCTGTGTAAAATTACTGAAACAGCTAAATACCGGCTACTTTCCCACACTCCGTGTGTGAGAGATGAAAATTGTCCAAACAAGCACATTCCTTTAAAAAGATCCCCATATTTTCCTTGCCTCTTATGCGTGTGTCATGGAAATCCCCATCGAAATCTGATTTTATAA
>JAOUZG010009324.1:1139493-1154737 GCA_026289955.1 Argiope argentata
TGTGTGTGTGTGTGTGTGTGTGTGTGTGTGTGTGTGTGTGTGTGTGTCTTTCAAACCGGATTAAACTGGTTATTGACTTAAATTATTTAAGACAAATGATGGCTTAAAAATATAATAATACTCTCACTTGTTAACTTGAAATTTGCGATCATAGATTACATTTTTTTTGTATATATTTCAAAACACAAAATGCTCAATTGCATGATTATGAAAATATAAATCAGAAAAACCTTGATATTTAAGACCTTTTTCAAGGTTTTTAAGTTCGAGAGAGAGAAATAACACATGTGGCAGTTGCATTGTTGCATTACTCTATCTTCTCTTTTAGATAATAGATGGCGATTTCTAATTAAGTAGGCATCCAATAATGCGTAATTGTAATGAAATGGTATGTTATTCTGTTAAGTTGCGCGCTCGTTTATGTCTTGTCTTTTCGTTTTGTGTTTATTTGGTGTGAAATGTGATACCGAAAACCTGGATCCTCTTGCTTCCATTTCATGGATGATAATGATCTTCAGTCCGCCACGCACTTGTACCACCACGCAGCGGAGAAAGTTTTGGATGGGCACTCCCAGTGATTAATCTGTAGTTTGACTTTCAATTCTACTATATAATTATCAAATTTAGTCTTCCCTTCATTTTGCAAAGTAAGTTCTTTCTTCTACTATTTCCATTTTCATAAAAAAGAAGAAATAAATGAAATCATCACTGAAGAACATAAAAATTGATTTATATTGACGCAAATGAGTGAGATGACAGGTGGAGGGAAACTTAATTGACTCAGACAGTGTATTACTTACATAACAAATAACAATTCAGCACTAAAGGGACGTACACCAAGAAATAAACAACACATAAAATTATGTGGCAAGAGTATATTGGTATATTTTAATGGGAGTAAACACAGTAATCGAGATTTATGAATTATTCAACAGTTATTCAATTTTAGACTTGGAATGTAAGTTTTATGTCTTAGTTTCTGAAACATTAGCTAAGAGTCAAATAAAATTCTTTTTTTCTTATACACAATTCTTATTCTTAATGTTCCTATAAAATACCATTTCGTTAACTTCGTTTTCTCGGGTTGAGGTTTTGGAAACTTTTTTAATCGATTCACCCACCCTCTCTCCCATGATTTTTGTTGCTTCAAGTGCTTCAATAAATACATTTTCTACTAGTGTTCTCAAAATTTAAAAAAAAATTCACATCACTGTCTTAGTTTTTTAAAATTCATTTACAGAATACAAAAAGTGCAATTACTGTAATTTTCACAAAATTTATTTCCTCTTTCAATCTTCTTTGAGTCAGTAAAATACATTTTTGAAGTTATATCTGTCCGTCTGATAACACATAATTCAAAAGCTCTTTAGATGGCAGAGAAGAATTTAATGTATGAATTGCGCACTAAATTTGTGAATTTCTATTAAATTTTGAACAAATTCCATTCAGAGAAAGTCTGTATGTCCGGTTGTCTGAGCATATGTGAGCATGATTATACAAATGTAAAAATATTAAATTTGATATACAAGTTTATCATTTCATATGTTTTAATCTTTTTGTCCTATGCGGACATGTTATCATGTGAGATCAAGATGCTGCTTTGTTTTGAGTTTTTTGAAGTCCTATAATCGACGAATTATGACTTAGAGGCATCCATTTTTCATTTTTAGGGTTATTAAAAACTAATACAGAAGCGATTAAATTTTAATAATCCTAATGCCGATTATGTTGGCGATTATTTGGCGATTTATCGACAAAAAATCATAGAAATTTAATTTTAATTCTAAAGTTTGTCAGTGGCAACGTTGTTAAATTTCTGTTGTTTTTTTAAAAAATTTTATCATGCGATAGCATGTGGTTGTATTGGTTTGAAGATAAAAAATGAACGGGTAGAAAATTGGCGATTTATCGCTTTTGGAGGCATCCGTTTTTCGCTTTCAGGATTATTAGAAAATGATAAAGATGGCTATCACATTTGGTGACTTAGCACCAACAAAAAGTTACAACTTAGCACGAATGTCCGCCATGTATCCAATTCTCAAAATATCGACGTATACGTATTCTGATATTCACAGGATTGTTTAAATCTTATTTAAATTGATTAAGGACTTAGATTAATTACGCTAAACAATGCCTTAAAAAATATTCTCACAAGTAAACATGAAATTTGAGATTACAGATTTCATTTTTTTAGTTTTCTTGTATTTTTGTATTTGATTTTATTTTTAACTTTTTTTAATGTCATATATGAAGTACGTAAAAAAAGTAAATAATAAAATTATTAAAAAATTCGAAATTACAATTTTTACGGATCTTTAAATTTCCTAAGCTTGTTTTCCTAAGCCTCCGAAAAGCCTGTTTTTGGAATTATGTTTCTATTTGAACAGGACAACTAAAAGAAACTTTGAGCTAGAAAGATGAATTTGGCATAATTTCTTCACACTACATTTGTAGATTTTTGTCATATTTTGAACTAAACTCATCAAGAGGTAGTCCGACTGCCCAAATGTAATTTAATAAGATACTAAAACACGAAGCGAGCTTATTGGATAAAATTTGATTCATTTATTTAGCATCTAACATATATTTACCTGTCAAATTCTAAAACAAATTCTTCAAGGTCTTGGCCATTTGTTGATATTACTTTCATAACCATATAAATTCAATAATTCATAAAAGCAATGAATTAAATATACGAAGTTTAGTAAGTGAATTTTATGATTACAATTGCTTTATCAACTTTTAAATTCAATAAATCAGAAAGAAAACGTCCAAAATGCATATTCAATTTTATGGTACATATGTATGAATGATATTCCAGCGATTTATGACAAAAATATCGCCTAACATCGCAAACTAATAAACTCTTATATTCTCCAATAGAAGAAAATTAATAATTCACAAATACATTTATTACAAATAAAGGAATAAAGTTTCTTGAAGACTACTTCCACTAATATAAATTACTTCTTTTTGAATGCCAAATACTAAAACCAATATTTAAAAAAATGTCTCGTAATGAAATATTTTTTTCAATTTAATATAATATTATTTCAATTCTTCAATAATAATAAGAAGAACACATGTATATACAAAATCTGTTGCTTCAGACTTTATATAAAAAATATTAATTATTTCCTAATATCATTCTAATTCTAATTTTCGAATTTTAGTTAAATTTTCAGATTTATTAATTTTAATTCATTCTTAAACTTTAAGAAATATTTTGCTGTCATTTCTATTTACTGAGTAACAATTGTTCATAAAAATTATTATAAAGTACTAAATATTAAACATTATTTTTATGATTTACCCATATTTACCCATTTACCCATGTTTTTAAGATTTTCTCATATTTACCTATTTATCCATACAATTTATCCATATTTTTAAAATTTACCTATATTTACCAACTAACCCATATTTTTAAGATTTAACCATATTTACTTATATCCCCATTTACCCATAAGATCTATCCAAATTTATCCATTTACCCATATTTTTAAAATTTGCTCATATTTACTTATTTACCCATACGATTTATGCATATTTTTAAAATTTATCCATATTTACCAATTAACCCATAAGATTTACCCATATTTTTAAAATTTGTTCATATTTACCTATTTACCCATACGATTTATGCATATTTTTAAAATTTACCTATATTTACCAATTAATCCATAAGATTTACCCATAATTTTAAGATTTACCCATTTTTAAGATATTACCCCATTTATACCCCGAAGTATAATTTACAGTTATACTTCGGACGACGTATTAGGACAATTTTATAGAGTAATCGACGAATTTTTAAGTATAAAACAATTTTAAATATAAAATTTTATTTAAAGTTCTTCAAAAAGATATCTATTAAATCTATAATTTGCTTTCTGCGTCAATTTAAATCAATACGCCTACATCATCTCATCTAAAATAACAGAAGCAGCTAACCAGTGGGTAATTTTTCATTTCAATGAGTGATTACTTTTCACCCTTGAGTTGGCATTACCTTAACTCCTTTTTTAAAACTCATTTTAAATTCAGAGCATACGAGCTTTATTAGTTTCTTGACACATTCCACAAAATTTATCATTACTTAACTCTTCTTATATCCTAAAGGTGTGTCTGACATTATAAAGTAGAAAATAATGTACTTCCTCAAAGAAATCTGAATGCAATACCATTAATGTGTATAAAATGAGCAAACTGCCTGGAGAAATATTGAGGAATGTGTATTATACATCCAGGCTTAAGGGCTGTTTGCATAACTAGGCTTAACCTCAGGGTTCACCACTTTCTTTAACTAACTATTCCTCACTCTTATATTCAAACTCGTGTGCTAACTCAAAGGATCAAGCAAAGACAATTAACGTGACGAATTGGAGTATGTTCCATCGCCTGTTCATATTTGGGTATAATACCTTTAAGACAGATGTTGCGAAGTCGGTTCGATAAATCGATCAAACAGCTTTAATGGCTGCTTCGGAACTTCCTGGTAAGTGTAAATAATAGAATAAAAAAACTTTAAAATTATAGAAGCACGAATAAAAAAACGCTTATTTGAATGGAAATCGGGCATTTCTTTGATGCAAAATACGTGCGGGGAATTTAACTAAAATGCTTAAATCGGCTCGTAGATTTTAGTAATGTGTCATTCTAACATTAAAGATAAGGAAAAGACAAGATATAAGGAGAGGGGGGGTGAGAATGAATAAAAAAATGTGTTAAATGAAAGTTAATAGATATGTCTTTAGGACGTTGAGCTTTATTGCTTTTTAGTATATTTTTTTTCTTCAGTGCGGTTTGAAATATCTCGTCTTCAAGAAATTGAATTTCTTTCGTTCGTTTATATTAATTTTGCATTGTTTAACATATATTTGACTGCATTATTTTTATTTTAAGAATTTTATTCAAAAAGTATGCAAAGTACATACAGATATGTCACAATTTGATAATTAAAAATAGTTTATGGGTGGAAGCGTTCAATACATTCGAGATTCCCGGCAAACCAGTTGACTGTAGATGAAAATGGGAGTACAAATAATGTGTTGTGGTTTTTCCAGTTTAATTTATATTTATATCATTTCTTAGTTTCATTATACATTATTCTTTTTTCTATTTACATTTTACCAGTACTATTTTCTCCAATTTTAATCTATGGTGAGGTTTTTTGAACTAATCAAAAATAATAAATACACATATCTTGTTCAAGTTTGGAATATTAGCATCTTAAAAGGTTTTGCAGTTCCAGCTAGATAATAAATAATTTATTCAATTAAAAGCATTCTAAAAACGTTTTAAAGCTTCACAATGGAAAAAAAAGTGAAAATTTCATGTTAATTTTGAGTAGAATGCCAATATTTATAAATATTTGATAGAAATTGAGCTTATTTTTCCTTTCTCCTATACTTAGTCTAGAAAAAGTATTGTAATCGTCAAAAATTTGAATTCGAGAATTTGATAAATCTCTACGATTTAGAATTCCCATAGTTCGAAAAACCTATTCTTGAAAAATTTCAGTATCTATAGGGCAGACATTTGTCGAATTTTCTGCCAAATCCAACTACCGTCGCTCTGAACTCACAGAATAATAAGAAAGCGAGAATTCATAAACGCGAATACTCAAATATATTAATTAGTTAGTTTAGTTACATTAACGCCTTGTTATAAAACAACATTAAGGCTATTTTTAGGATGGATCTCGTAATCTTGAACCACAGTCAGGTGATGAGGACGACACCTGAGCTGACCCAGCGCTCTCCATACCAGTGGAATGTCATTTAGCCTGAAGGTTTTAACATATAACAAACCCACGTTACACGATGGTTCTTGAGTGGAAGCGGGTCCCGATCCTGAAATCCTAGGGCTCACTAGCCGAAACCTTAACACCAGTCCATCAAGACCCCACAAATATATTAAATTTGATATGGGATTTTGTACCAAAAATTGTAGTTTCATGTCTTAATTTTGTTTCAGTCAGTTGTAAAAAAACGTTTCTAAAACACAAATTCGATTTTTTGAAATGCTTTCAATGCATGTTAGGGAATGATTTCCTAAGAATTCCCCAAGGATGACATTATAGATTCTTTAAAAATGCTAAATTCACGACAAAAGTTAATATTTCGTAACTACTATATATTATTGTCATGTAGTTCATTCTTAGCATGACAGACTTATTACAGAGAATACGAGAATGTTTGGAGAGACGACAAGAGACTTCTAAAATCCCCACTAATTTACTTCAGGAACTAGATAATGTGTTTCTTAAGCTATCTGCAAAAATTCAAGCTTTTCATATCGTAAACTTGTAAATTAAAAGTTTTGCCGTATACCACATTTTAACCAAAAAAAAGGGGGGGTTCCAATTTTTTAAAAAGTTAATTGTTATTTAACTGATATATTTTATTTCCTAGATAATTTTTTAAACCTATTTATTCAAAAAATATTATTATTTTAGAGTGTTTTTCAGAAAAATTCGTCGTATAACTAAACAAAAAAATTGGTTTTGTTTCTATGAATGTATTTTTATAGGAATTGCTGACTACATTGAAAATTAGACATTCTTCCCAATTAAAAAAAAAAGAGGCCAATTCTTTCTAATTTTTCTTAAAACTGAGATATTTAACTGAGATATTTTAGTTAATAGATGTTTTTCAATTTCTTTTCGTCACATACCTAAACAAAACATTGAGTTTTTTTCAATGAATATAATTTTCTTTTGCTAACTGAACTGAAAATTAACATGGACATTCTTTTTAAACAAAAAAATAGGACAATTCTTTCCAAATTTTATAAAAAGCTTTATTTAACCGGAATATTTTAGCCTATAAATATTTTTTTTTCGTCTCATACCTAAAATTTTTTTTTCGATTAATATGTTTTCTTATAGGAATTGCTAACTAAACAGAAAATTAACTCACTTCATAGACATCCTTCTCAATTAAAAAAAGGGCCGATACTTTCAAGTTTTTTTTCAAAAGCTCCTTTATTTAATTGGAATACTTTAGCTTATAGATATTTTTCAATTTCTTTCGTCACATACCTAAGCAAAACACTGTTGTTGTTTTAATTAATATAATTTTTTTATAGAAATGGCTAATTAAACTGAAGATTAATTCATGCCTTAGACATCCTTTTTAACCAAAAAATAGGCCCGTTATTTTCAATTTTTTAAAAAAGCTTTGTTATTTAACCGGAATATTTTAGTTTATAGACATTTTTTAATTTTTTTTGCAAAAATTTCAAAATATTAATATTTTAGAATGTTTTTCAAGAAGTTCATCACATACTTTAAAAAAAAAACACTAGAATTTCTTTAAGAATATATTTCCCACCAAGAATCTGTTAACTAAACTAAAGATTAATTTCACCTCTCAGACATTTTATTCCAGGGTTAAAGTTCCTGCAACTCTTTTGCATATCCTCTAATGACATCCGCCCATAATGATGACATCACTAAATTTGATCACCTGGGCACTTTAAAAAAAGAAAAAAAAACGAATAAAAGATAAAAACCCGATCCGTACAAAAGATCAAAGTTCGATTCGCTTTTACGCGGGGCCAACCATTAATTCTGTTTTCCCAACCGTTGACAGTACAATGCGCGGGAAAATCTCGGCGTTGCTGAAGTTGTAAAACCTGGGGCGAAAGAGAAAGGATTGTCCGGCCTGAACAATGAACGACTTCATTTCAGTGCAGATAAAGAAGGCTTAACAACTTCTAACTAGCGCCATGTGGTGACGGTAAAATATGCAAAATCGGCGCTGACAAATTTGTTACAAATATTCGGAGTGCGATAACGTAATACATTGTAACACAAATGTCTCGCCGAAGTACAGGGTGATTTAGAAGTTTGGAGGAGGAAACCATAAATTCTGAAACAAATAAAGATAGAAAGGTATTTTTTTGTACAGATAAAATAAACATGAAGACCTTTTTATTATTATTAGAGGTGAGTCAAGGAATAATTGATAGCATAATTTCCAATTTAACTTAACTTTAATCTTAATTTTTAGAAGATATGAATTTCAAAATAAATCTGTCTAATTTAGGTGATGTTTATTTTATTGAGTGCCCATTTATAATCAATGTAGAACTAATTTTTATAATGTAAAGAAAAACCAATCAAAGCGAAATAATATATTATAAAACTGCATTTCAATTCCTATTATTAGTTCACACTCTCCCTATATATATCTTATTATCATGTCAGAGCATGATGTTGTTTTTGGGAGGAGACATTTTGTGACAACAAAAATGCGTAGACGAAAAATTAAAACTTTATTACCAGCCCAACTATCTCAAAAAAATCCCCTTTTAATAACGCGTTGCCATTGAATTTAGAAATGTTCTGATTTAAAAAAAATAAGTTAATGACTGCAGCAAAAAAACCTAGAAAAATTTCATTTTGAGCACGTGATTATATGAAATAAATAAATATTAATAGTGATATGTTTTTTAACAATAAATGATAGAAAAAGTTTTATAGATCCTTTGGAATACTAAATTGACTCATTCAATAAAACAATTAAAATGAATAAAAATATAATTTAACTTGTACGAGCTCGTGGTGTTCGACCGTTCGAGAAATGATGTTCAGACATGATACATTCAAATATGTATAGCAGATTTCAATTTAATCTTTATTCAAATTTTCAATCGTTAATAAAATAACTATTATTCATCCACTCGAGTTCAAATACATATTTTAAACTTGCAGTGGAATAAACTTCATGTTGATACAATATTTTCAAATATTAATTCATTAACTAAATTAAATTGATTTTTTACATCTTAAATAGAGTTTTATCAGTTGGCAATGAAAATTGAAATCAACAGGCAGTAGCTCAGGCCATAAAATGCTAAGATTTCAGTATTTTTCAAGTAAAAGGGAAAATTGAGAATTCAATTCTTGCGAAAATCAATTATTCATTGATAAATTATTTATATCCATTGTAATTATTTAATTAAAAGTAATTAAAATAAAAAATTTCCTTTTTGCCCTAAGTAGGATTTGACATTTTAATTTTTTACTTGTATTTTATCAGATAGGTACATTTTCTATCAGCACAGAAATATTATCAAAAACACCGTAGTATCGTGTGTTAGATTTCCGTCTATATCTACCTAGGTCTTCTAGGCATCTGCCTAGCCACTGACGCCGATCACAGGCCGATCTATCAAAATACGTTATTAGCCTAATTGATAAATAATTAAATTTGTAAAAATTACAAATTTTATTAATTTTAAAATATGAGGACTGCAATTTATGTTAATGTTAAATTATTAAAATCATTCAAAATAAAGTATATTTGCTTATAATGCATTGAAATATTTAACTGTTTTTTATTAATGGGATGTTAATTTTTAATTAATTATGGTAATATTTCACTTGATAGGTACTACAAAATAATTTAATTTCAAATTTTATTTTAAGTTTATTATTTCATAATATTCTTTTATAGTAGTTAAATGTTTGTATTTGTAAATAAATAAATCACTAACTAATAATTATGATTAAATTTTTCAATAATTGTATTACTTTAGACATTTTTTCATGATATGTATAAAAATATATAATACATAAAAAAATGAAAAATAATATATAAAAATAAAAAAATAGTTCATAAAAATAAAAATAATAATACATAATATATTTTTTTCAAATTCGATTATAATTCAGTTCTCAGAGTATAAATAATAAGGTATGTTTAATGTATAAATGTGAAATGAATAAGTACATAAATGTTAAACACTCAATGTAATAACTTCAGTTTATTTTCTTGTGATCTATTATATCTATGAAATAATCAAATTTATGCATAACGTCTTTTCTGGACAATATTTGACTTTCTCAGCTTAAAATTAATCATCAATAAATATAGATTCGAATTTTTTTCACTAATTTAAATAAAATACTTTTACATTCAATAATTTTAATCCGAGCAATACCTTGTATATTAACTAGTTTTAAATAAGATGGGCGAATTTGAATTCTCGAAAATTCACCTTACATTCACGTTTCAAAATTGGAAACCAATTTTTAACAGAAAAATTCTATGAATTTTGAAATTGTAACCGATCAAATTTAAATAAATAATTTGATAAATTATTTTGAAAATATCTGTTCTTTTGTTATTCATAATTTAGCTTATATTATAGGTGAAATACTTCCTTTTAATTCCCCTTTAATATTCCCCTTTTTCTAATTCTCCGTTTAAATATTTTGGAATTACTCGTTTGATTTCATTTTCAATAATATAATTAAGTTTCTGTTCAATATTATCGGATTGTATTTATTATCAATTAATATATAATATAGCCGGCTCTCTGGCTCAGAGGTAGCGTGTCTTCCTCGTGTTCTGGGAGTCGTTGTTTGGGCATGGTTGTCCTTCTGCGTGCTCTCTGTGAGAAGTGTGACTCTGCCCCCCTGTGAAAAGGGGCTTTGCAAGCAAATATGGTGAGTGTGTAGCTAAGTCGTACTCTTGGCCTTAGTCAGCGCTACTTCACAAACAAGGGACGCTCCTTTCGGCTTAAATCTGCTCCTGTATCAGCAGGGGGCTTGCCCATAGGCAAGTACCATTAGTAACAACAACATATAAATTATTAAAAAAATTAAATCAATTCCTACTTAGTTTGTTTTTACTTATTTTTTAATAATTACTCAGGTTAATTTTTATTAAATAATTACGATTAATATAAATATGTATATACATGTTGCAGAATCACGATATTAAGAGGTAATTTTCACTCTTCGCATGCGTGAATTTTCAATGCCAATTGGGGTAACGCAAATGCCCGCATTTTTTACGCATAGTTAGAAATTTTCAATTTCCCTTTTTCTGTTTTGTTTTAATTCAAAAGTACTTCAAAATGAATTCGAAAAATGGATTCATTAACAATGTTTAATTTTAAGTGCATCAAACACTAAGAAAATAAACAAAACTGTTTGAAATAATCGGTCGGAAACAAGTTGCGCCTAACCTCATTAAAATGCGAAAAAATAAGCTAAAGTGTTACTGATTTGACAATGAGGAAACGAAGATTTTTGGCATGAAAGTTAGTTTTTAATTAATTTAAAAACTATCCAAATTAACGAATTAATATTTGAAAAAACTGTATTAACATCGAGTGTCATCCACTATAATTTTAAAACAAAATGTATTTGAAGTTGAGTGGATGAATAGAAAGTATTTTATTAACGATTGAAAGTATGAACAAGATATAAATATGGGGAGTGTGAACTAATAATTGGAATTGAAAAAGCGATTAATCTTTTACTATAAATGTGTTAAATCAAAGCTTTAATTTTTCCAGTTCGTGAGTTTTTTAGATCTAATTTAAAAGGTAAAAGAAAATTAATATTAGAATTAATATTATGTTAACCTGCTTAGAATCTATTGAACATTCAATAGCAATGACAACTGTGCGTGTTTGATTAACATAAATTCGTTTAATCGGAAATTATTTAAAGAAAAAGATCCGTTTCGCTGGCATAACTTATATCCGAAAAATTTTCATTTATAAGTAAATGCAAACATCCATTTATTATGTAAACAATGTGCTTAATGATTTTAAACAATTACTTCTATTATATAATTGAACTAGGTTTTACAAACACAACTGGCGTCTGAAAGCAGATCATGTTTGTTAATGATTATTTCGAACGCTTTGTTTATACATTCCTGATTCACTTCGATACTTCCATATCAGATATTTGCTTTTCTTTGATTACGTAATTGGTTCTATTAAAACTTTTTTTATATCTCAGATATTATCTTAGAAAAAATCAGTATCACTTTTTTTAAATTTGGCTACTCAGAGAGGTATACTTAGAGGAGAATAGGGCCAGCCATCTGGGGATGTGGTTGATGTTATACGCTGGGGCCCCGCAATTAAGGATCTAATATAATCAATAACTAAAATAATTTTCTGCACGATACTAGCGGGATGGAAAGAATAGAGGAAGAAATTTAACTGGAAATATCGATGAGTATGAATGAGATGAGATGAATGTATGGGGTGTATGGGAATGCCGATTTCTGGAAATATCGATCAAATATAACAGAAAGACAGCAAATTTATGGTAATTTACTTCACCTACTAGGCTGTAAATTGCATATTTTACTTTGATGACTTGATTCAGGTAGGTAGAGCCAAAAAATGATTTTAAATGATATGCAACTTGTTTTTAAAATTAGAATATTGCACTTTGTCCATTAGATTCCAAGAGTTATTCTTAGGTTTTGCGCAACATGTTTTTAAAATTTCGTCACTTTGAAGGGGGGGGGACTTTATTTTCCTCAAGTCATTAAGATAATATATAATTTATATTTTTAGTTATTTCTTTCCCCTAAGCTTTGTACAATGGATATCACATGAATTTAACAATTCTTTTTAGTCTAATAAATTCTTGAAAACGTATCACAAATTTACAGTTGTTATTATTTCTTCATTATAATTTATAATAAAGATACACGTGTCTTTTGTCATATACACATTCATTGTATCCTTTTCTTAAGTTAAACACAGACGCATCGATTCTGAAAAGTCGACTATCCAGTCTAGTTGGCTTCGATATACCATAAATATGATTTTTTTAATATGCGTGTCTTAGGTCTTAATAAAGGCAACCACCCCTAAATGTCTGGGTGGTCCACCGGTCGGTCACTAATCACTTAATGCCCACCTCTGCTGTAGTTTCTAAGTTCATATATTCAACAGAACAGAGGTGACGAGTAAAGCTTATCTCAACAACTATTCTAAAAAGGGAAACTCTCCTCCAGAGCCAGCCTTCTCTATAAAGAGGTTCGAGTGCAAAAAATCATTTGGAGCCCTAAAGTTTTTGTAAAGTAAAAAAGAAAAAAATGCATGTATTACTATTGAATGTTTATTTAATTTTTTTGAGTTAATTACTTAAGGAGATTACAATTTCTTTTTCCACCCATAGTATATCAAAGACATTTAAGCATTCTGAACACACACGTGACCGGAGATAACTCTTTATTAATTTTAATTTGCTGGAGAGAGACCAGCACTTGTTACTGTAACCAGAAACGTGAAAAAAGTTTTAAAGCAATTAATGCATTTAGAATTAAATCACTGTAATTATTACTTAGAATGTATTTCAAGAGCGAAAAACCACCGGAGAATTTTGGCGAAATTCAACATTATGTAGCAATTTTTTGCTTGTGTCCGGCTAACGGTAAAGTTCCGATGATTTATAGTATAAAATAAATATTGTTACAAACGGGCGAGTGCCTCGAAAATCGCCGAAGTTGGCGACGCTTGGCGAGGATCTTCACGCCAGCAGGGTTGGTTTGGCGAAAGGAATAGAACGGTAGCCTCTGGATCCTTCATGAAGCGGTGCGTTGCTTCCCGGGCTTTTGGGCACGCACTCAGTCGGCTATATAAGGGACGGGTTGCCGTAACCGAGTAGTTTTCCCACTTGAAAAGAGTCTCGCTAGACTAGCGGCTTACTTTAGTGAGCTGTGTTTATGTTTGCTGCTAACGTTGTATTATTGAGCTAGCTGTGACTTACTTTTTGCTATGCTATACGATATCTGTTTTGCAGTCTGTGTTTATTGTGCGTAAGGCTTGCATTAACGCTGTAAGTGACTGTTGACTGCTGGATTGTGTTTATCTGAAGTTTTCCTTTCTCAAGTCATCCTGTAAATAGCTGTAAATAAATTTGTTTTTCTATCTTCGAGTGAAGTCCATTCAATCCGAACCCGCTACGCTAAAAACGTAACCATATAAAAATGCAGATGACTAACATATCCAAGAAATGGTTTTGATATGTGATTCGATTTTGAATGAAAAGAATGTAAATAACACACAACACATATTGCAATACATTCTAAAAAATAATTACAGTGATTTATTTCTAAATGTATTAACTGCATTAAAACTTTTCTATATGTTTTCGGTTACTATAAAAAGTGTTGGGCGTTCTTACGGCAATATAAAATTAATAAAGAATTATCTTCGGTCAAGTACGTGTTCTGAAAGCTTAAATGCATTCGTTATATTATAGGTGGAAAAAAGAAATAGCAATCTCCTTAAGTAATTAATTATAAAAAAATTAAATAAACATGCAAAGTAATATATGTTGTTGTTTGTAATCTTTTTCGTTTTTACTTTACAAAAAAAAATTAGGGTTCCAAAAGATTGTCCGCACCCGGACCCTTTTATAGAGAAGGCCTTTGTAGAGCCTTTATAACCCCTTTATAGAGTTGCCCTTTTTAGAATACTTGCTGAGATAGGCTTAATTCGTGATCTCAGTTCTATTGAATGTATGGACTTAAGAACTTCAGCAGTTGTGGACATTAAGCCGACTGATATTGACCTGTGGACCACCAAGACATTTCGGGGTGGCCGCCTTAATTAAGACCTAAGATGCTCATATTGAAAGACACATATTTATGGTATACCGATGCCAACTAGTCTGGAGAATCGACTTTTCACAATTGATGTGTCTGCATTTAACTAAAGTAAATGATTCAATGCATGTGTGGACAACACGTGTACCTTTAATATAAATTATTATGATGAAATAATAAAATTTTGCTCTAAATTTGAAATACGTTTTCAAGAATTTACTAGACTAGAGCCAATTGTTATATTCATATGTTACCCATTTGTAAATATTTCTGTGGAAGAATTAACTAATATAAATGAATCAATGTATATGTAGACAACACGTGTACCTTTATAAAATACTAGGGAAAGGGACTATAATATAAATTATTCTGATTACATAATAGCTATACTATAAATTTGAGATACATTTTAGAGAATTTCCTCGAGTAAAACCGTTATATTCTTGTGTTACCCAATGTTGATGTGGAAGAAATAACTATAGTTCGAATTATTTTCGATTACTACAATACTTTCTCGACTTAATTCGACTTAGAATACATAATTATCACACTTAGAAATAACGTACTCATAATTAATATACTTAGATGAAGGAAGTTGGAAAAAAATTGATTTTGCTAAACCTAGCTTGCGTATGATTGTACTCTTTCCCTAGTATTTGACATTTGTTAGTAATTGCATTATAAAACATTCCTTGATTTTATTTTGATATTGCTTAATTTGCATATTTTATAAGTTATCATCCGCTCATGCGCACAAGTTTTATCTTTATCACTCATCATTCTACCAGTAATGAATACCCACTTGGTAAAATCCACACGTACGCGCACACACACACACACACACACACACACACACACAC
>JAOUZG010009324.1:1174737-1203836 GCA_026289955.1 Argiope argentata
TAGAAAGGCGTATTTTATACAACAGTAGGCTGAATAGTTACCAATGTATTCATTAGTTTTTATTGGCATTATTCCCTAACTGTAGGATGAAAGGCTTTCGACACTGTACGTTGTACAGATCTTTACCGACAAATTCAGAAAGCCTGTCTCAAATGATGAATTGGATCGCGTACATCATGTATTTCTTAAAGAATGAAATTTTGTATAAATGCCAAATAATGGTTTGTTATATTTTTATTCTGCCCTTTTCTTAATATTTTGTGAAGTGGATAACAATCCTGAAAATTGTAGAGAAAGGCTAGTTCAAATACTGATCAGAGATATGGAGAAATGTCTGAATCAATAAATTTTACCTTTTAATATGAGAAAATGTCCGAGATAGAAGCATGAAACTTATGTCCTTAAAGATGCATCTAAGGAAAATACGGGGATCCGGATAAAAATTTAATTTTGCAACCATTTTATTTTTACTCTCTACAGAAACCAAAGTATTTTCACACACTTTTTGGTAAAGTTTTGCAATGGAAAGCATATGTTTATTTGCATTAGTTAACAAAATGAATACTATTTTTTTTCTCGCGGTTCCTTGTATTTATACGCTATAACCTTTTACAAATGAATATTATTCAAACCTTTATTAACTTATATAAACCTATTCAAATGAATATCATTATTACATATTATTCCTTTTACAAATGAATTTTTTTGTACTAGATAAAGAATTAAGGAAACAGGGCATTATCAGTTTTGCATTTGCCATTGTAGTGTCTGTCTGAAGGCGTTAGATATATAAAATATTCATGGCAGCTATTGAAATAACGATACCTCCGTTTTTTCCAATGGTTACAAATTTGGATGTATAGTAACGTGATTGTATCTGCAAATAAGAAATGCAGATAAGATAATCCGATTATCCTGTGCCTCGTCCGCACTTTCACTCATCAACATGATTCTTAAAGCTTAAGTTGATTATCCCACGATTTCCGAGTGTTGGCAATCAGTCCATTTTGCCTTGCATGTCGAATTTTTTCTCAGCTTAAAGGACATTTATAGGATTGCAGATTTTTATTATATTGCCATCATGTAGCGTATAGTATCAGCTCACTACACTTGGAAAAATATTTGAATTTATTTGCAAACATCGCATCTAGAAAGCTATTTTAAAAGATTATGCAGTCAAAATATTTGTATTACAGAGTAATACTAAAATTTAAATAATTTATATACACTGAGAGAAAAAAATGGAATTGAGAATATGACCGCATCTGGTGCAAATTGTCGTATTTTAAATATGTGATTCGTTTGAAATCTATCAGCTACTTCTTCATATTGTCAAAGCAAAGCAAAATATCAGATGGCTGTTAAAGTAAAAATGGAATGCTTTAATATCATAGATCAGAAGCTTAAATCTATACATTTTCATCGTTAACAAAGAATCTACATCATGGATTGTCTTTGTCTAATTATTATATATAATTTAACAGCCACTCTTGTTTCTGACATAGGGATCAAGATATCTGTTTCTACGAAAAATTACCAAATAGACGGTTTGGTGTTGGTTTCTTTTGGAACAAAAGCCAAGTTGTTGACTATGGTTCGCCAACCAAAGAATTAGAATCAAAGCAGTATGAGAGTATAAGATTTTAGGTTCGGGAAAAAGAAATCCATTATTATTTTACAGCCAATAATGGATTTCTTTTACCATTATTTTCAAAAATTCCATATGGAAAGAAAATAATGGAAAAAAATGGAGCATATTATCTCTATAGTTGATCCCATTATTTTCTCTGTAGATGGCTGTAAAATAACAATGGATTTCTTCTTCCCCAACCTAATATTATGTTATAATGAAATGTTGAAAATGTTATAAATGAAAAAAAAATTAAAAAAAAATAAACATCTTTTAAATGAGGGAATACAGCTTTAAGGGTTTTATACAATCAAAAAGATTGTCATGATGGATTTTGTCAAGTATAGTTGACAGAGAAACTGAAGACATTTGAAAAAACCGCAAAGACTGAACATTGAAGCATGAGCATTCAGACAAAATATAGTGAATAGACAATTGATTGAAACACATTGGTGGTTGTTCTCCAAGAAAAATATGTAAAGGGTAGATCTAGCATGAACAATGCTAAAGAGAGTTAAAAGTGTATCTGTGTTTCTATTTTTTAGTGGAGGCCAAGACTGTAAAAGTCGTTTGAAAGTGGAGAATTTGATAGATTTCAATGCAAATAAATGATTTCAATAAATAGAATTTTTTTTCTTATTCAACCTATTGCACTTTCAGTAAAATTAAAAATACTCAAATAACATGAAGGTGTGCGGCGATACTATCTAAGCCAGTTAACCCGGATTGGAGTAATTACTTTTTTTAGATAGACTGGAGTTATTGCTTTTGTCTAGTGACTTTGACCACGCAACTTCTTGCAACTATCGTGGCACCATCGATTCCGCTGCAAAAGTCGTCAGACTCACTTGACGCGAACATCACCGATTAACAGCAACAACTCTCATACGTTTATCACAACACGTGGTGCGATAAAATCGTTCTTCTCACCGCCGACTCACTGATGGGGATTATTTTTGTGCTAGTTTTATAAGCCAGTTAATAACCTCCGGACTGGAATGGTCACTTTTGTCTAGTGGTTATGTTAATTGGCTACAAATCATAGCGTCGTAGGTTGCTACTTGATCTTCAGTCGCCGCATATGCATGTATGAAGCATTTTTATTTCTTTTGCACATTTGGATACGATTAGAAGATTGAAAGGATATTTTTTTCTAAAGCACCGACAATAATTTAAGCCCAAGCAAAGAAGTTCCTTTCGAGCGCATGTGAGCTTACCGGAGGTGGAGTTGTTGATGGCATCGAAATCGGCCGTTTTGGGGCCGGGAACTCCGGATCTGGCGGCGGCATCGTAAGCGGCGAGCAGTTTCTGCTTCCTCTCGTCGGCCTCTTTCTTCCTCTGCTGGATGCCCTCTTCGACGAGATCCCGTTTGGGGGCGAGAGGAATGACGTCGGCAGGGGACGAGGAGGCTAAAGGAGAAATGAGAAAAAAATATAATGAAATTAAAAAATTGAATTTATAGATTTTCATTCAATATAATTGCTGTATTATCATAGAGACTGATTTAAAAATTGTCGGTTATCGGGTATGAAGAGAAATACTGTTTAACAATGGATCGTAAAACCCTCCACGCTTTTCCGCATACGATAGAATGAGTTTGATTCCCCAAACTAGAGGTGAAAGAAAAGATGGAAGATGAAGGGTGTTTACATTTAATAAGGAAGATTTGCGTATTTGTGAGTCCCAAACATTACAGATGATTAGTAATACAGAAGGAAAAGGTATTAATGCACAGTAAAATAATTTCAAACGATGCATTCAATATCCATGTATAAAAATAGAAACCATTCAAGTTTCAGATACACACCCCTGTATCAAGAATTACTTGGAAGTTCTTACTTATTGTACTTATGGAGATTCTTATGTTAATTTGAGAGTTACCTTCGAACAAAAACATTTGTTGTTTGATTTTTCTATCGAGAACATTGTTCACTTTTTCTTGGAATCGAATATCTAGCCCTGTAGCTTCATAAGTGGATATCCTTTTCTTAAGACTAATTAAAAGGAAAAGTCAGAGGAACAATTGAAGCCTTTATTCTGCATAAGTTAAAAGTGTTGATTGAGACATTTGTAGAAATTGAGAGGCAAACAGAGCTTTGATTCTGTAGCCAAATTTTTACCTTCTCATATATGAAGTATAAAAAAATAAAGTAATCGACAAAAAATTTTAACTCAAAATTCCGTCAAAAAATGTCACAAATTTTGAACTTGAAATCTCCATGTTGCAGGTCACACCGAGATAAAAAAGGACAAATATAAAAATGTCCATCTGTCTGACAAAGATAACTAAAAAACGCTTTGATCTACATGGGTGAAATTTGGTATATGGCATTTCTGGAAATTTCTAGATTTCTATCAAATTTTGAGCTAAATCCGCTCAGAGGATATCTGTCCTCTGCTCGAAAGTAAATTAAGACGGTTACTATAATACGAAGAGAGCTAGAGAGATACAATTATAACACCTAACATACATTTTACATTAAATTAAATAGATTTCACTTCTATAGCATAGACACTTCTCAAATTCTGAGCCATATCAAATAAGTAGTTGACCGTCAAGCATTCTGTATTTTCAGAAACATGTAAAAATGGCAACTCAAAACCTCAGTGATTTAAATTTATCAAATTCGTTAAGAGGTTTTTTTTTACTGTAAGTGTAGATTTGTGTTAAATTTTTGTTTCAATCGGTTGGGAAGACAGGTGTCTAAAACGGAAATTCCATTTACGGATATTGAGCATTAACTGCATGCCATGGATTAATCGCCAAATAACTCGTCAAGGATGGCACAGTAGATTCAGTAAAAATGCTGAATACACGAAATAGGTGGATTCTCCGCCAAAGTCTCCAAGAATAGAGGATTACACTGTTTTTAAAAATATTATGCAATCAATATCGATGTATGCTTTTTTTGCTTTTTAAATATATATATATATATATATATATATATTTATATTTTGTAAATATCAAGATGTCTGCAGGTCAAAATTAGCAAGAGTAGTCTCTCATAAACTATCTCGTGAACCTAATAAAGGTCATTTTCATTTCTCGCAACAAAGACCGACCAACAGACAATCATTTAACTGATATTTGACTCAAAATTTGATTAAAATCTACAGTTTAAAATAAATTTGTTCGCCAAATGTTATCCTTTCAGATCTTAATGTTTTGTTTTATGTTCTCGGATAGACAGAATGATATTCCTTTTGTGAAAGAATTTTTTACAAAATTAGACAGAAATCTGCAAATTAGATATAAAAGTTATTTGCTAAATTTCCTTTGACTATCTTAAAACAATTTTTAATTATATCCATAAATCGATAGAGTAATGGACATATAGACAGACATTTTCTGACCCAGAATGGTCTGGAGACGTTAAAAAAATTCGTCAAAAAATCAGACTCTGCATTTTTGCGATTATAATAGTTTCTCCTTGTATACTGAATACAAGAAAATAAAAAACACGAAAAAAGAATTTCCAGTTTTTAATGAGGCATAACCTGAGAACATGTTAAAAGTCAACTACATGCAAGCAAATTATTGTGTTTCGCAACACTATCTATTGGATATTTTAATTGTTTAAACATTCACTCACTAATTTTCGCCATACGTATCTCAATGAGGCCAAGCCTGGCTTGTGTCAAAGCATACAAACTCAAACTACTTTGGTAGTTAAATTGCTTTTGGCTACTTGGCGGTTTGACTAAGAGGCCAAAAATGGGTAATGATAAACTTAATTTCCTGTAACTACTCAGTGAACATAAAAAAATGGTAAATAAACAAGGTATTTAACAGTCAGCTTACTTTTCCGCTAGCTGGACAAAGGCAAAAAAATGATAAATAATGTAGAATTCCGCTTATTGTTTTGCAGTTTGCTTCTTTTCGCAAATCAGCTCGCGTTTGGTTCAAAATTGGCACCATTTGATCAGGGTTAACGGAAAAATATTACAGTTTGTTTGCAAACGCTGACTAATTAAAATATGCTATAGTTTTTCGTATTTGAGAACTATCTTTAAGGACACAAACAATGTTAGTTATTCCTTAAATCAATATTTTATTTCCTCGATTATAATAGCATGTATAC
Source organism: Argiope argentata (assembly GCA_026289955.1). NCBI lineage: Eukaryota > Metazoa > Arthropoda > Arachnida > Araneae > Araneidae > Argiope > Argiope argentata. The sequence continues at coordinate 1,180,450 of JAOUZG010009324.1, forward strand.
TTACGTTCTGCCTTTTTGTATATGTTAATGTCCATGACGCCAGTTTTGGCAGCATTGTCGTACATGGCGAGCATTCTCCTCTTCGATTCCTCTGCGTCCCTCTTCCTCTGCAGAATCATATCTTCGCGCTCCTGTTCTCGCCGTTTCATGGCCTCCTCTCGCTGAGCTGGAAAATTAATATCAATTCAGTAAAATATATTTAAAGTGAATACTAAACTGATTTGCAATATTAATTCAATCAAATTAATATTACAAGCATTAAATATTTAACTATTTAGTAATGATATCTTCACTATAATGTAAGAACATTCAGAATATCGAATAGCATTGCAAAGATGTCATACAATATCTTGTGTTAATAGGCTTGGCAATGCAGAACTAATTTATATTTTTCTAAATGAGATCGTAACAGCTAAATGGTTATTGCCATCCATAAGTCATTTGGATAAATTTGAACTTAGCAACACAATGATTGTTGACATTCACGGGGCATTTGAATAAAAGAGACCTTAACAGTACAATGGTTTCCCATCGATGAGGCATTTGGATAAAAGAGACCTTGGTAGTACAATGCTTGTTGCCATCCATGAGGCATTTGGATAAAAAAAGACCTTAGCAGTGCTATGCTTGTTGCTATCCAAGGGGCATTTGGATAAAAGAGACAGTAACGCAATTCTTGTTGTCATCCATGATGCATTTGGATAAAAGAGACAGCAACGCAATTCTTGTTGCCATCCATGGTGCATTTGAATAAAAAGGACCTTGGCAGTACAATGCTTGTTGCCATCCATGAGGCATTTGGATAAAAAAAAGACCTTAGCAGTGATATGCCTGTTGCTATCCAAGGAGTATTTGGATAAAAGAGATACCAGCGCAATACTTGTTGCCATTAATAGGGCGTTTAGATAAATGGGACTTAAGCAGCGTAGTGCTTGTTGCCAACTATAATCTTTTTTGCAGAATTAACATTCAAAATTAGAGAATACAGAAAACGAAACCTAAATGTTACATTCTTAAGATGTACCTTTCGTGTAAAAGTAAATCCTCATTCTTAAGATGTACCTTTCGTCTAAAAGTAGTTAACATTCACAGAATTATTAGCAAAACTTCATCCATTTAGGTGATTAAATATGTTTTAATAACTAATAAAAGGTCATTATCAAACTAGAAACAGATTACTGAAGCGAACTGTAACTTACATGACGATTTTTACAATATCATCTCAATGAAATTATGACTGGTAATGTAGTTGACTTCTATATTCTAACAGTTACATCTATGGTGAAATTCGAATATTGATCTTCTGGATATAAAATTGAAGATCAATCCTGAATTCAGATATAATAATTAAACGTTGAAATTATTATTATGTTTGTCAGGATATGGGATCTCAGAAAATTCAGAAAGTTGAGCACCTGGAATCTTAAACAAAAATGCCGGGTTACAATATATTTTTCTGAAGAAAAAAAAAAATCACTGCAGAATAAATCCTAACGAAATAAATTAGAAATGAGACTGAAAACAAAGACAGATATAGACTCCTAAAAATAACGAGGTGAATCCAGCGATTGGAGTTTTCGTTCTTTTTGAAATTAGCATCCCAGCATTTGGCAGAAAAAAGATATCTCTTGAAAACGTCTCGCGAGTTATTTTCTCTGGTTGATACTTAAAATGCTTTTGGGTGTCTCATTCGCTGCCAAAGGAAAGCATTTTTCTTTATTTTATTGTATTTTTAAACTTTACTTTTTTTCTCTAACTGAGGGAATGTAAATAATGAATAAATTCGTCTCCTTTTTATTCTTTTCGGAAAGTCAAACAATTCATTCTTCATCATAAAAATATATTAATGAGTTTATGAATCCAATGAAATTTGAAGAATTAGTACTGCCATCTGTTATCTTCGTTAGATACCAAAACCATATTTTTTCACTAGGAAACCATTAAAAGACTACCACCAAGCTAAAACAAATAGCTCTTAAAATTGTCAAAGGAAATAAGCATCACTAAAAAGTTGTCTTCAAGAATTTTTTTATCTCTTAGAAGCTGAATATGAAACTGATATACAGATGAGTGTGTATTCAGTTTCAGGTATTCAAATTCAGAGTACAGTAAAGGAATAAACTAGAGATCACGAGATAAAAAAAAATCTCGTTGATATGAATTTCAAATGTAGAGAATTGCAGACTCAAAGAATATGAAAGAATGATGTTATTTATTTCTGTTTGGTTACATTAAGGATCCATTTTGAAGCAACACTAGGGTATTATGAGTCGAACCTCGTAATTTTGAATTGTAATCAGATGACGAAGACGATACCTGAGCTAATATACTCTTTTAATCTTTCACATCACACCAGAAGGAGAACTTTTGGCCCTGAAGAATTTAACGCCCATCAGACACGTTTATAGACGTGTTCCCCGGTATTAACAGATCCCAAACCTAGAATCTTTGGGTCTCGGGGAAGAGTCAGTATTACTAGGCCACCAGAGCCAAAAAATTGTGCGGAAATATGCGAAATGTCTTTGGTATAAACATATTCATTCACTATTATGTGATCATTTAATTAAAGTTATAGTGGTTGTATGCAATGTAATCTCTTATTGTTACGTTTTTAGCGTAGCGGGTTCGGATTGAATGGACTTTACTTGAGGACAGCACAAACAAATTTATTCACAGCTATTTACAGATACTTACAGGGTGACTCGATAAAGTAAAACTTCAGATAAAAACAATCCAGCAGTCAACAGTCATTTACAGCTTAAATACAAGCCTTACGCACAATAAAAACAGATTGCAAAACAGCTATCGTATAGCACAGTAAGCAGTAACTCACAGTGAGCTCAATAACACAACGTTAACAGCAAACGTAAACACAACTCACTAATAACAAGCAAGAAAAGTAACCCCCTAGTCCAGTGAGACGATTCTCTTCCGGGAGGAAACTGCCGAAACTACGACAACCCATCCCTTATATAGCCAAGCAAGCGAGCACGCGAATCAACGCAGCGCACCGTGAACGGTCTGGGGGCTACCAGAATAATCCCCTTGCCAAATCAACTGGGTTGGCACGAAGCTGCTTGGGAAGCATCGTCAACGTTTTCTCAGGCGCGCGTTCGCGGCGGTCGCCCACTTGTAACAATATTTTGCCTATATAACCAAATACCCATACTGCCATATTTTTGTTTATTTCTCTTGGTTTGCATCATGTTTTACAAACTTTTATAAACGCATACGATCGATATTTAGTATCTCCACTACAATAGTTTTTGTCCTGAATAATAGATATTTTAAATTACACGCCTTGTAAATAAAAAAAGTACAACACTTATTTCTTCTTGCTCTATTTGAAGTTATGAAACAAACATAATATCCCAAAGTATAAAGAAATATGTACACATGTTTTAAAAACTTATTAAAAGAACAACTAACTAAACTTGATGGATACTTTTTATTGTGTGATAAAAAAAATTACTTTCATCCTTTTTTTCTAAGAAAAGGATGCATCTAGGCAATAATTTCTCAAAATTATTTCTAGTTTGGTAAATTTTTTTATTCACCGCAAGTTAGCGGATAATGTTATGGCAGAAATCGAGAGAAACAATTCAATGTTTCCTGAAGAGTATGCAATAGAGATTAATGTCGACTTTTAGGGGAAAATCAAACACCTGTTCTGACTCTTATTTATGCAATATGGTTTTCAAGGTTGAATTTCATGCAGATTCCATTACTTTATTACAGGTTGTATTTCACACTATTACTCATTGTGCTTAACCTGCAAAAATCTCTGTATAGCTGTATTTAATATTTCCTTGATTCCATTTTGTAAATTAAATTTACAATTGAATTATAATCTTATTTTATATTCGTAAACTCAAGAATAAAGTTCACGTTATTTATCAAGTTCGGTAGAATGTTAGCTTAAATATATGTATCTTTTCAATCGTACAAATTAAATTCACTGACACAATAGTCAATATTTTAAGTAGAAATAGTTCATCAAATATTTGATTTTTAGTATGTAGATTCCTTTTTAAGGTTTTTTCATAACAAACTAACAAACCTTGTTTAAACTTTCATATATAAAGAAATTTAGGTTCTAACGTATAATACCGTCTTCACCAACGGTTTAGTAACTCATTGGCAACGAATTTAAATTTGGCGACAAAGATCAACGGCGGAAAAAGGGCGGTTAAGGTTTGAACTATTTTTTAAATAATGGCGGTTTTTGCCATAATTGGCAGTTTAGCACATCATTGGCGACGACTTTAAATTTGTCGAAAAAGATGGACGGTCTAATACGTAAGTAACGAAATTTATAATATATTGCTGATATCTGTAAAAAGATTTACTGAATTTTGATTCAAAATAGTTTCACGAAAAAGAGGGAATCAAATGTTGTAATCGCATTTTTATATTAGAACATACTGAAAAGGTGATTAGCAAATGAACGTAAAAAATTAAGTGTCTCGTTATTATAATAGTCCTAGAGATTCAGACGCCAAACAATCCAAATAAAACGCCAAGATGAAGTGAAATTTCTTCCAAACATTCGAAGTAGACGTACGTATTTCTTTAAATAACCCTGCATGTCACATCTTTAACGCCCCAGGAATTTTTAAATTATTTGATACTTTCCCGTTAGCCAAATAATACCAAATTTTGCCAACTTTCTTACAGCGAATTTAAAGTGAAAAATTGCCAAATAATGTAGAATTTTGGCAATTTTCTCCGGCGATTTTTTGTTGGCACTCTGCTAACGAAAAAGTACGCGGTAATTCAATAAATGAATTCATTGACAAAAATTATTTAAGCATTTAATCTTTAAATATGAATTTTGTATTGCACAATTTACTTTAGCAGCCTTTTACTTTTTGATTTTTTCGATTTGTCATCCATTGGTGGTGTGAAGGAGTTCAATTAGTGAAGTTTAATTTACGACCTTGGGTTAAATTCTAGTCTGGCTCCTAAGTTTATCACCAAAAATAGCAACTCAAACAAGCAAGTGGAATAATTCTTTAATAACCGTAATGCTGATATGTTTATTAATTTTTTTCACTTGTTGACTTATATATCTACAACAGCAATTTTGTGAGAAATGAAAACTAAAAATAATTTGTAAATAAATATTTACTAAGAATTTAATTACTGCGTATTTTAATTGAAAATATTATTATTGTTAATAAAATATTCTAGTGTCATATTTAAAGTGAATTTTATTTATTAATGCGAAAAGATAATATTTAAACTTTTGTAATTCTTACTGAATTTATTTATTCTATTTAAAATCGTCTGCTTACAAATTTTGTCAGAATAGATTTGTTTTTAAAAATCGAAACAGCTGTTTATGATCACAACTGCAATTGTGTTTTTTGAAATCGTTTGCCTTTAATTCTCATTTTTTTTTCATTTTAATATTATTCTTTTTTACGAATTATTTTTTTGAAGTTCACGTGATAATTTGATATGTCAGGGATTTTTCAAGACTCGACGTCTGATGATTGAGTTTATCAGAAATCTTATAATCGCAAATATAATCAAAGTGAAAAATTTAATGGTTAATTCGATATTCCATTGAAAAATACTTGGCGGATCATACTTCAAGCCGAAAGAACAAAGTTTGCGAAAGAAGAAAGTCGCTGAAAAGTTTCGTCACTGTTTTACAGAAATTTCCAAATCTTGCTGAAATGAAGAATAATTCATTGGTCCGTGTAAGTGTATTTATTCCTTAATATTTCTTCTTGAAAAATCAAATCTCTAGCAGAGAAACAACTATTAGAAATAAATAATATTACCCTTTTTTTCTTTTATCATTAGAGTCATACTTAGTTTAGCATGTTAATGAAACTACTAATTTCTTTTCCAGCTACTAATGAAGACGTGAGGTTTTTTCAAAGAAATAATTTGGAGTTGCATATTTTAGGTTTCGGAAGCATCACATGCCTTAATTTTATTGTTTAAAGCATACACCGACACAGCATGTTTGCAAAAATGCTTTTTTCTAAAATTCAAAGGATATTTAGTAATAGTTAACCCACAAAGGTTCAAATAGAAGTCTTTTTAGCTTAAACAACTGCGATCAATAAAGCTCATAGTTTTAAAAAGAAAGAGGGCAACTGTTTCGAAGTATTGCTTATTTGGTTAACCATATAGATTGGCGACTTGGCCATGTTGGCATCCTAGGCGAGTTAAGGCGCATACTAATTTTACTTGAATTTTTTCTCTTTCAGGTACGTTGCGTGGTAGCTACTTTTGGTTGGTTATATATTTGGATACTTTTCCGTTAGTCGTGCGGCAGCGAAAAATTGCCAAATATTGTAGAATTCCGCCAAATTTCTTAGTGATTTTAAAGCCAAAAATCGCTAAATAATGTAGAATTCCACCCAATTTCTTTGGAGATTTTTCAGTGCCGCTCGGATAACGGAAAAGTACCCATATTTGATGGTCTCATTATAATACTTTTAATAATGTTTTATAGAGAGTTTATGCAACTTATTTTGTTTTAACATCCAAATATTTAAAAAGGGATAATTTTTAAATTACATCATATTTAAAAATTGTTCAAAATTCCTTTCAGATCTGACTGTTATCTTTTGTCTACAAAATTTAACACGCTGTTGCATCTTGAATAAGTAGTCATTAATTTTTTTTTATTAAAAAGTATTCAATTTTTTTTCACAGTAGCTTTGGATTACAAAATATCCTTACTTTAAAATTTGAAGAAAAAAAAAGTTTTTCAGCCATATTTTCCCCCTCTAGTTCATTTTTTAATATTTAGGTATTTATTATTACAATTATCAAACCGATTATTTTTTTAAAAGGTGGAATTAAAACTTCAAATGATTTTCCTCTGGCCAATTTAATTTCATGAAATACATTATTTCATCACTATGCATATATTATATCTCGGTACTTTTCCGTTAACCTGGCTCAAACAAAAAAATTGCCAAATGTAAAATTCTGCCAAACTTTTCACAACGATTTTAAAGCGAAAAATCGCCAAATAATGTAGAATATCTCTAAATTTCTTTGGTAATTTTTCGCTATCGCCCGGCTAACGGAAAAGTACCTATATTTTAAACCGAGATTTGTCAGTAATGATTTAACTGAAAGTCAATATAAGTCAATTATTTAATTTTATTCATTCATATACATGCGTTATAATAAATAATGATTTAATTTCAATTTCAGATGATTAATTGATTGCAAATGTTTAATATATAAAATATAAAAGTGTTAACGTGATTTTTTATCTGTGCTTTTAATAAATACTCCATAAATGAAATCTATGAGCTTAATAAGCTTTCCATAAGCAAAATCAGTCAGCTTTATAAGAAGTTCGTAAAAGAAATCTGTTAGTTTCGTAAATATTATATAAATTAAATCTGCGAGCTTCACAAGTATTTCCTTTACAAAGTCATTGAGTTTCAAAAGCATTCCATAAACGAGATCTGTGAATTTCACAAGCATTTCGAAGATGCAATCTGCGAGCTTCATAAGTAATGAGTAGACGAAAAAGTGTACTTCAGGTATAATGCATAAAAGATATCTGCGAACTTCACAAGCAGTTCACAAAGGAAATCTATGAGGTTAAAGTGATCATAAGTGTGCCCCCGAGTTAGTCGCCAATATGGCAACCCAACGGAACGCTCTTCTAGCAACCCTAATGCTGTTTTGTTTACTATTTTTAACAATGGTTAAATTGAACATAAACTACTTTACGAAACTATTTTAGGAAAAATATTAAATTAAAAGTAATAAAAAATATCGATGAGAGATTTTAGTTTTGCTCATTATTATAATTAAAAGTTTTTTACAACTATTAAGACACTGCAATTTTATTTTTAATGTGAACACGAATTTTATTCTTTTGTAATTTTTAACTGTCAATAAGCGCTTTAAAAAATCGTCTGAATTCGTATTTTCCGAAATCGTCTGCATTCTTACTTTAAAAGTCAGATGCAATGGAATTATTCGCAGTTCAGATAATTCCCTTTTTTTCCCTGAAACGGTTGGTTTTTTTTTTTTTTTTTCAATAATTTGTTACGTCGGTAATTGTACAGGAATAGTGTCAAGAAAGACAGTATTTCGAATCAGTAGAATGGATGAAGAGTGAGTGGAATACATATATTTTTACGAGGTGATAAATTTAGGAAAGGATGCTTGTTTGAAATATTCTAAAGAGAATGGTTTGATTGCTTCTGCCTCTATTCTTTCTCTTCTTTCGATTATGCACTGTTTCTGTAATCCGTATAACTCTTATGTTCAATGTGCTAGCGAAGCTACTAGATTCCCGCTCCGTGGAAAGCGAATACGTAGGATGTTTTTTAAAGTTAAAATATCCTGCCCGGTGCCTTCAACAGATGCTGGAGGCATCGCATGCTCTAACTTTTGCTCTGAGCCCAACAGACCGGCCCAGATGGTCTGAAAAAAAACAATACTAATCGGTAAAAAATTCATAATTATATTGCGAAAGCGGGTAACCTTAACTATCCCATAGAAGTGTTTGTTTACTTTGTCCGCCATCTTTATTGGCGACTTGGCATCCTTGGCACGGCAAGGGGCACACTAAACATCCCTTTTACCTATGCATAAATATTTCCATCAATGAAATCAACCTCATTTATCCACACATATTGTAATCTATGAAAACATGATTTCCTGATTTTAAAAGATGCATGACCTAAGTTTTATTTATTTGAAAGTCAAGAAATAAATGTTTAATATTTTGCGTCAAAAGAACGTACAAAGATATTTGAGATGTTAATAAAAGTTATTTCCGGGTTTAAACAGAAGTGTACCTCTGAGCTCCGCCTGCAGTTGCCGCAGACGATTTCGCACTTTCTTCCTCTCATCAAAATCTTCGGTTGCATCCAGCTGTTAAAAAAAGGCATAACATGAGTGAGTCGTATGCTTTAAAATAAAAACATTTGATAAATGCAGACGATATCGATAATCAAAATACTTGTAACAAATTGTAATTATTTTACTATGTTAATGTTTTTTGTTTGTTGTTTTATGTATGTGTTCAATTTATTTTAATTTAAATAGTTCACAAAGAATTAATTGTTTTTGTTTGATTTAGCTTGTTCTGTATGGCAACACCTAGTAATTGTGTAGTTTGTTTTTTGAATTTGTTTGTGTTCCGTTGATAAAAGAGCTGTGATATGGAACGAAGAATTTTCATTGAAATGAACAGTAACTAATACATTTTTCGTAAATATATCACTCATCTGGGGATCTTGGATCATTTGAGTGAGTATTTGAAAAGCCGTCCTCAAAACTAATTTCTAATACCGTTATTTACAACACTGTCGGTACTTAAATAAATCGGGTCTTATATAGCTTGTTGTGATAAGTATTTAATGCAATAAAGGAATTCAACAAAAAAGGAATGTCATAAATAAATCTGATTTAAAAATAATATCAATGCGGCAAAATTAAATTTCGGTGATTTATTAGTGTTTTCTTCTCATATGTGTATTTTTATTGTGATAAGCTTTTTATTGACATTTTTCAATTTCTACCATTAGTTCACACTCTCCCTATATTATTATATATCGTTCAAATTTTCTGTCGATAATAAAATGCTATTTATTAATCCACTCAAGTTCAAATACCTTTTTTAAAACTTGTAGTGGGTGACACTTGTATTAGGATAAGTATAGAAGGACATACATGTTGATGGACATTGATGAGCACACTTATTGTAATACAAATAGTTTTTCAACTATTAATTCATTAATCAAATTAAATTAATTTTTAATACTTTAAAAAGACTTAACAATTTTTAATGACAATTGAACAGGCAGTAGCTCCATCGGTAAAATGCAAAAATTTCAGTTTTTTTTTCCATGAAGGTGAATAATGCGGTTTCATTTCTTGCGAAAATCAATAATTTTTTGATAAATTATTTATATTAATCGTAATTATTTAATAAAAAAGAACTAAAATAAACATTTTCTTTGTTGAACCAAGAAGAAAATGATATTTGTTTTTATATTACTTGTTTTTATTGTGATGCTAAAAGCTTTTGATTGGCATTTTTTGTAAACAAGAATTTTGGTGGGTGTTTTTAATGGATGGAAGGAATTTGCCACACTTGGCAAAAAAAATGGACATTTTATGTAAATTAAAATTTAGGATTATTTATATTTGTATGATGCACCGCGACAATAATTTAAAATTCTGATTTCAAATTTTTAGCAATGTTTTTAGTCTGCCACATTTTCGTTCAACTGCATAATACATAAATCATTCTAAATGCTCATATGTCTGTATTAAAATTATTATTTCAACCAGCAAGATTGGTCTCCCCAAACCTTTCTCACATATTCACTAATAAAATAATTTTAGAGAATACCTTACATGTCAATGATGTTCAATATTTACAAAATATTAACCTTTGGCATAAATATAGAACTTTTACTGAAACTGAAATGCGATCCTTGGCGAATATCTTGGCGATTAATGCTATTAATAGTGCCTGACAATCGAATTGGTGTTTTAGACGCATTTTTTTAATGGATTGAAACAAAAATGTTACACAATACTATTTTTTATGTATATTTAAAAAAATTAATGTATATTTTTAAGTTGGCACAGAGGTAGCGCATCTTCCTCGTGTACTGAAAGTCCCAGGTTTGAGTCCCAGTTTGGCCATGTTTGTTCTGTATGATACCTGAAAGATGTGTGACTGTGCCCCCTGTAAAAAGGGGCTGTGCAATCAAATGTGGAGCGTGTGTAGCTAAGTCGTACTCTTTGTCCCAGTTGGCGCTACTTCAAACAAGAGACGTATATTTCGGCTTAAATCTGCTGCTGTATCAGCGGAAGACTTGCCTATAGGCAAGTGCCATAAGTAACAACACATTTTTAAGTCCTTACACTTTTTTATCGCGCTCATACCTTTCTGAAAGTAAAGACCGACAGACGATCCATCCTTTTTGGATTTGGCTCAAAATTTGAAAAAGTCTAGACTATAGACGTTAATAATTCGATTCGTCGAATTTTATCTACATAGCTCTCTTCTTTTTGCTGTTACAATGAATAATATTTGAATAGTTGGATAAATTGACAGAGCAGATTTTACTCAAAATCTTATAGAAGTCTCAAATTTGGTATAAAGACAATATACCAAATTTCATCCATCTGGATGAAATCAATCAAAACATTTTCCAAAAAAAAAAAAACATTTCGAGCGAAGGGTGACCTAAGACGAGATTTGTCAATAACTTGATTTTGAATACTTTTACGTTTAATATACTTTCTCTATACTACGTACACAAGAAATTAAGAATGTTTTTAGATATTAATCATTACAACATATTTGAGGCAATAAATTTCAATTTCAAGAGAAAAAAATTAAATATGAATAAATAGTTTGAAATTGCAAATTATAGATCTCTAAAAAATAAATCTATCTGTATTTCATATTTTTATTTTGATTCTATGAGAAAGAATAAAATTAGTTTGTATAAACAGCAAAAAAAATCAAATATATTATCAAAACATTGATAAACTACTTTATGCTAACAAAGAAAAAATATATTACTGAAAATTACTAAATATCTAGATATAAGTACTATAAAAAAAATTGGGACATTTTAAGAGACTTTAACATTTTGACTGCCATGTTGAATTTCTTACAAAGAAAGTTATATAGACCCACTGGTCACCAGTGATTCTTACTTCAATCAAGGTGTGAATGAGATAATATCTTTAAGTTGTTATTCTTTTTATTAAAAAAATTTGTTTTTTTATTTTTGCTGATTGTTGGCATAAAATATACATAAAATATATTTTTACCAATGGAATGCTAATTTAATAAAACTAAACAAAAACATATGAGTACGGACAAAAACATTATTCAAAAACGTATCGGATTTATCAGCTTGCGATATTTATATACTATTTGTACAATATTTCATTGATTTCGATGATAGATATTTTGAAAAAAAAATTGAAAACAAATTAACAAATAGAAATCCGAAAAATGACATAAATAACGTGTCATTTCTTTTAATATTTATTACTCAGATGTATTTATATTTTCAAATTCAATATAATCAAATAAACTGCAATTTTTATTTGTTTAACAATTTATTTAAATAAAAATCAATAAAAAAATCAATCAATTCCTACTTAAGTCAACAAAAAATTAATTTTATTTTTATAAATTTTATATTATTACTTTTTATTAAATAATAAAAATTAATATAAATAATTTATCAAAAAATGATTGATTTTCGCAAGGATTGAACACGTATTCTTTCCCTACACGAGAAAAATACTGAAATCCTCGTCTTTTACTGATTGAGCTACTGCCTGTTGATTTCATTTTTCATTACAAACTGCTAAAACTCTATTTAAAGTATTAAAAAAAGAATTAAATTTAATGAATGAATTTACATTCGAAAAAAAACGTATTAACATCGCATGTCATCCACTACAAGTTTAAAAATAAATGTGTTTGAACTTGAGTGGATGAATAAAAAATATTTTATTAATCACTGAAATTTAAACAAGATATATATAGTGAGAGTCTGAACTAATAGTAGGAATTGATAGGGAAAAAAAACTTGCGTCGGCCGGGAGTCGAACCCGGGTCAACTGCTTGGAAGGCAGCTATGCTAACCGTTATACCACCGACGCTTGCAAGATACGAGGAAGTTTATTTTCTTAAATCAAATAAAACGCGAACATTGAACTCGAATGTTTTCCTACGGAGAGAGATAAAAAGTTTCGCATTTGTCATAATAAACTTCTAACAAGAAACATTTAAACAAATAAAAACTCGTTTCTCCACATATGCGATGTCACATTTTTGAATCCTTGTTAGTAGGATTTGAAAAAGTCGAAATATCATTTTCAGAATATTAAATTAATCCTTATTTAATGGAGTTCGAGTGTTTTAACTTAAATTTAAAATATTAGACTTAATTGTTATTGAGAGTTCGGACTCAACAGAAATTGATTGCTATAAAAAAAAGATTGCAATTTTAAGAATGAAAATATTGTACGGTAATGAATTAAATATGAGTTTTCTACCTTGTTTTCATACGGTCTTGATTGCATCAGCAGCTGCATTGTTTGTGTATTAATTTATGTAACTTGTATTTATATAGCACGTGATTTTCACATAAGAATGTCACCTTAAAAACTTTGGAACTTCACGTTTTAGATCTCTGTGGTTCAAAAAACATTTTTGGAATTTCCTCTTTTGGTCTATCTGTATTCCGTCTTTTATTTATTTGCCTAAACAAAGTAATTCAAGAATAATTTGAGATGGATGGATGAAATTTGGTATGTCATCTATACACATTTTTTTAGCTTTATATCAAATGATAAACGAAATCTATACATAGAAAACTGACTTTACGAATATAGAGGATTCTGGGATAATATTAAATATCTAGAGTTTAGTCACACATTAAAGTCTGAACTAATCTTCCTAAGAATTGACTGTCGGTCTATCCGTACTTTTGTAAACATATACACACGATAACTCAGAAACTTAATAGCTTAAATTTGATACAGAAGCGAGTTACTATAATTGTAGTTCTATTGGTGAATGACCAAGCTGCAATCTTTATACGGGGGAACATCTAAGATGTAAGATTGCATAAAATATTGTTACAAGCGGGCAAAAAGGCACGAAAATTCGCCAAAAATGGCAACGTTTGGAGAGGTGCCTCGCGCCAGCTTGATTGGTTTGGCGAAAGGAATAGTCTAGTAGTCGCTGGATTGTGCGCGTTGTTTTGAGAATTTCACAAGATTCGTTGCACGCGCTTCTTCGGCTATATAAGGACGAGTAGCCGGAGTGAGTGAGTTAGTTCAGTTGTTGTCAGGAAATAAAAGAAATTGCTGAGTTCAGTTTTTTCCATTGATTTTTCAGTCATTTTTCAATCTTTCAGTCAAATTTTTTAGCTGATTTTTTCAGTCATTCCCGTCCTCAGCTATGGAGGAGGACGGTCGTTCGGAGCTAGTGGATAGTGCTCCTCCTTCCCGGAATCGTCTACCGCTGGATACTGCGAAGCGTCTTTGCACTGAGTTGATTGTTCCTGACATAGAATGTCCTTGCGAGATTTGTACCGAGATTGCAAAGCGGCAAAATAATATCGAAACTGCCCTGTGTGGGATCAGTAGAGCTAAAATCCGAATACAAGGATACATAATGGAAGGACAACACCGGCTGCATGAATTGACCAACGAGGAGATAGAGATGTGGAACGAAACCTTGAAAGTCGCTGAAGGTGAGCGTGACTCTTTATATGCTGTTGGCTGTAAACTTAGGAATTGCGAAAAGAATTTTCAATCCCCCCTAGAAGAAAAACTGCGAAAGTAAATACTTCTGACCAAACCCCTAAAGTAATTAATCTGCAAAACAAATTCGAACCCTTAAATGTTGCGCCAATAGATCCCCCTGAAACGATTACCGAGGAAGTAAAACCTAAAATCCCCCCAATCATGCTTAAATATACAAAAGACTACAACAAAGTTCTTGAGATCCTCAACTCTAAATTTGGAACAACTAATAATGTTCTGAGAAATAATTTCATTAAGGTCTTCCCTGACTCCATAGATACTCACAGAGAAATCCAAAAATTTTGCAAAGAGAATGAACTGGAATTTAATTTTATTCCTCCCAGAGCAACCCGACCGGTAAAAATCGTAGTAAAAGGTCTCCCAATGGATTACATGCCTTAAGCCCTTGAAAGTCAACTAAAGAGCCGTGGATTTTCTGTTAACAAAATAATTCGCTTAACTCAATTTAAATCCAGGAAACCCCTCCCCATTCTATTAGTTCAGCTCAATAAAAATGCAATAGTCGATGAAATTTATGACCTCTCTAGCATTGAATACTTAAAAGTCACTATCGAACGTTACAGAGGATGTAACACAATATAGCAATGTTACAATTGTAACCTATTCGGTCATGTCTCCACTAACTGTGCACTTAGGTCCAGATGCATTAAATGCGGTAAAGACCATCAAACCCGTAATTGCCCGATCACTGAAAAAGTTACTAATCCAAAATGTATAAATTGTGACCAAGAAGGTTACACCGCTGCCTACAGAGGCTGCCCAAAATTTCCACGAAACCAAACACTAAACCCCCAACTGAATAGGCAAAATTACTTTGCGGCTAAATATGCTAACTCAAATAACTCCTACTCAGATATGCTTAAAGCAAACATGCCTCAGAGGCCACCAGAACCAAATAATAACCCCCATCAAAATGAATTATCTAACGACTCCCTATCAGATATTAATGATATTTTTGAATTATTAAAAGAAATCAAAACTATCTTCCAATGTTTCCCTAACTTAAAATCCGCCATCAAAGAGTTAAAAGCAAAAACAATAGACCCCATGAAAAAACTTCTTATTCTGTTTGAATCTATGCAAGCAAATCCTTAAAAATTTTAAGTTCGAGTCTTATATAGTAACTTACTAACCCAGCCAACAGCCAATCAGAACCCACCTTCTCTCACCTCCACGCCTACCCTCTGAGGGTACATCCATGCTTTCTCCAGTCCATGCCAGTTCTCTCCCAGCCAAGCTCAAGTCATCTTAGACGTGTTCGAGGATAAGCCCCTGCCGGGGCCAGGTGCCTCGTGAACCCATCCTCCTAGTGAGTGAGTGAGTTGCGAGTTTGCTCTGAAATAAAAAGCGTCTCGCTGGACTAGAGGATTTGTTATTAGTGAGCTGTGTTTGCGGTTGCTGTTAACGCTGTGTTATTGAGCTCGCTGCGATTTACTGTTGCTGTGCTATACGATAGCTGTTTTCCAAACCGTGTTTTATTGTGCGTAAGACTTGCATTTACGCTGTGAGTGGCTGATTATTGCCGCATTGTGTTTTCTGAATTTTTTTTTCAAGTCATCCTGTATATACCTGTAAATAAATTTGTTTTTGCTGTCCTCATACAAAGTCCATTCAATCCGAACCCGCTACGCTAAAAACGTAGCAGTATGGAGGAGAAAAAAACCATCAGCTGAGTTGACCTTCTGTCTATCTGCCCCTTCGCATACAAGTAAAGTAATAACTCAAATATAATGACTTACATCATTCAATAAATCGGTTGAAAAAAACATGTATATAAAACACATACTTGATTCTCTATCGCTTGTTTATTAAATCAGCAATTAATCGCCAAAAATTCCAAGATGAAATCAAATAAATATACTAGATTCACGCCAACGATTTATATTCCGTAGCTATCGCCCGCCAATGTCATCCAAGATTTTTTCATGGTTTTGTTGATTAATTGTTGATTTAAGATTCAAGGGGGCTTGCCCAAGGTCTCCAGTCTTAACTGAGGAGAGAGAAAAAAATGAGATTCTATTGGAAGATATGCAAGAAAATTTCGAAGAGACTACTCCAGCTTGTGTGTGTGTGTGCATGCGTGTGTGTATGCGTGCGTGCCCGTGTTTTGAAACAGTTTAAGGTTGTTGCTTTTTCTTAATTCCATATTTAACACGAAATTGTAGTTCCCTCGTATAGCCTATTTAATCTTTTTAAATCACAGAATCAATTAATATGTATTAATTAATACTTAATTAATAGATTTTTCAATTAATTACTGATACAAAGTCGGAAAAAATTCTTGATACTATTTTGATATCCAATATTGTATACAAAGAAGTTTTCTTTTTTTAATACGATCAAGGTAACAGTTTTTTACGAACTAAACAATATAATTTTTTTATTATCAACAAAATGAGGAATAAATATCTTGAATAAACTTCTACACTATAAAATGTTTGCTGTATTTTGTTTTTTAACCTGAAAATAAAACTTTTTTTACGTTTTAAAACATTGACTCTTTAACAAATTTTTTACTCTAAAAGTTTTAGCAAAACACACACAAAAAAACACATTTTTACAGCCTTTTTCATAAAAATCCACCCCATAATCACATACTTAAAAAAACTATTCTTCATTAGTTATTTCTATTATTCCTCAAGAAACAAAAGAGAAAAACAGAACCAAAAGAAATAAAAGAGCGTACTTACTAATTTATACAGCGATTCCTCGGAGGTCAAGCTGGCCAGATTCACACCATTGACCGTCTCGCTCAACACTTCCCCCATCCTGCAGGAAATCAGGTGTGTTTGGAAATCTGCAAAAAAAGCGAGAGAAGGTCTTATCAATAAGGTTATCGGTCATCGAACGGAAGAGGAGATGCTCACTTCAGCGAACGTGAAAACCGCAAACGGCTTTTCACGTGGTGCTAACTATCTGTCAAAGTCGTTTCACAACGTGGGAAAAGTCCACTTTCAAGAAAACATAAACATTATTATTTTTTAAAGTCAATTCCTAGTTACGTCAGCATGCGTGAATTTTCAACGCCAATTTGGAAAACGCAAATGCATGAATTTTCTACACCAGATGGGATAACGCAACACAGATTAGAAAATTTTTATTTTTATTTATTCTGTTTTATTTTAATTTAAAAGTACTTCAAAATAATTCCGAAAAATCGATTAATTTACAATGTTTTGTCTTGAATGCATCAAACATTATAAAAATAAACAGAATCGGTTGAAAACATGCTAAGCCTAACCTCATTAGCGTGGGAGAATCTTACATTTAAAAAAATATCCTGTTTTGAAAGAAAAGGAAAAGGACAAGGGGCACCGAAATTTATATTGCCTAAGGCCCCTGATATGATACGATTATGATAGCGCTTTATATATAAAAATATAATCGTTACCATAAAAGAATCCATAAATGGCATTGGAACTTGCGATACGAAACACACAGATAATATGCAGAAAAGGGCGAAATTAACCAGTAGGTACAAATACAGAAAAGTAATACCCTTTATTATAATCACAAATACAACTAACTCCTTAAGAAACCATTCTTTTGTATGCATTACTGTAAAAAAGCTTGCTACTATGTTCCTAGTCTATTCCTAATTGTCACCGTTTCGCTGGCGCTTTTTATAAAATATTGCAATCGTGTGCTGACTTGGCTTCAGAGATTATATTTATTGTAACCCTGCGGACAAAATAAGATCAGCTATTGATCTCTTACTTTAAATCGTTGAGAAGTCGGTTGAACCTCAATCAAATAAAATAGTTGGAATTCAAATTTATGTTTAATTTAATTTTAAATAAAATCATGGTCCATTTATTAAAAATGTGAAATTAACCAGCTTAAACTTATGGTAATTTTGTACCAATAATACTTCTCCTAAGATTTAAAAATAAATACTTTGTAAATTCGTTTAGATAATAGAATTTAAGAAAAAAAAAGCTTTTAAAAACACTTATGTTATCAAAAAAGAAATATTTCATTTTAATTACTTTCGGCATTTTATTATTTTTTCATTTTGATAATACATAATAATGAAATAAATTTTTCTCTGGTTCATTAAAAAGAAGTAACTTGCTTTTGGGATCAGAACATTATTATTTTAATCGATTAACTATTGCTGAATTTTTGAATTGAGCATAATTAACAGAAATATGCAGGAGTATGAAATTTCAAAACTTAAACGCAAACACAATATTCAATTTTTGCTTACTTGAAATAATAAAAGTTAAAATAGAAGTCTTTAAAGAATATCATCATTATGGTTAAATATTATTTGAAACCTCGTATTAAATCAGTGTAAGTTATGTTTAATGACATTAGGCTTTTTTCAACACCCTTTCAGAAAAGACGAGATCAGAAAGTGCAGATATTTTTAATTTAGTCAATATTATTCCAGTTTTGGTTATAAAACTGGAGTTTCATCAGAAAGTAAGAAGTCATTAGTCTAATGAATGTCACACAAACGTTTAAAAATGGCGTTTTAGAATTGCATAAAGCTTAAATAGCTTTTACTTTACTAAGCTTAAAGAAATGATTTCGATGTTTTGAACCAAATGCTTACTGAACAAAGTAATTACTTTAAAATACATTACAATTGGATGCATGATTTCACGTGGCTTGTAAAACTACAATTTAGCGTTATTCAAAGCATTGGTTACATATTTTTAATTCAACTTTTTACAATTTCAGATGCATATAAAGTTTAATTAGAAAAAAAATTAGCACTGCTACTTAAAAAGTTTAAGAGAAATGCTAAAAAAGAGGTGTAGAGTTTTAGAATAATTATATTTTATTTACATAGTGGTAAAACACAACAAAATTATAATTTTTTAACTAATACATAATTGTTTTTAATAAATATACATTTTCTAAGATCATAAAATGAAAACAAATAAAAATACATGGATAATTTTTGGTCATATTTTAATATATTAAACACTATATTACCATACCATTTTAATTTTAAACATTGAATACCATATTTCTCGTAAACTTAATACTTTATTAACTTAAGACTAATAATTGTCATAATAATTATTGTTTTTTCATTTAAATTGCATGGACTTCATTAAATTTCTGACTGGTATATGGGTCATTTTGGCCGTTAAATTTGTGCCATTGAATTTTCTGTTACAGTTAACATCAAATTTGTTATCCAAATATAACCTGGATAACCAGAAAAATATTTTCCGTTAGAGGAATAAATATCTAAATACGCTACCATAACTAGAACAAAAATAATTTTAAAAAAGATTTAAATGAAATCTGCTATGCATACTTCAACGGGGATTGTGTCACTTGCGCTCAATCCCATTAGAGCTAACTCATTAGAGGGTGTCATTTGCGCTCACATGGTAGGTTTACTGCAATTTAATCACTTTTGGCAGGAAAACTTGGCGTGCATCTAGAGGGGCTAAAGAGAATGCACGTTTCTCGCATTGATAAGATTAAGTGACATAATTAAGGTTCCTTATCTTCGAAATATTCAATTTTTTTTCTCACGGTAAAACTGTAAAATTTTCTTTAAGAACGCTAGATACATTTTTAGTAGTTTATTTTAGATTAGGGGTTAGATTAAATTTAGATGAAAAAGGGAGAGTGAAAAAATATATAAATCTAGCTCAGGGATGCACAACCTTTTCAGGATGAGGGGCCAAAATATGAAAAGAGATCATGACATGGGCCAAAAAAGCACATGAATGCTAAAAAATATTAAAAACGCGAAAACATTGGAGTTTTTTTTATGGCAATGCGCATGAATTACAATTATTACTTTACTAATTTATTCATGCACACATTATGCAATAAATAAATGAATAAAACACAAACATTATAGTTAAGATTACCTAAACCTAAAAAAAGAGATTCCTGCTAAAAAGGGTGCAAACTTGAAATAGAATAACAGAGGAAAACTTTTTGGTAATTATACAGAGAACGCAATTTAAATTTTGAGAAAAAAAATTAATGATCGAAATTAGTAAAAAAAATGAATTTATTTAAAGTTATTGATTTTATGTTGGCTTAATATTAGTTGTAGCAATGCGTAGAACAGCAGAAAGGTTCTCAGAATTTTGATTTTTTTTTAATTCATTAGTGAGAAAATTTGCTCACAAATGTGCTTTTAAGAAATTTGCACATGCAGCTGCATTTTTCTTTAAGCATAAAAATTCCTATAGCAAATCTTTATAAAATTCTAATATCGGTTTACCTTTGAACTGACATTTGAAAAAAAATCAGACTTCTGTAAATCAATTTAGGCTAATGCATTCTCTCATCCACTAGATTAACATCAACAGAAAATGGAGAAGAAAATTCATCAAATTTCGTTTCGCACTTTTCAAAATCTGAAAATCGATCATCAAATGCTTTATGAAAGATTTGAATTGGATCCTCATACTGCATTTTCATGTGTGGAAATTTTTCACGTTCGCGAGCTTCTCCTATACGAAAATCGTACTCGCCGTTAGCCATGAAGGGAACAAACTGAAAAGCTTCGTAATAAAAAGTAAATTATTTATGTTAATCATTTATTCTGATGTAGAATCGTTTTCTTTTCAGATTTTTATCCTTTTTCATTTGAAAAAAGTCTCATTTCATTTTAAATTAGTCATATTTTATTAACAACATTCGCGGGCCAACTTCGAAGGCTATGCGGGCCAATTTTGGCTCGCGGTGCATAGGTTGTGCATCCCTGATTTAGATGATAGAATAAACCGAACAGTAGAAAAATATTCTTTTGACAAGGACTTAAAGAGCTGCCTTGTAACTCTTGCTAATACAACAAAATTGTTATAAAATTATTTTAAAGCAATGATTAATAAAATTTTATTTGAAATTTTTTAAAATAATATTAATAATAATTGAAAAATAATTCAATAATAATTGAAAAATAATTCAATAATAATTGAAAAATAATTTTTAGTAATAAAATAGAATTGAAAAAACTAAGCAAGTGTAAACTTGAAGAAATATTTTTTCATGCATTGGTTACTCTTTCTTACTTTTTTTGCATATATTAATCTTTCTACTTATCATCAATGGTTAAAATTGTATTTAAGTTGCAGTGTGAAAGAGAATATTTTGTGTATTTTAAAAACTGTTGAATTGAAATAATTTATTTGATTTGTGTTATATATTTGAATAATAGCATTTTCTTAATAAGCTATTTATATATACTTACATTTTTTTTTTGTTGACACATTGAATAGCCACTTTACAATGTTGAAGTATTGCAAAGAAATTTTTAAAACGCACATGTCTGCTGCTAAATAATTTTATCTAATTATCTTAAAGATGATGATGAAACTAAAAGCAAACGCATTTCCTTAATACTTATTACTAACACTTATTTGCTATCACATTTGATAAGATATTATGCTTCAAAGATTCTAAATTATTCAGCATGAAATTACAATATTTATTTCCTTGTAAATTATAAATTTAAACAGAAGTTATGCTTTTAAAAAATCCTTCTTAAAATAGTCGAATATTTAAGTTGGGGAAAAGACTCCTTATATAGAGAACATCAAATAAATTGAATAATTATATAACAATTTATGTAATTTGAATAAAATTGTCTTCAACGGAAAATGAAACAAAGTTTGTTTTCCCTCATATAAATGTAAAGCAAGCAAATGTCCAAATTACCGTCAATATTTGAAATTTTTAAAAATGAAAATAAAATAATTATTACATTTTTAGCCTTTCCTTAGAACTACTTAATTTGTTTGAATATTATACTATGCCAAACTATAATTTATACTTTATATGGAAAAATCTTAATATCCACCCTGATTGTGATATAGTCAAAAATAATTAAATTTTCTTTTAAAAATTGTCACTAAAAACTATAATATTAAATTTTAGAATAACAAACCTATAAAATAATTGTTAATTTGTCAAATATTTGCAATATAGTTGGAAGGAAATTGAAATAATGTTTAAAAAACTGGTCGTTTAAAAAGCTATAGGTGTATAAAATTTTTATTATAATAATTGTAGATATAAAAGTGTGAAATTTTTTAAATCTCCATAGCTTTCATGTCATTTTATGTTTTTAAACTCGCTAGTACTCAAGTTTTATGTCATTTTAGTAGAAATAAAATGACATTATTTATTTAAATCAGATTCATTAAATCAGTTCAATAGTACAAAATGGGTTTTGATTTCCTAGTTCCTATCAGCATATAAAATCTAAACTCAAGTTTGATATTTTATGAACTGTAGCATTTCTTTTTTTATTCGTTTATTCCTCAAGATGTAAAAGCACACATATTGTTTGGTGTCTTTTTATATTAATTATAATCGTTTTCTTTTGTTTTTTTCCAACTCCAATTAATGATAATGATTACAAATGCTTTCTGAAAGTATAGATAGACCTCTTGTCTGAACATCAAATTCAGAAAATAATTTAAATTCTAATTTAAGCCCCTTTGGGGGAGCCTCCTTCCACCCCTCAAAAAAGAATAACCTAACATTATTAATTTCAAGCTGTTTAAATTCTATTTCTGCTTCGCTAAAGCCTATAACATATTTATAACCTTTTCAATAAATTATTTAAAAAAATATCCCGAATTGTATTAATTAATGGACATAAAAATGTATTCCAATTTAACACCTTCGACACCTATTCAGAATTGCATTATAACACTTATTAATAACACTTGGGCATATGTGATAGGGTTCATGTGATATAAGGACTGACTTTTTGAA
Source organism: Argiope argentata (assembly GCA_026289955.1). Classification (NCBI taxonomy): domain Eukaryota; kingdom Metazoa; phylum Arthropoda; class Arachnida; order Araneae; family Araneidae; genus Argiope; species Argiope argentata. The sequence continues at coordinate 1,203,484 of JAOUZG010009324.1, forward strand.
TTAATCAGCAAAGATTAATCAAATATCCACTTATAAAGTTAATTCATTTCTTAATTTAGATATAAGTCTTGGTATTTAAGACCAGGAATAATGATTTCCCGCCCTCTTTTGTACACTTAGCTTTCGTGAATTCCGTTGTGTCGTTCTGTGTTGTGCACGTCACCTTCGCTTGTAAATAATGCCTGCTCCCGTGATGGAATAAAAAGAACTAAAAATTCAACCTGTATTCTCCATGATTTCGGCCACGACTCTGCTATTTATTCTCAGCAAATCATTTAAATGTGTGTTTTTCATTATATATATATATATATATATATATATATATATATATATATATATATATATACTATACA
>JAOUZG010009324.1:1204236-1231601 GCA_026289955.1 Argiope argentata
TATATATATATATATATACTAGCTGACCCGGCAAACGTTGTTTTGCCGTATAAATAATTTCCTAGTAATTTCTAGTGTAGACAAAAAATAGCTTACTTATTGTAAGTATGTATGTATGTTAGAATGTGTATATTGTATTTATGTAAGAATGTGGTATATGCGTGAAATAAGCATGGAGCGCTGTGAACGATGAGGGAATATAAAAATAACAAAAGGCAAACATTATTTTTAAGTTATTATAATTTATTCCTTAAAATTAAATATCATTAATTAAACAATAACGACAGTAAAACTATTAAACAATATCAATCTCTTAATGCTATAGCATGAACAATATTTTTTGTTAGTCCATCTTTAGCTAACACAAACAAACTGGATGGTTTACCCACTCGAGAGCATGCCACGTATAATTGTCCGTGTGAAAAACATGGTGTTTCTCAAATCTAATCCACAAACAGACATCGTTTGACCTTGGGATTTGTTGATAGTCATTGCAAATGCCAATCTAATCGGAAACTGAATACGTTTGAATTGAATTGGCACATCTAGCATTCCCGTACCCGACATTGCTCGGGTAATGGAATTAGTGGGGGATAACAGTGCTACGTGCACTTAGTTACGAAATTCCTCTATAATAATTACTTATTGTCTATAATTTTTTCCTAATTTTGGGAGGGTCCCGGCGCCCCTGGATTCCTTATATATATGCCCTTGTCCTTACCGATCCTTAAGGATGCTTTTAAAGTAGTTATTTTCTTTTCAAACGCAGGCCATCTACATTTTATTGTTATACCTGTGTTTAAGCAAGAACTTCTTTGTATACAACATTTTTTGGAGTTTTTTTTCTGTTGATAAATTTATTAAGCTGCTAGATGAACTGACTCGGGAGAAAGCTACATAAAATTGGCCGTTTGAAAAACATTCTCCTCTTAAATTGATCCCTGCTTCTTTTAATTTCTGTCCTTGTGACTTATTAACGGTTATTGCAAAGCAAACTTTTACGGGAAACTGCACTCTTCTAAATTCAAAAGGATAGCCCGACGGAATTAGTGGACTGCGGGGTATTAAAACCAACACTCCTCGAGCACATCCAGTAATAATCGTAGCTTCGATGACATACTTATTAAGTCTAGTCATTCGTAGTCTGGTGTCATGGCATAATTTAGGGTGGAGGAAGGTTTCGTAGTTGCATTACTGGTGTCCCAACTTTCAGGTGAAGTATGCGAGGTGGAAAAACTGGAATGAATTCATAAGACGCGTAATTTTTGCAGGATTGTTTTCAAAATTGATCAGGGTGTGCTAAAGCAATGCCAAATTATACAAAAAAAATTTAGTCTCATTTTTATTTATCAATGGATTAGATTTGTAATGTTGAAGAGGGAAACCCAATAAGCGACAAAATAATTTTTAAATGCGCAATTTTCTATCAGATTTTTTCAATCTTTCACACGATTTTGAAAAATGTATCGAATTTTATGTAAAAAAAATTTGATTGAGTTATCTTGAAAAGTTTCGGCGTAATTCAATATTAAAGCGAAATTTTGCCTCTTCGTTAAAAAATTCGCCAAAAATTCAGTTTTGAAAATTCGATTTTTTAAATTATATTGCAGAATACTATATCGTATTGCCTTTCAGGAAACATATTTTCTGTATTTTTCCAGCTAAGCGTCTATTTTACAGGGCCGTTCAAGAAATAGACCCGCCAAAATGGACCTTTTTTTTAAAAATCGATATTTAATTTTTGCGTCGACATTTCGTAAAATAAATTATATCTCCGTGGTCTACGATAAAAAGACCATCCGATTCCACAGCGATATTGTGTATAAGTTGAACGGACGCGTAAAGATGACAATTTTAAAAACGCGGTTTTACTGGACGAAAAGGTACTCATGAGCGATCGCTTCTCCGGAAGGCCAGGTTTCACTCGGAAAGTAAATTTACAGGTTTTAATTTCACAGAAATTAAGGGGTTTTAATTAATTTCTCCTGAATTAATAGATATTTCGGGATGAAAAATAGATGTTGGCCGATTCTCATAGATATCGGATAAGCACAAAAAATTTCATCAAAATCGGTCAAGCCGTTTCGGAGGAGTATGGCAACGAAAACTGTGACACGAGAATTTTATATATTAGATATATATATATATATATATATATATATATATATATTTGCTCAATTGCCTACATTTTTTAATGAAATTTTGTAATTGGAAGTATGTCTGGAAGCAGGATTTAAAAAAGAAAAACTTATTCCTAAGTGCAACGATGTAATGCTTTTTACAAAAAAAAGTGACTTCAGAAACCTTTCTGTCATAGCTATGAAATTAGTCTTATCTTACGCCTTAATATTCAAACATTTGCTATTGTAATTTCACTTTCGGTTACAATAAAGGTTAAATTTACATGAATCGATACTTTTGGCAAGAAATTCAGAGATGAAAAAAGAAGGATAAAAAAGGAAGGAATAAAATATAAAGTAACATATTTAATTTCTAGCTTTCTTTCATGCTTAGATCTAAGATAGATTTAAAATTGGTATTAAATCCCTGCTGCTACCGCTTTTAAGAAAATTAGACAGAAATTTACTACTTTATTACCTGCGAATAGAACTTTAGCACATGATGCTGTATCTCAGAATCAAGCGCTTTAATGTAGTACGTGTAGATGCTGCATTTAGATATCGTTTGTGGTACATTAGATTATGTATAGTTAAATCTGACAGTAAATGAGCTAGGAAATGAAGTAATGTATTTCAGATTTGAAGGAATTTCAGTAATTATCAACACTTTCGATTTGAAAATATGCTTTTCTCCTCTTGAGAATTAACCAGCAGCTTTTTTTAATTTTAAATATGATTCTTATAATTTATTATAGCCGAAGCGCTTATTATTTTGCCAAAAAATATAACATTTGAACAACTTTAACATAAAAAAGTACATTAGCTCATTTCAAGTATCCGTTTGTAGAATATATATACATAAAAGCATACATACATATTGAAAGAACTAAACATTATTGATATCCATTTAAATTTGAATAAAAAACACTTTTTGTGTTTTTTTTTTCATTTTGTTAAATAAAATTAAACTTTAAGACATAAAAAAATAAAATCCTCCTAAAACTAAAAAATATAGTTCACTTTGATAGCTTAAATTTGTATTACGTGCATCAAAATTATAATTTTTATAAATGTCTTCAGTGTAGGAAAATTATAAACATGTTCCTTTATAGTAAATTTTTAAAGCAAATTTCGCTCACTCTACTTATTACTTTTATCAATCGTTTGAAACGTGGTAAAGGTCATTAGCATTTTTCCCACGGCAGCCTTTTAACGTTATCAGAGATATGGAGTGTCATTCTCACTGTGACGATGATTGATTACCATATGGCGCACATTGTAAAATCGCCAAATTTTACATACAAAGATAAAAGCTATAATGTAGTACCCTTTTTAAGGCTTGAGCGCAAATGACACCCTCTAATGAGTTAGCTCTAATGGGATTGAGCGCAAATGACACAGAACCACTTCAACGTATCATGTCAGAAGAAAATTTCTTGAACGGTCAAGCACCACGTGCTCGTTCAAGTTAAATTATATTTTTACTCATTTTAATTGTTTCATTGAATGAGTCACTTTAATATTGCAAACTATCCAAAAAGACTTTGTCTCGCATTTACTGCTGTAAAAAATATCACATTTCTTCTTTATTTCATTTCAGATAATCACGTGCTCAAAATGACGTTTTTCTAAGTTTTATATGTTGTGGTCATTAACTTATTTTTTTAAAAAAAACAGAGCTTTTTATAAATGGGATGGCATCATGTTATTAAAAGCTTATTTTTTAAGATGCTCGTGCAGATAAAATTTTTATTATTTGCCAACTAATTTTTATTGAAGCCAAAATTCTCGTCTCAAAAACATGATGTTCAGACATAATAAAATTATAGGCACATTTTTCAATATGATTATACATATATTTCATATCCTACACCAAATTTATATCGCAATACTATTAAATTTTATTATATATTCAAATTCTTAAGTCAAATACTTCATAAACTTACGTGAAATTTGATCCAATAAAATTCACAATGTAATATTCCAGCAAAAGCTCAATACCAGAAAGTCCAACTGAAGAAATAAGTACCAGGAAATAATGCAAAACGAAAACACTGTCTGAAAATCTTAAATAATCATCCGAATGAATTCAATTATAAGTATCGTCAACTTAGAATCCATTTTAATTAAAACCGGCGATGTTATAAACGAACTCTGTTACCCAACAAATCCAGGAAATGTCCTCACTAACACGGTATCCGACTGACGCGACCGAATCTAAATCACCAATTCGCCGCCATTCATCTTTCTGTTGCAAATGCTGTCAGAACGCAGCCCTATCACAACACCGCCAGTTTAAAATGCTCAACAACATTCATAAGAAAGAAGGGGAGAAGCTTCCGGTAGCTGTAAATATTTCAAAATCCTATCAAAGAAATATAAACCACGGCTTCCGTGAAATGGCGACTGTTGCATCAAGAGACAAATTTTACAGTTTCTTCGAACCGAAACTGGCAGGTTAACGTTCTTCATGTTATGACTCCAGCGTCGTAGAGAGCGTGTGACGGTAATCTCCGACTCTTGAAATGGTCATTACAGTAAAAAATATGCGATTTCATCAGAGTCAAACAGTCTGAGAAATCCAACGTAAACAAACGCGAGACGAACGGGGAAGAGTTTATTTTTGGAAGTGATACCAAATTGTGATGCGGCGGTGGGGGAAGAGGCAGAAGTGCCGCTCATTTTTAAGCAATAAGGAAATAAAAAGTGACAGATGATATAAATTTTTCGCGTAGGAAATTTTTTTTCATGGATAGCCGGCGTGAAAAAAAAAATGCTATCCGAAAACGATGAATGTTATTCTTTGTTGAACTTGAACTAAGCTCTCATTTAAGACTCTTCTAGATCAATCTCTGAACTTAAATTAGAGTTGAATATATTGCCACACGAACGCACTTCTACTGCAGGGACTTCTTTTTTTCAGACTTAGTTTCGAATACTAGCAAAGCCAGTGGGAGTAGTCTCTTCAAAAATTTCTTGCACGCTGTCTAATAAAAGTGTTATCCCAGACAATGCCTTGTAGGGTATTGGAGTACAATACTTACTAAATATTAATCCTCGGAGTGAATTCGGCATTTTTACTGAGTCTGTTGTGTGATCTTTGGAGAGATATTTGGCGATTAATACTTACAGTCAAATATCCAAAAACTGAATTCAGGTTCAGATGTGGTCTTCCCAACTGATTTGGATAAAAATGATCATGAAAATGCACTTAAAATATATCAAATATGGTGATTTTAAGTCATTGCGTTTTTTAGTTATAGCATTTACATGTTTCTGAAAACACAAATAGATGGTCAACTGCTTGTTGGAATTCATTTAAATGTTAGTAGGCATCTATACCATAGATATTAAATATCTATCAGAATTTTATTTACTTAGTCTCCTTCGTTTTGTAATTATCGTGCTAACTGCAAAACAGCCAGACAGACAAATTTCATCTGAAAGGATTTTATTGAAAACTAGCTGCCCCGACAGACTTCGTACTGTCTCAAGTTATTGGGCTTTTGAAGCCTAATAACGTACGTACGTGTTTCATAGCACTTAGAAAATAAAAAGAATCGTTTAATACATAAATCCTTTCAAGAATAAAATAAGCACATTAAGAGCTCTTAATGCCGCATTAATGTATGAAAAAGAATTTTTATCCCTAAGAACAACAACAATAAAACAATTTTTTTATCAGAACACAATCAATATAAACATGAAAAAATGAAACAACATGAAATAAAAATGAACAAAATGATATTCACACACGTTTGAAAAAGTTGAGTTATGCCTTAATACTAAACAACGATTACTTACAAAAATAAGTTATCTATTTCGTACATTGAAAAACTTAAATAATAATGTAATTATATTTTCATTGTAAGGCTTTATAGTACACGATATTTTTTGTTTGATTATTTGGCGCGTAAACAAATAAATTTGACGGTTTTCCAACGCGGGAGCAGGCAACATACAACTGTCCATGAGAGAAGCATGGGTTTTCAAGATTAATGCCGCAAAAATTCAACGATTGACCCTGGGATTTATTTATGATCATAGCGAAAGCAAGCCGCACTGGAAATGGCAGTCGTTTAAATTCAAATGGTACATCAGTTGGTACAATTGGGATGCGAGGTATCAACACATCTTCTCCCCTATATTTTCCGTTTAGAATGGTTGCTTCGATCACATTGTTCAGTAATGTTTTTACTGCTAGCCGTGTGCCATTACAAAGACGTGGTGGGTTGATATTTCGCAACATAATGACCACCGATCCTTCTTTTAATTGAAGATTATGAGGCGGCAAACCTGGAAAATCCAGTGAATTTAAAAATTCTGGTGGATAATTAACAACATCATCTTGGTTAGTTGCGCAATCAATTGATTTATATGTTCTTAATTCGCCCACAATTTCATTTTGAATTTTGAAATTAATTTCATTTACATCTGTATTTTTGGCAGCTAAGATTGCTCGTTCACTCAACCAAAAAAGATCTCTGTAATTTTGAGTGACGTTTGGGAAAACCTTTTGAATGAGCTCGGTTTTGACGTTATTAAAAGTTGATTTTTTAAAAAAATTATTTTTCGCCTACAGATTTATATTGACGTCAAAACCCTCCTCCTAAAAACAAATCATGTTCTGACGTGATAAAAATTAAAATAAGTCTTGTTACCTTAAAAGTTGGCATGAAATTGTCACGAAATATATTTGTTGCCCCAAAGGAAGTCATTTGGAAACAGTTATTATATTTTTGTATGTTTGTAAGGAAGTGTATGGAATTCGTACCAATTCCTGAAACCAATGAGTACAATGGCTCTGGTGGCCGAACCAATGGAACTAATTTCACTTTGCCATTTGCGCAACAAAATCCATTTGCTTCATTCTTGTATTTCAATGCCTTACAATGTGAGCAAACTAAGTTCATAGATCCAATAGCAACGCATTGGTAGGAACTGTAGTCAATTGCAACATCGTAGCTGAATGCCGCACGTGAAATATTGAAAGTAGCTTGAACGCGACGCATTGCACGTGATTCTAATATTCTAATCCTTTCAATTTCATTTCGTTCTTCAAGTTGTTGTGCAGTCCAAGTAGATTGAAAATTAGCTTGGTTTGTAGCATTTCTAGTTCTACGGCCCAAATTGCTACGTCCACGTCTTATAGGTGGCATGGGTCTAAATGTAAACACACTAAACAAATAAAGTTACACTAACAGCAGTTACACAACGCTAACAACAGTTGGTTTTCAAGACATGTGAAAATTTAAAAACAGCTTGGAAAATTCCGCGCTCAGAGGAAATAATAGTGACATACACATCCTTCGTTTCTTTTTTTCCCTTCCTTTTTTTCTGCAAGTCCTTTTTTTTTCTTTCTATATTTATTTTTTCTTTATAACTTTTCTTCCTACAAACCCTTTTTTTTCTTTTATTTTTTTTTCTTCGCTGCCTAGACTTTATTTTGAGCAGGAATAGATAAAATATCCATACAGACTAAACACCAAAAAAAATTAATAAAAAAGAATCGTTTAATGTATAAATCCTTTTAAGAATAACATTAAAACATTAAGGGCTCTTAATGTCGCATTTATAAAAAAAAAGAATTTGTATCCTTAAGAACAACAAAAAAAACTTTATATCAGAACACAATCAATAGCAATATTAAAAATGAAACATCATCGAATAAAAACGAAGAAAATGATATTCACTTCCGTTGAGAAGAATGTTTTTAATCAGTATAATCAGCTGCATAAAACCAAGTATTTTCTTTCTTTTTTAAACTTCCCGTTATCTATGAATGAAAACCAACTGACTTCGCGTATTTCTTTCTAAACAAATCATAATTTATTACTTCCTGCTATCTCACTCGGTGTGGGGGAAGGAAATGAAGATTTTTGGCGGGAAAGTAAGAAAAGTGTCGTTTTAACTATTTTCCACGCAGTTTTTTAATTTTTTTCTCTCCATAAGAACCATCCTCGTGTCTTAACGAAAATATTAAAAAAAAATTAGCCGAATCGGTCGAGCCGTTCTCCAGTTTTGTGCTTAGCAACGCATTTCGAGCTGCATTTTTATTATAATAGATTTGATAGAAATCTACAACTTCGGTTTTAAGCATGTGTGACAAACTTCATTCTATTAACTCTAAGCGTTTCTGAGTTAACTGTCACAGATACAGATATTTTCCAAAAATATGTTTTTCGAACTCAAAGAACTCTAAAACATGAAGATTCGTCAAATTCTTGAATTCGGATTTGTTGACGAATATTATACTTCATCTGTTCTTTGTTTAGAAGATAGTGCGAAAGAATGACAGTTTTGTATTTATGTAAATTTTCACAGTTTCTATTTTTCAAATAGCAAATACGCGTAAGCAAAAGAAATGAAATTAGAAAGCTATAACAAAATGTGTTGAAAAATTTGATACATAGAATTTTCTTATTTTTTATTAACTCCTTAATTGATTTATTTTCCTTACTATCTAATAAGATGACACCTTCTATTTTGGGAATATTTTCTTATTTAGATTCCAATGGAAATCCATGGAATACTTGGCTTATCTACGAATTCGAAGTCATTTCACTACTGAATAATAATTGTTATGAATGATTTATTTTTTGTATACAACTACCAAAATTCGATACATCGATGCATGTACGGCGTACGGGCAAACCGGTTAAGGGGTTAAATAAAGGTTCATTTTCTAAATCCAAATTTTGCATACATACGCCTGATCTTTTTTTATTATTTTTTATTGAAAGTTCAGACCAATGTAAGAAAAATTAATGTAATTCAACTCTAAATAGTAGGAAACAGAAATATAAGATCCAAACAGACCCGAATTTTGACTGTCATTGAAAAAAATTATCTTGAATTTGTCAGAAATTCTATCTAATGTTAATAGCTGTTATAAAAATATGAATTAGATTCTGTATTTGAAAATCAATTGGCTAATTGAAAATAAGAAAATTTTATTATAGAAATAAATCAAATTTTGTAATCGGATCAGAATGAGCTGGAGAAGTTTCAATTTTTCTGCCCTAAATTTCAAATAGATTAATTAATTCGACTTTTTATCTACCCAAAAACTTATTCTTATCAAGAAATAATTTTTTTGAAAATTTTAAAATGTTTTCTTGTAAAGATTTACCCTCACCATTTTACCAAATAAAAATATGGTCATCCTGATTACACCAATTTATATGAATCATCCAAAAATGGAGTTAAAATAGAACTAGTATGTATTATTGAAACATCTTTTTTTTTTCAATCTTTTATTATTCTTTTTCTACATTTTCAATTGTTTATTCACTTAATTTGGGTTTTGCCAGCATTCATTCTAATTTCGACGATGGTAAAGCTGAATTCAAAATATCACGATTATAAACCAATTTTTTTTCTATACATCATCTTGACAGAGAAAATATGCAGGTTAAGAGGGTTCTTTGGTTTTTCCTTAAAGAAAATTTGTAAATTTGGACGACTTGAACTTTAGAAACGCAAGCTAATGGGGGGGGGAGAAATGGCCAAAGACAAGAATAAAAATAACTTAATATTGAAATCTGCTATCGCAAATTTCAAGTTATCATGTGAGACATCATTTTTTTAAGTCAAGTGGTATTAATTCGACAGAAAAACCCCATGTTCTCAAATTATTTCGCAACCAAATCATTCTTCATATTCGCAACTAAGAAATGTAGAAAAGTGACGTTTTTTTATAATCCCAAAATCAATGAATTTCTAATGTTTCTTTTCTCATGGCCCGAAAACCAGTTGAAACCATTTTTTTAAAAAAATCACGTGACTATAAAATGACGCGTAGATTTAGAAAACGATGTTTTTTTTCCTAACATGTCAAACTCACCCGTGATCCAAAACTTTTTTTTTGTCAGCTAGAAAAATTAAAAACTATGAAGATTATATCTCCCATCGTTATTTTACGTTCACTCCCATTTTCTTCACTGCGCTTCTTTGGGCGATAATTACGACACTGTCCTTTATTGACCAGACAGGAGATTCGGGTGCTTGGCGGACATTGGCGCCAAACTGAAACTTTTTGCTGTCGATAAGATGTCAAATGAATCAAACTTCTTTATTATTATCTTATAACCACAGAAGCAAAAAATAATAATTGATACCTCGAAAGCGATGCATCGCCAATTTTCTGCCCGTCATGTTCCCTCATGATAAAATAATCAACATCATGTTATCTCATAATTTTAATATTAAGTTCTCTCATGATAAAATAGATACGATACGAATTTGTGTAATAATTGTGTTTATAAGAAAAGATTCCATTTAGGAAGTATACCTATTGCAGATGGATGCCATGACAAGATTTCTGAAATGGTATGTTTCTTATAAACCAAAAACAGCATTCGCATTCCGAAGTTATATTAGTTACCCATATTGACTCTGAACAGGATTATTCTAGACGTTTTGATTCAATTTGAATGTACGAGGAATATGCCATAATGAAAAAGAAAATCTCGATTGAATTTGCAGATGGATTTGAAAGTCTTTGTCCGGTTCAAAACTCTGGACATAGAATGCTTGGGGATTTAAATTCGGTGCATAAATGTTTCATCATGATGAACATTTAAATGAAAGTTAATAGATAACAATCATCTCGAATAAAAACTTAGTTGCTCTCGGAAAATAAGTCTTTGTGTTCCGATGGCTTCTCTCAGACACCATTCAAGATACGATGCTTCATTTGATGTTTTATTATTATGTAAGGACATGAAGTTGTTTTCGATAGAGGTTTTTGAGTAATTGAAGTCAACGAATAATTGAAGCTCGCAATCGCTTAGGTAATGAACAAAACATAAATGGCAATATTCATCAACATCTTTTAATCGCATATATTTTTTACCTGCTTTTACCAGTGCTGCATTATTATTAGTATTATTATTCTTTAAAAGCAGATGCGTTTTTAAAAGGTTGATCTGTTTTTACCAGTATTGTTTTATTATAACGCATGTTCTTTGACAGGAGACGCGTTTTCAAAAGACTGAAGTAGTACTTTGAGATCGTAGCTGTTATTTTATCTCAAAATTGAACTCCATAACTTTGTTGGCCAGTTAGAAAAATTGAAAATGAAAGTTTAAATAAATTATTATAAAATGGAAAGAGAAGGGAATAGAGACCGATAAAGAAGTGTTCTGATTGTTTTAAAACGATTTAAACTGGTTAATGACTTAAATTAAGACAAATAACGAAATAAAAAATATTCTCACATAACTTGACATTTGCGATCAAAGATTTCATTTTTTCACTATTTTTTTTAATTATGATTTTTAAAATGACCTATAAAGCGATACGAAGATGCATATCAATTTTTCAGGGAAATTCGAATTAGAACTAATTATTTTTCGGAGCGACAAACAAATTCGTGTATTAAGGGAATAATTACGCATCGAATAACTTTCTAATTTAAAGAATTAGTTCCTTAAAATTATGATAAAAATTATATCTTATTAATCTAAAGCACCAAAAAAGTTTTCGATTGTTCCGAAATAGAAAGGGATAGCGAGAATAACATTTTGATATTTTTTTCAAAGCCATCACCGTTTAGTTCCAGAAAGCGCTGAAAAATATTTCAAAACGAAGCGCAATTCTATTTCTAGTTAAAGTATTCCAAAACTTTTCGGAAATGTTTCTCTTCAATACATATTCTCCGTAAACATTTTAAAACTATTTTAAATATTTTCTTAAAGAATGGGGAAGTCTGCGAAAGTATTTACATGCATTTTTACAGTAGGGATTGCACTTAAGAAAAGGGCCTTTGTTTCTATGAATTCTCCCTTCGAAAATAAGTCAAAACTTTAAACCGATCGCTTATTTACAGAGCTCGATTGTTTTATTTTTTCAGAACAGAATTTACACAACTAGTAGCATTCAATTCCTAATTTGGTTAGGAATTGAATGCTTACCAAAATGTCCTTTATTAGAATTAGATTCTCCTATACAGGTCTTATTCCCTTACATCGCATAAGACTGGGGACTTCTACTAATGCCTAGAATATTTTGTTTGGCATGAGTGAAAATAGATAGGAAATATTGATGTTTGATGTGAATCTTGAGTTTTTATTGAACCTATCGCTATAATAGGCATTTTCTAAGTCTTTTTACCGCCCGATTGCAACAAAATTTAACAAGAAACTAGAGTTGTAGGTCATAATGTAACACATTTACTTTCCTTGACTTTAATATAGATGAAGGTAGATTTAAAGTAAGCAAGAAAAACAAAGAAAATATGAAAACATTGTTTTAACGTAGAAAAACGTCTCTACTACAATACCAATTTGTTCATATTTATTTTCATTTTTAATGAATTTGAAGCGTATTTCACAAAAAAAAAAACATTTCATTGTTGAAATAGAACCATGATTATTTTCATTGTTTAATATGATTATTTTATTCTGCTATTTTTTTTTCTTTTTTTGCATTTTTGATGAATAAAATATGAAAGTTTAGTCTTTTATTATCATTATGTTTCAGTAAAAAATATTATTCTAATAACTTTAAAATTTGCTTTTATTGAAAATTAAGGTCACAATTTTAAATGTTCCCATTTTAAAATTCTGTTGCTTTTTCTATGAGGTTATTGGTTTCATAAAGGTATCTAAAAAGCTACGGAAATGCATAGTGCTTAATACATAATAGTATAAGACTTCTAAAAGAATATCAATTATAGGTTTATAAAAATTTGGTAACTAATTATTTTTGCTAAAAAAGAAATAGATACAAAAAATAGCTGAAAAATTCAGTACTATTAGTCCTGGAAACCAAAGGCGATTAAGATTATAATAATTATAATGGGAAACATTTTAATGACATTATATAACTTAATGAATATCCTATAAATCATAGGTTATTATTTATAATTTCAAAATTTCTAGAATCTCTGCAAAATTAAAAAATATATTAAATAAATAATGTAAATGAGAATTTTTAAGAAATGGAATTTTATAATAATCTATGAATGAAATATAATTTTGAAATCAAACAAATTTCCATTTTCTACATCATTTATCATTTTATAATAATTTGATATAGAATATTTATCATCATAATATGCTAGTAAAAATCCTAGTTTTAAAAATGAAAATTTGGAGAAATTAATTATCAAAATTCCTAAACAATTTGAAACCAGGTTTACTAAATAATTAGGGACCGCGAACAAAAGAAACATTACCTGGGATTATCTCCTGTTTATCGGCACCTTAATCGAATAAAAGCGGCGTGCGGCCAGGAGTCACCTATCAAAATGCGATTTCAAAGACAAACACAAAACGGCGGCTAAACAAATGCGAACCAGAACAAAAAGAAACGATTTCGTGTATTGCTGTTGTCGCAGCTGCCTTTAAGGCTTTTTAGTGCACACAGTTTTCAAACCGTTCGCCCTCATGGAACAGGAAGCGAGGTGCATAACGACTGGAACAATCGGAAGAGGAATTTACAAAACATAAAAGACACCCAAAAAGTTGTAGGCTTAAGTTTGATATCTAATTACAAGAAACCTGACGATTTTGTTTGGAAATATCAAATCTTTCATTTCTATGGATTTATCTGAAGAGAGGTTTGTCCACTGAAATTGCAACAACTTTCTGGAATTATCTTAAAAATTGATTGATTCTAATTTTGTTTCATTATTTTAATAGTTTGCTTGACACTAAATAATACTGAATAGTTAATAATTCTGAAAGTTAAGAAAAAAGAACATGAACAAAGTGAGAAAGACGTAGAATTGTTCGTTCAATATTATCAAAAAGCAACGACATTCGTTCAAAGCACGTATCTAAGAAACATCGGAAAGAAGAAAATCACGTTTTCTCCTTTTGTGCTTAACAGAGCTGAAAATGTCTCACCTCTAATTTGGCAACTGGCCAATTAATGAACTTTTACCAGCCTTCCACTCAAAACAATATCTTTTTAAATATTTTTATTCGGTTACTGGTTAGTTTTATTTCGTTTGCTTAGAGTTAATGAACTCGCTTTTATGTTGAAACTCCAATTTGTTTCAAATAAGATAATCGAGAAAGTCTTTTAAATTCAAAATTACTTTTCGTATAGTCAATAAAATAACGTATAGCTATAGTAAAGTAATTATGTTCAATTTATTGATGCAAATTGAAGTGTCCCAGGAGACAAATTAAGGTAGTTACAAAAAATAATTCTTTTAAAAAAAAAATATCGCCCGATAATCCCATTACAGAAATGCATACTGCTCCATTATGAAATGTTTTCATATGTTTTTATTTGTTTATCTGTAAAATTGAAGATATTTGCAATTAAGGTTATGAGATTTCCGTAATTCGAAAAACGGTTCTTGGCTAATCTAAAAAAAATAGATATAACTGACACCCGACACGTCCTGCCATAGAAAAAATAATTTTGGAAATGTCGTTTGAAATTTGAAATAGTGATCTTATTTAATAAGGTATGACAGAGAGAATGATAACTATTTTCTTATCGGCAATTAATACATTCATTGAAATTTAATGATATAATGAGGAAAAGTGCAAATAATATTTATTCTATTTTTTTACATTATTTTGATTAAAAAGTAACCACGGGTCGACTGTATCAGTTTGATTATCAGAAACATGTAAATGTGATAGGTCAAAAAGGTCATAACTTAAATAATTCAGATTTGTCGTGGATTTTGTGACTGGAAGAGCAGTTTTGTGTCAAATTTTAGCTTCAATCGGCATCTAAAACACAAATTATGATACTATTAACGGCATGCCAGGGATTATTCGCCAAATAACTCGCCAAGGATCACACGATAGATTCATTAAAAGTGCTAAATTCGTACAAAAAGTTAATACTTCATAATTATTGTACGCCAATGACATGAAAAGCATTCTTCAGCATGGCAAGGTTGCGAGAAAATTTTGGGGAGACCCCTAGTTAGTATTCGTTACTGATACTAACTAGTTCCACTAGTTAGTATTTGTTACACGAATTTTAATATTGTTTTAATCACGACCCTTCTACATTCTTTTTGTTCAATTTGATACTATTCTCTTCAATTTGGAACTAAAAATTATTATTACTAAACTTTATTTGCTATTTTGAGTCAAGTATTTTATTTCCGTATAAAAAACTCATGATCTTATTTCGATATTAATAAGTGTAATTTAATAAATTACATTTTCTTACTACTTTAATTCCTACTATTAGTTCACATTCTCCCAATATATATTTATTTATCTTGTTGACATTTTCAATTGTTACTAAAATACTTTTTATTCATCCACTCAAATTCACATACATTTTTTTAAACTTGTAGTGAATGACACTCGATGTTAATACAGTTCAAACATCAATTCATTTATTCAATGTAAGTAATTTTTAGTTCTTTAAATAGATTTTTAGCAGTTAATAATGGAAAAAGAAATCGACAGACTATAGCTCAATCGGTAAAATGATAGGATTTCAATATTCTTCAAGTGAAGATGAAGAATGCGAGTTCAATTCTTGCAAAAATCAATCATTTTTTGATAAAGGATTTATATTAATTGTAATTATTTAATAAAAAGTAACTAAAGTAAAAATTTTCATTGTTGACCTAAGTAGGAATTGACTTAAAAATTCTCCTTTATATTACTTGTTTTACAACACTTCTTCTAATTCCAAACCATTTTTCAGGATGATTCAGAATCTAAATTAAGCCGAATAAAATGGAAACAATTGCTTCACAACTCCACGTCTACTTCAAACCATTTGTTAAGAATTAAAGGCTGAGTACACAGTATGCAAAATGTTTAGCATCGGGTCTCCTCTACTATTTATACTGCAGCATATGAAACATTTGAAGAAAAAAAAAGAAATATAAATTGATTTTATTCAGGTATATTTAAATTCATTTCCCCCAGATATTCATTTTACATTGCATAGATTAATTTTGAACAATTTCTTCAATTTATTTTATTTTGCAATTAAAAATATCTTTTCAACTGATTTTTGTATATTAATGATAATAAGTATGTAGAAATAAAGTATTAGACTGTATGTAAGTAATAAATTATAAGTAGTAAAGTATTGGAATGTATGTAAGTAATAAATTATAAGTAGTAAAGAATTGGAATGTATGCAAGTAATAAATTATAAGTAGTAAAGTATTGGAATGTATGTAAGCAATAAATTATAAGTAGTAAAGTATTGGAATGTATGTAAGCACTAAATAATAAAGTATTAAAATGTATGTAAGTAATAAAGTATGTAGAAATTTGTCATCGGAATGAAACACTTCGGCTAATAATGAAGATAAATGTGTGTGTGTATGAGTAAGTACGTGTTGCCACCCTTCCAACCAAAATGTTTGATTTATAGCCTACCAAGTAAAATTGAACATATATTCTTTAAAAGAGCAGGAATGTAAACTTCGAACCTTTTTATGAAATTTTATTTCAGATTTCAATTAGATGGAAAATTAAACGAAATGTTGGTGTTTTCCTACGGTAATTCCCGAAAGAATTACAGAACAAAAAGATTTTTAAATTAAAAAATTTGTTAAATTTAACAATACATTAACAAATAATCCGTTTGATCCCATTTAGGGAACAAATATAATAAATAACTTTAATAGATATTAGCTTAAATTGGTAAATTTAATTTTAACTTTTTTTAGATAAACTGATTTTTTCAACCTGGGCATTCAATACAATTTTTTAATTTTTAAGTTCAGTAAAAAAAAAATCCTAAGTATACCTCATTTCAATATCCTAAGATTTCGACGATTCTATTTCACTAAGGGGTGAAACGCAGTAGGATGTACGCATTTCCAGAATCAACTTTATTGCTAAATGTAAACATCTCCCTTCATCTTTCCTCTCAGCCCTATTTTGTCAAATTAAAACCCTTCAACGCATGCGCAAAAGCGTAGAGGACTTTAGAATCCGTTGGTAAACAAAAGTCTAAGTTTTCCAAAAACTAAGTAAACATGCGATAGAATTTCAGATTTTTTTATTCAAACGAAATTAAATAATTTCCATATTACTTACTTACATATTAGACCGTCGACGCCAACGTTCTCCATCGGTTTAGTAGCTCATTGGTGGTGGATTCAAATTTGGCGATAAACCGTTGACGCCAACGGTCACCAACGGTTTAGTAACTCATTGGTGACGAATTCAAATTTGGCGATAAGCCGTCGACGCCAACGGTCACCACCGGTTTAGTAACTTATAGGTGACGGATTCAAATTTGGCGATAAACCGTCGACGCCAACGAAATAGTAGACGACAGTTAAGATTTGAACAATTTTTAAAAAATTGCAGTTTTTTACCATTATTGGCAATTTAGAAATTCGTGGCGACGTCTTCAAATTTGGCGATCAAGATCGACGGCTTAGTATGTAAATACCATATTATCATCCACTTAAAATAAAGAATACTCGTTATTCAAAAGGTCAGGCACTGGACATGAAAATAAATCAAATATCATATCGAATATAAATTAATTTCTTGCTTATCCTTATTTGACCATACAGTCATTTTTCATTCAGCATCATAAAAAAAAAAAGGAATAAATGTCATGTAAATGAGAGGCACGCTGTTTTAACTTCTTCACCCTTCTGACACCCAATACGCGAAGAAAATGGGACAAACTTTAACCTACTCCAGTGACATTCAAGAGGATTGGGTGGCCAAGAAAGTTAATTCAGTAAAAAAAGAGCGTTAAGCCTTTTTGAAACGGCTTGCTCCCAGAATGCGTTCGAAAGTGAAAGAAAAACAGTGAGAAATTAGTCTGTCTGGAATACATCAGAAGTGATTTCTGTTTGTATTTAAAAAAATTAAAAGAAAAGCTACGGCATCTTATTTAGATTGCTGTTTCGGTTTTAATTTCTTCGATACAAAAAAAGTGCAAAATTCATTCCAAAGCTATTTCAAGGATCATTTCGCTAATGTTAAATGTAATATTATATCTAGCGTGACGCTTGTCTGCTTTCAATACTTCTTAGTTTTAAATACACATCCATTTTGTTCTTTTTCGAACAGCTGCGAGGAATAAGAAGTTTTATCGTTTGTATAAAGAAAATTAAAAGAGCATTACATATTTATTGTTATTTTTTTAATTGTAGCTATCCATTTATTTACAGAATTTTTGGATAAGTAAGATAGATGATCAAGTAATTGTTAAAAAATGAAAATTTTCAACTTCAATTTTAATAGACATCAATCAATTAATGTAATTAATAACCAAGATTCTTTTCTTTGAAAATTTTCTTACTTTTAAATCAAAATAATAAGTGAAAAGTTCCTATAAACTTAGCTATAAAATGTAATGATAAATTACTGTAATTATGAGTAAAAAGTTCTCAAAAAAATTTTAATTAAAGAAAAATGAAATCCATAAAACGCAAAATTCAAGTTATCATGCGAGAAAATTATCTTTAAGTCATTATTTGTCTTAATTTAAGTCATTAGGTAGATTAAAAACAGTATGAAAATTTGAAATACTGGTAAAAGCAGGTCAATCTTTTTAAAACGCATCTGATTGCAAAGAAACATATATAATAATAATGCAATACTAGTAAAAGCAGGTAAAAAATATATGCGAGTAAAATATGTTGATGAATATTGCCATTTATGCTCATTGCCTACGCATTTTTTATTATTCGTTGCCTTCAAGTATTCCAACAAATCTAAACGAAAACAACACCATGTTCTCACATGATAAATAAATGATTTTAATAATATTTAAACAGTTATTAGTAAATATTTGCTTGCTCCAAATAAAACTATTCACTTTTTAAATGTAAGTGGTGCTCATACGTATTAATACCAAAATTAAAAATTCCGCTTCCAGAAATTAATTTCCAAAAAATGAGACACTACATCTTTGAATGTTTTTGAGTTTACATCTTTAAGTGTTTTGAGTGATGTTATAAAGTAGACACATGTTAAGTTCGGTTGCAATTTAATGCACGATCTTTATACCAAAATTGCAGCTTTCTATCAAATTCCGAGTAAAATTTGTTCAAAAGAAGTCTTTTTGTCTGGCTGTCAAGTTAGCACGATAGCTAAGAAATGAAGAGAGAGCTAGATAGTTAGGATTTGGTGCATACAATTAATTCTATAATGTAGACACATGTTAAGATGGGAACCAAATCCAACAACAGGTTGACTGTCTGTCGGTCTGTAATTTCAGAAATAAGCAAACGCGATATCTCAAAAACTTAGCGACTTAAATATATCAAAATTGGTATGGGATTTTGCGATTACAAACCCAGTTTTTGTGCTATATTTTTGTCTCAATAGGTTGAGACAAACGTGTTTAAAACGCAAATTTGATTTTTGGATACTGTGAATCGATATCTCGCCAAGTATCATGCGATAGATGATAACTACTGTACACCAATGGCGTAGAAAACGCTCTTTGGCATGATAAATTTATTAGAAAGAATACAAAAAAGTTTTAAGGGGACTAATACAGCTGGTTTTAACTTATTTAATTTCTCTAGAAATTTCGTACATTTATCATGTGAAAATGAAGAATTATGACTAGAGAAAAAGAAATGAACAACTATTTGCGCGATCGCTGCCATGATTTCTGATTCGACAATTAAATAATAAAATAATTCTTTGCTATCTATTATTTGTGTTAGAGAACAAAATATATAATTAGGTAATAGGTGTGAGTCACTGGTGATTCATAGGGTGAAGAGTGTGTTAAGACAAAAAGATATAAACTAAACATATGTATGTTGTACTCGCATCAAATCCCTTACTGAATGTGAACTTTCGCTATCACCCCCAAATGCGGGTGACACGGGAGTCAAAGTGTTAAGGTCGAATATCTATGACATGCGTTTCAAAACACAGGGAGACGAATGACGCAAAATGTTGTGTGGATAAACTGCCGAAAAATGATTGATGGAAAAAGTCGCGACCAACGGTCCCTAATATGAACATAATTCTATCATCGTCGCATAATAATTCAATCATAATCTTGATTGGTATTAATAACAAATGATGCAATGGATATCGACTACTAGACATATTTATACAATATGTAACCAATTACCATTTCATAAATTATGGATTCATTCATCGGAAGCTTGATCCGAGCATATTTTTCGCCAACCTAAATGTCTAAGAACTGTAGGATACACTTAGATAAAAAAAAAACTAGCAATAAAAATATATATTAAGTCAGTTCCTATTTAGGTTAACAAAGAAAATTTTCATTTTAGTTACTTTTTATTAAAAAGTAACATAATTAGTCAAAAAATTATATCATGCTAAAACAAAACCACGTTTATGTCCATTGAAAATAATTTAGAACACACTCAAATTGGCTTTTAATTTTCAACGCCAATTAAGGCGACTGAAAATGCGTGTATTTTCTAAGCCAATTTGGGTAATGCAAAACAGATTAGAAATTTTAAATGTTCTTTATTCTGCATTATTTTAATTTGAAAGTACTTCAAAATGAATAAAAAAATCGATTAATTAACAATTTTTACTTTTAAATTCATCAAACATTAAGAAAATAAACAGAATCGTTTGAAATAACCAACAGAAAACATATTAAGCCAAATTTCATTAGTGTGGAGGAAAATAAATAATTCATTACTTATTTGGCTACGGGGAAATAAAGATTTTTGACAAGAAAGATGGTTTTTAATTAACAAAAAGTTAATGAATCAGCATTTGAAAAAAATGTATTAACATCGAGTGTTAACCACTACAAGTTTCAAAAGATGTATTTGAACTTGAGTGTATAAATAAAAAGTATTTTATTAACTATTGAAAACTTGAACAAGGTTATATTGACGGTACTATCTTTTAATATGGAAGCTGCAGCAATACTTTTGATATTCAGGTAATCTATTTTTTAAAAAAAACATCCCTTTCTTGCTATTTTTAAAATTTTAGTTTATTTTAATACCACTGAGGTTACTACTTCAGAGGTATTCGTTCTCTATTCTGGATTAAATTACGATCTGTGAATGAATGACGTCCACCCCGTAAAAAGGGTTTGTGACGTATGTGAGCTAGAAGTCAGACTTCTGCCCTCGGGTGCTCAGGGGTCCATACCCTCAGGAGCTACTGCACCCCTCCTTCCTTTGTAAAGCGGAATACGAGAACAGCTACTACACAAATATTTGCATTTACTGAATTCTCTAGAACTGAATACAATAAATGAACAGTACAAATTGATTTAAAAAACAAGCAATCTAAATTTCCTCTTTTCAGCCAAACTTAAAAACACTCGCCAACATATTTACAACAGAATATCTCACAGCATTTTACGACCTATTTATATTACAAAAGCATGGTAGTCTTCCAACACACTGCTTGGCGGAAAACGTTATGTCTTCAAGCGTAAAATTACCGTAAAAAAGGGGTATTTTCTTCTTTTTTCCGACCCCCACGTCAAGCTATTATGCCCACCAAACGTTATTTTTGACAGTTTTGGCTAAGTTTTGTGAAAATGTCAACAATGAAGCTGCTTTCACGGCGCATGCGACGCCAACTTCCAAGGCTGGAAGAACAGATGATCGTAACTTGAGCGCCAACGCCAGCGTTGCACTTTTCGCCGCCTCGGTCTGCTAATGATGTAAACTTTAAAATGAAGCCAAGTGTACTACGTGAAATACCAGACGAAACTGAAACACAAAAACAAGCTGAGCCCGGTAAAATGTTTAAAATGTCCTTTTTGCAGAACTACTACTTCCTGGTCCTCCACGGTCATCTAAATTTCTCTAATTTTAGTTCATTTTGATTTAACTCTTTAACTACGGAGCTCTTAAATACATGCATTCTAAAGATTTAAAATGCCTATATTTGAACAGCGTCTGAATATTAATCTTTAAAAAAATTGCAAAAAATAGGGGAAAAAAAGAAGATATTATTATGCAAGAAGGGAATAAAATATTCTTTTTCTTTTTCAAATATTTTGTGTCTTTTACACAATGGTACTTACTAATATTTTGAAACCTTTTTTAGAATAATTCCCGTAGCATTTCTACCAAATTCTTTGCCTGTTTTGGGTTTTATTTATAAGGCTTATTATCAGAATGATTGTAGGGATTTATTCATATTTTTATATGCACAATAAAAAAATGTGTTTAAAAACATTTACTTCCTCTTGAAAAGAGAACAAAAGGGAATAGTACTACTTCAGTACAAAAAATTAATATGATTTTGAATAATTCACAATTAAAACTGATAAAACTATTTTTTGTGTCAAATTCATGTGTAAGATAGTTAACATAATTCAAAAATATAGCAAGTTAGACTGATAGAATTCGGTATGCCATTTTTATATCAAAAATTGTATATTTCCATCTTAAGCTTTAGCATCATCCCCCCTCCCCTCCACCTTTTTTTAGGGGGGGGGGGGATAAAAGAAAATTCCAAATCGACTGACAAAAAAATTTAAGTGATTTTTACGTCTAGTCAGAGGGACTAGTCTCTTCGAACTGTTCTTATATTCAATAATAAGGATTCTATTTCCCCTCCCCCACATAAGGGCATGGTTCTTGGATAAGCCAGTCAATACTTTTCATGGCATTGGTAAATAATATTTACAAAATATCGATGTGAAAGTAGTAATTTTACTAAATCTAAGATAGTATCTTTGACGATTAATCTCTGGTATGGGATTAATACACAAGCTTCAGAAAACAGTATATATTTTAGATGCTTTTATGCAACTGACTAAAACCAAATTTTGACATTAAGCAATAATTTTCAGTCACAAAACTCTATACGAAATTTCGTTTATTTAAACCATTATATTTTAGAGTTATTGATATTACATAATCATCAAAATACAGTTGGACTGACAGTCAATCCTTTGTTGGATTTGTTTCAAAATTAAAAAATGAATCTACACTTCCAGCTCTCAGCGTTTTATAATTATCATATTCGCTTACAGTCAGCCATTCGAACAGACAAACTTCCTTCAAATGGATTTCCTTCAAAATTTGATAGTTGTCAACTTTGATGTAAAGAATATATATTTAATTCCATTCATTTAGCTCAAAGCATTTTTGGATTACCGTGTTCACAGACAAAAACAATTCGAAAATAAGTATGAATATAATCACGAAAATTTTCTGGCTTATTGTAATGAATTTTTCAAGCCAGAAAATTTACACGGCAAGGGCTTAGAACAGTAACGAGATATTAAATATTTGGCGCGAATTTAGCCTTTTTACTGAATTTATCGTGTTATGCTTGGCGAGTTATTTGGCGATTAATCACTGGCATGAAGTTGCAGGTATCCGAATACTGAATTATTATTTTAGACACATTTTTCTCTAAATCTAGCTCAGAGTATTTAAGTTATTTTTGTCACAGACAGGGGACGGACAGGGGGTGTGGTTTTCGAAATCAGGGAGATCTGAAATGTGGAGATTCGTCAAAATCTCAGTTTCAAATTTTTTGTCTCAATATTATGTTTTTAAGTTTTTTTTAAAAAAAAGTTTTCCCCTCGAACTCAGGAGCGATTGTCAAGAGGAGCTGGATCGGAATTGTGCCATTCTTGGCGAGTTATTTGGCGATTAATCTCTGGCACGCCGTTAATAATAACCCAAAATCAAATTTGTGTTTAAGTCACATTTTTTTTCAACCGTCTAGCTGAGATTACTTATCTTGGCCACAGACAGACGGACAGATATTTTCAAAATTTGTGGTTTTTGAACTCGGGGTGGTCTAAAATGGAGATTCATTAAAATTTTCAATTTCAAATTTTTTAATTCTATGTTACACATTGAAATTTTTAAAAAAATGTTTTCTTCCGAACTCAGAAAGAAATGAAGCGAAAACTGGGTCGAAATCTCATGTTTAGCATTTTTTGACGGTTACAGAATTATCTCTCTGCATACCAGAAAATAAAATTCTTGCTACAAAAGGAGTAAATTACGCAATTAGCTCACCACAAAATGACAACCTTCCTGAAAAATTCCACATGTGCAGCTTTTATACAGAGACAATGCGAGGCATTGTGGCTGATATCGGAACCATTTATCAGGGCTTTCATACGTCATCTCTAATGACTGACAATTATTGCACAAAGACGTTGATTAGGAGTAAGAAGTTGTTTCAAACATTCGCCATAATAAGTCATCGCTGATGAAATGTGTCACCATCACCATTGAAAGGCGGATGCCCAAGAAAAATGAGGTATTTATTGCCAGCATAAATAATATTAAGAGCTCAGATCGTAACTCGTGTGAAGTTTCTTCAACTTGGCCAGTGGCAGATTTATGCATTTTGCGGCTCCAAGCTCAAAATGTTATGACTCTTTTCTTCAAAATGGGTCATTTCAGTTTCAAATTTCAATCAATTTTTAACAATAAAGTTGTTTGACTTCTTTGTTCAATTTTTATATTAAAAAGATTTGAGTTTTTTTTATTTTATTATATATTATAGAACATTCAGTTTTATGGTTTATAATATATAGGTAATTTTCCAATTTAAACCCAATTTCTCAATTTAAATTCCCAATTTTCTCAAGTATCCCAATTTTCGAAAGTTTGAATTCAATCCTGTTATAAATGTTTAATATGAACCTTTCTAGAAATATGAGGGATAATGTAGCAGTGCGTTAACTCAACCCACAATTCTTTTTTCCTTGTTAGCTTGATGTGATCTTGTAGAGGGAACAATGATGGAGTGCTTGAACTCGAGTTTTTTAATCTCCAAAATGGCCTTGATAAACTGAAAACTTGAAAATCTGTAAGCCTTCTATGTATCAAAAACGTACTGAAAAAATATGGGATGAATAATTGTTTCTTTTGATATCGTTTATATTGCTGGGGGGAGGGGTTTATAATAAACATTTATCGAAGCTTTATATTTAAATTTTAAACTGTTATCTATAGTTTGAGATGATAAAAAAGTTTTAATTTTAATAGCCCTGCAAATCTGGAACATTCACCTAAATCATTATGTATACCCAAGGAAAATTGATTATTAACGTTCTTATAAATAAAAGCATATAATTTATAATCACATTCTTTAAAGAAACGGATTGGTTTAATTATATTAAAATCTCGTTGTAAAGAACACTAGGACTATTTTGAGACGGACCTCGTCATTTTGAACAGCTGTCAGATGACGAGGATGATACCCGAGTTGGCACCTTCCTCTACATACTACACCACACACTCTAAAGGAATTTAAGACGCAATTGACTCCCGTACACGAAGGTTCTTCTGTGGAATCAGATCTCGAACTTGAAATCTTACGTGCCTAGATCTTATCTCCAGACCTCCAATACCTATTAAATAGAAAATCTGTTCTTGTTGTTGTTATTTATGGCACCTTCAAGCCCACTGTCGAACTGTCAACGATTTAAGCCGAGTCTGCAGTAACTTCTGGGGGAAAACCCCCTAAGCACCCGAAGGCAGAAGTATAATTTCTATCTCATTTGAAGATGACATACATTCGCTTGCACAACCCTTTTTTTCAAGGGGGAGGGGTTCTTTTACTCATATCACAAATAGAGCACAGAGTAGAGAGCGACCATGCCCGAATCCGGACTCGAACCCAGGATGCCCAGATCACGGGAAAGAGATGCTAACCCTAGACCAGGTCTCCGACAATTGAATAACTACGAACAAATACAACTTTAAAAATCACTATTCTAAAAAACCTGCCTAGCTAAATATAACAATCAGTTAAATGAATCATTAATATAAGTAATGCATTATATTTTGTTTGGTAAGAATTTTAGTAGTTTGATGCAAAGGTAAACTGTTGTCATAATATTTTCTAATTCATAGAAATCATCTAATTTACAACTAACAAATTCTTTATTTGTCAACTAATAACATTTTGAATCGACCTCCAACGATCTATTCCTTAACTCATGATTTAATTAAAAATCCGCATCTGAATAGATCGTCAAATTTTCAACAGATCGTAACCTGTCAGCATTTAAATAAAAGTTGTATCAGCATTTTTTATAAATATTTAATAAAAATTATTTTTATCAGTAATAATATAACATCAAAATAAATTTTATCAGTATTTTTAATAAAAAGTAGCAAAGAAAAATGATATAGATATTTTTTATCACTTTATAACTCTCAGGAACATATAAACTTGATAATTAAAAAACGCAATGGATTTAGTAAATTAAATTTGTTTGGAGTTTTGTGACAACAAATACAGGTTTATGTCGAATTTTTATTTCATTCGCTTGTGAAATATGTATCAAAAAAAAACGAATTCGATTTTTGGATATTATTAACGGCATGCCAAGGATTAATCGTCACGAATCATAGGATAGATTTAGTAAAAATGGTAAATTCGCAACAAATGTTAATATTTTGTAACTGTTGTAAGTCAATGTAAGGCGTTCTCTGGTATGACGAATATACGAGAAAATTTTAAAGACCACTCTCTCTGGTTTAACTCGCTTAGGTTTTGCATCCAATGTACTTACTCACAAACCGGAATTTCATCGGATGAGAAACTCGAATCCACGTTTCAGGATCACGATTCGGGGGGAAAAACTGTTTTTTATGAGCCTTTTCTTTTCTGACACGATTATCCCACGATCTATCATTCTTCATCATTTGACTAAGTACGAAAAAAAAACTTTGAAGGGGGAAATGGACCCATCCGCTTATTTTTCATCGACTACGTAGGAATGCTTTATTTTTTGTAATGCAAAACGATTTAATTTATAAAACATTCATCATCAAAGGCAAACATGTAAAGGCCGTAATAAATAAATACATTAGAGGGTTAGCCAATATAGTGACGAAACTCTTCATTTTACTCTAATATTAAAGCTAAATGTTTAATTAGTAATTTTTCTTTAACTAGTTAATAATAATTTTTACATATTACAATGCATATAATTATTATTTGTTTAACTATTTTATTTATAGATTATTATTAATTTCAGGTTTGAAAAAATATTTGGTTTAGATGCAATGAATGAATCTAGACCAAATTACATAATTTTCAGGTAAGATTTATTTAATTGTAAATTATTCAAGTGCCCAAATATTTTGATCTGATCGATTTCAAATCTAGAAACTTAAATTTTCAAGTAAAAAGACTGAATATTTTTTCCCTTAAAACATTACACGAACGTATTTTCAAGTAAATATTCATATAAATTAATAATATATTTAAATGAGCAAGAAAAATGAAAAAAATCTGGTTTTGCAATCTACAAAGTTTCTTATCCTTCCAGGTGATTTAGAAGAAAGCTCATGCCTAGTCTTTGTGTGTGTGTGTGTGTGTGTGTGTGTGTGTGTGTGTGTGTGTGTGTGTG
>JAOUZG010009324.1:1231611-1257049 GCA_026289955.1 Argiope argentata
TGTGTGTGTGTGTGTGTGTGTGTGTGTGTGTGTGTGTGTGTGTGTGTTACAATTGAATACACAGCTTCTTCCTATAATGAAGAAAATTAAGCACACATTTTATTTACCTCTGCACTTTGAAACAGTCAGTTCAAAATAGGATATAAAAATCCGAAATTAGAGTCTCAAATTAAATTCATTATGGTCTTCATCCTGTTTATTGCATTTTTGAGGCAAGGTATTTACATATATTCATTCAATTTAAGACAATTCAATTTCATATCATAAATATTAAGAAATTATCCAATAGGATTCAATTTCAAATTATCAGGCGCCGCCCTCGTCATCTGTCCGCTGTTTAAAATCCCAAAATTTGTCCTAAAACCGATGGCGTTGCTTTGAAATGGAACTTTATTATAACTTTACTAAACAAACTAAACTAATCGCAAGCCGAATGAAAATTTGGTCATATAATTTATAAACAAATAAAATAGCAACAGGCTACTTACGGTAAGATACAAAAACTTCCTATGCTTTCAATACAAAAACGATAACCAACCACAAGTATTTTTTTTATTTGAATTTTTATTAACATTTTGAATAGAGAAAATATAACTAGGTATCAAATAATTTGTTTTACTCAGATTACTTAAATTTGAAACATTTTTTAAGTTGTACACATTATACAAAGATAGAAATTTTTTGCACTTGAGAAAACATTGAATTGTGGTTCTAGAGTAATAAAACATAAGAATTTAAATTTCTTTGTCATACATATAGAATTATTTTTTGAATTAATCGAGAAAGTTTTATGCTACCTCAAACATAAATTGAAAATGTTTTTTCTGAAATTTTTTTAACAGATTTAAAAATAAAATGTATACAAAAATTTCTAAATAACCCAGTATTCATTGACAAATAAGTAATAAATAAATGGTGTAATAATAATAATAAATATATTAATTTTAGTATTTACTAACATTATAGAATGGGCATACTAATTTACGTTTTGAACTAAGATAAAATTCTAAATAAAATTATCTTACCTTTCTGTAATCACCAAAAATATAAAAGCATCGAATCTCAATCAAGAAAATTATAATTCACTGTCATTATACACCAAAATTTTATCACACTTCTTTCTTCTATACTGGCATTCACACTAAAACTTATCAATCCAAACTGCGATCTCCCGCTCAAGGAACAACACACTCTAATCTTCAATATCCATTCGTTTTTGATACTAAATCGCTTTATTTGTATACAAGTATTAGTGGCAGACGATTTTGCCTTGACCTAATGACTGCTGCCAAAACGTGATTAGATGTCACTTAAGAATGATTGAATCTGCCCATGTGCGCACATTTGGATGACGTCACGTCAGAACGAATGGGCATCCAATAAAGGTGTTGGGAACTAAATGTCGTTTCTCTGCTGCTGGCACTCAAGTTTGCTCGTGCGTTTGCGGTTGGTCTGCGAAAAAAGAACTCTTTGTTTTGCTGCAAGTGGCGAAGCATTTGCAAAACGGAGAGTTGACGTTTATGAGGAGATAAGACTGGTAAGGTCACTGGGTTGTTTATGATGGGTTTTTGCTTTTAGTTTTTTTTACTTTTAGAGAAGAAATCGTTCGATGTAAATTAATATGCTGAGTGAAATGTATCTAAAATGCATAGATAATTTATTATTGGTCAAACTTTTAACGAAGGGTTCAGCTTTATTGATGGATCACGTAATTGAAAAATGACCCTCAAACTATGACATTTGACACGATTCACCTCACAAATCACCCGAAATACGAACTCACGAAACTAATTATTAGCTTAAAATAGCAATATATCTGGTATATAAAGATCATTTACTATGAGTGAAGATTTCAACTAAGAATAAGATTTTATTTGTGGGTCAAATAATTGAAAAATGCTGCGCAAAGTACGACATTTGACATGGGAAAGTACCAGAAAATTGAATTCATTTACCATACCAAAATCATTTTTAACTAATAGTTTGAAATAGCGGTATGTTTGGAGATAACTTCAAAATAATGATTTTTATTTCTGAACAGAAGATAGAAAGAAAACCTTACAATTTTCCCAATTTTAAATAAGTTATCTCGTTTTCTTCTTTCAAATTTCGATTATATTACAAATTTATAAGAAATTCGAATCTCTAGTCCAATACACATACGTGATAATATTTTAGGTTCGATTTGACTTTCTTTTGATTTTGGTTTAGTTTTCTGGCGTCATTTGCATTTTTTTTTGGCCAAACTGCACCAAGCATATGGTTTCACATCCGATCATATTAAAATACTTATTACTAAAAAAGTAAAAATGCAAGGCAATCTCTGATGGTAAATTCCAAGTTACTTTCATTATCAGTTTTTTCTAACTGGCAAACAAAATTTTAGACCATGACTGATTTTGAGATGAAATAACAACTATGATGTCACAGTTTTTCGATGGCCTTTTAAAAACGCATCTGCTTTCAAAGAAACATACGTAATAATAAGGTAATGCTGGTAAAAGCAGGTAAAAATATTTTTACCCGTAAATTTCGGAGACATTAAAATCTCCAAACCAAAATAATACCATGTTCTTAATGATAAAAATATTGATACACAGAGAGATAAAAATATTGATCACATATTGAGCTCTTTCTTCTTGCTTGGTCGAATTAGCATTTCAATTTTCTTATCCGCTGACTTCCTAGTAGATAAGTTAGGCCGCTGCCTAGGAACACTGAGATGAAGGAACTCACTATCAGACAATTAAAGAAGAGTTTTGTCCAAATTGTCAATTATAAAAGTTTGTAAGAAATATAAATCTATGAATTCAAAATATTTTAAAACTATACAATGAATATTCATAACGAATTATTAAATGAAATATAATTTTGGGAATAAATTCGAAATTAATCTGGCAATACTCCGATCATTACAGGAAACTTGATAAGCCGCCGAAGAACAACTCTAACCAACGCGAAAGAGCAAACTACATTTGATAACATAAAGAGCATTCTAGAGAAAACACATATTGGAACAGTAAGCAACTACATACTAAGTTGGGAGACATTAAAAATGCATAAAATACATTAAACCAGAGTTAACTTTTTGCATTAGGAGAGTGCTAAATGCAAAAAATTTGACAAAATGTGCCTATTAAAAGATTTTACAATTGTAGTTTTTATGATTCCTTCTACTTTAAGAGACATCTAATCTCTTAGTCATCTGAATCTATACTCCCGCCATAATGTGCAGAATTTGATCATATGATTTATACATCCTTCTTCGACGTCACACAAACAAGTCGAACTTTGGAGAAATGAACGGCTTTGATACACAAAAAATACAGAATGGTCAGTGTATACTTGGTTTTTAAAAAATCATCTTCAATTCAATAAACCATAATGTTTTTAAAATGTTGATAGTATGTTGTTGTTGTTTCTTATGGCACTTGCCTTGGAAAAGCTCGCTGAGGTAGTCAGTGATTTAAGCCTAATTCAGCGTCTTTTGTTTATAGTAGCGCCAACTAGGGCCAAGAGTTTGCTACACACTCTTCACATTCACTGGCACAGCCCCTTTTTGCAGGGGGAGGGGCACATTCCCTCACTTCATAGATAGAATACAGAAGAACAACCATGCCCAAACCGGGACTCGAACCCAGGACGCCTAGATCACTGGGAAGACGCACTACTTTTATGCCAAGACGCCGGCTGATAGTATGTTCACCCCTTGAGAGAACTTAACATTAATTATTAGTTAAATAGTTATATTATACACGATTTGATTGACCCTATGACATATTTTTTTAATTTTATATTTCCTTGTATTTCTATATATCTTGCTCTCTATAAGCAAACTTATTTCTATTAAAAGAATGCTTAAGAAAATCTCTAATAAAATCATAAGATTTTTTTTCAGCTTAATCTTTAAATAATTTTATTTTTTCCATCGGAATAACTTGGATCAAAATTAAAATAGACAACAAATCTAAAAGGATAATTTAGCGATGGCAGATTTTCTACTAAAAAAACCTAGGCAATGCTTAGAGATATTCATCTGAAAAGATTAGTCATAAAATATTATTTTTTAAGTTCTCAAATGTAAAAAAAATTGTAAGAAATACAAATTTGTTAATTTTGAAATATTAAGACTCTAATGTACATACATTATTAAAACCATTAATTATTAAACTAATCAACTATATATATCAGAATACTAATTATTTATTTAATTGGTTTTGTTATATTCCATTTGATTAACATTTGAAATACTTTCAATATTATATTTATTTGAAAGCAAATATATCCGCAGCAAATAATTTAGAAATTCTTTAAAAAAAGATAATTACACATTTTTATGCTTGAACCTTAAATAATTTTATTTTCCGCCATGATAAAAGTCTTCATCAAAATGGAAGCAGAACAGCAAATCTCAAAGAATCGTTTATAAAACAGCAATTAACGTCTCCATCCAAAATCTCCCAAAAGTTGGAAGCGAAAATTTAATTCTTCTTTTCCCACCGAAAAGTTGGCCGGCGATCAAGTTCTGGAAGCAGGAAGAAGAAAGGGAAGAAAAAAAGTGTATATCATTATTATTTTACTTAAAAATAACGTAGCCAGGCATCGTATTCTTTGCGCGCGGATCCCTTGGCTCTGGACCAGGCAGCGGGGGCAGAGGGCTCTGTCTTCCAGAAATAGCTCGAACACAACCTCACCCACGTCCGAATTCTACTGGGGAATGGATAACGTTTCAGTGCACCCTGGATCAAACAATGACACTTTTCAAAGTGCCTGAAAGGAGCTACCCAGTAACAGGCCAATATTATTACACAATATTGTATGGTATTGAAGATTATGCGGATTATTGAATTTGCTCAATGCAGAATAATGTTACGTATTGTTAAACATTTTTGTACAATATTGTTCAATAAGCTCTGATTCTTGAATAGTCTGCAGATTATTAAGTAAAATGGCCATTATTGCAGACTATTATATATTACTGGTCAATATTCTTAATATTCATTTTGTGCAATGCAGAGCACATTGCACAATATTATACAATAATGTTGAAAATTATTGTATAATATTGTGCAATGTGCTCTGCTGATTGAGTAGTCTCGAGATCATTGATTAAAATGACCCTTATTGAACAAAATTTTATGATTTTGAACATTATTGTCAATATTGAATTTGTGCAATGCAGAATATTGTTATTTAATATTGATTATTATTGTTCAATAAGCTCTGCTTCCTGAATAATATGCAGAACATTAAGTAAAACCGTAGTTATTAAGCAGTATTGTATAATACTGATAAATATTCATAACATTCATTTTGTGCAAAGTAGAACTAATGTAATGTTGAACATTATTGTGTAATGTGCTCTGGCTTCTTGAGTAATTTCGAGTTCTGTTGAGTAAAATGGTACAATATTTTATGACATTTAACAATATTTCTAATATTGATTTCTTACAATATAAAATAATGTTATATAATGTTGAACATTATTGCAAAATAGTATGCAATATGCTTTCCAGGCTGAAAAATCTGGGGATAATTGAGTAAATATTGTACAATATTGTGCATTATGCTTTGCTGGCTGAAAATTATGTGGATAATTGAGCAAAATAGCGATTACTGCGTAATATTGTTTGATAGCGAATAATATTCTCAATATTTATTTTGTACAATACAAAAAATTATTATTTAATGTTGTAGATCGTTGTACAACATTGTGTAATATGCTTTGCTGTCTGACTAGTCTGGATGGAAATCATTGGGTAAAATGCTACTCAAACTACTGTTAGAAAAATAGCATTTCTTGACCATATTATTTGCTAAGCAGTTCGTGCATTTCAGTCACGGAGGATGCAGTAAATAATAACACTGCACTAATCAATAATACAATTTGCTTCTAAAAATTTTCTTTCATTCTTAATTTTTAATAATTTATTTATTAGATAACAGAAATTAATAATTTTAGATCAAATGATAGTTTAACTCTTTAACTATGAAAATGCTATAACTTGTAACATATATTGCATACTAATGTAGTTTTGTGCATCCTAAATTTTACCCTTTTTTTACTTTTATATATATTATTAACAGGGTACAATTAATTAATTGCCAATAGCTACACCATACATTCAATAAAAGTGCCAAATCCATGCCAAATAATATTTCCTAATTAACGTACACCAATCAAGGCGTTCTTTGTGAAAACATCTCATAATAGGCGAAAATTCTTTGGGGAAATCACTCATGTTTTTTCACTATGATTGTAATCAAAGGGAATAAACAAAATATTTATTGAAAAAGCTAGCGATCCTTCATCTTTCTGTAGAATTCCTTTTAGAAGGCAAGTGTTTCCAGGTAAGTTAAGGCATTACCTGTGCATACTGTGGTCACTGTCCCCAATTGCCTTCCCCGATTTACTCATTTTTTTAAATTCACAGGTAAAATATTCCTGTAATAAATACAACCATAAGTTCTTTTATTTAAAGGTTCTTACTTCTCAATCATTAAAATTTATAAACGATATTTTGGGACATCTCATCATACACTTAGAAAACGAACTCTCTCCTTTAAGTTTTCAGTCTCTGAAAGAAAGTACTGAACTCTTCCTGGGGTTAATTATAAATAAATTATAAAAAGAATCTTTTCAAAACAAATAATGCGAAATGTTTATTTTAAGGCCACCGCTTAAAGAACAAATCCCAGAAAAAATAAAGATCCGAGACTATTGTCGTGCGTAAGTTTCTATAAATTTCTTTGGCAAGGGTTTTTGCTGATGAGACAAACAATTGTTACATACACATCGTGATGCAACTGATTCTTCTCTTAGTATCTCGCTTCAAAACAGATAACAGCTGTCATCTGTTAATCTTTGATATACTGACTGGTTTATATCAAATTATTATGTTGGATCATGTCCTTATGATGAGATTATTGAGCAAGGGTTTTGAATTACGCTAACAAAATCAAAAAATTCGAATGACAATTTTTTTTCTGGCAAACGTTTTTTCACTTATGGTTGAAAAACAGAAGTGGCAATCTTTTGAGTGAAAAAGAATGTCATGTAGACGAATACGAACTTTGAACTATTTTTTGGCTGTCTGTCTATATATTTTTTCAATTACTTATATTAGGTTTCGGGGAAATAAATCCATTATTATTTTAAGCCATCTACAGAGAAAATAATGGATTTCTTTTTCCATTATTTTAAAAAATTTCATATGGAAAGAAATCCATTATTATTTTACAGCCATCTACCGAGAAAACAATGGATTTCTTTTTCCATTATTTTAAAGAATTTCATATGGAAAGAAATCCATTATTATTTTACAGCCATCTACAGAGGAAATAATGGATTTCTTTTTCCATTCTTTAAAAAAAATTCATATGGAAAGAAATCCATTATTTTCTCGGCAGATGGGTGTAAAAAAGTAATGGATTTATTTTCTTCCAACCTAATATCACATCACACTTTCCCAATATATATAAATATCTTCTTCAAAATTTCAATCGTTAATAAAATACTTTTTATTTATCCTCTCAAATTCAAATAATTTTTTTAAACTTGGAGTGAATGACACTGTAAATACAGTTTTTTTCTTCAAATATTCATTTATTAATTTTTATTAATTAATCAAAAACTAATTTTCTCACTAGTGTTCTTCATTTCCCCACCCCCAAATAAATAACGAATTTAATTTGTTTTTTTTTCCTACGCCAATGAGATCACACTTACATGTTTTCGGTCGATTATTTTAAACGATTCTGTTTATTTTTATAATGTCTCATGAATTTCAAATTACACATTGTCAATTACAATCAATTTTTCAGATTCATTTTGAAGTACTTTCGAATTAAAATAACCCAGAATAAGGAAAATTAAAAATTTATAATCTGTATAGCATTTCCCCAAATGATGTAGAAAATTCACGCATTTTTCGTTGAAAATTCAAAGCCAATATAATTTTTGGATCAATCATTTATAATAATTGTAATTGTTAAGTCGGGATGGCCTGGTTGGCAGAGCCTTAGATTCACATTCCTTGAGCTGCAAGTTCGCACCCTCTAGCCCAAAACTCTCCTTGTGTGTGTAGTGGCTGGTCCACGTTAAATCTGTCGTGGCCACAAAGTCCTCCTTGTCGAGAGTTATACCACAGGGGGTACTGGGTCAGAGGTGATTGTTTTCTGATCTGGAACAGGTTACGATCTGTGGAGCAGTGAATGAAATGCATGAAGTCCACCCCGTAAAAAGGGTTTGGGACATGTGTGAGCTAGAAATCAGACTTTTGCACTCTGGTGCTCAGGGTTCCATAGCCTCCGAGGCTACGGCATTCCTCCTTCCGTTGTAAATTGGAACACGAGAACAACAGCAATTGTAATTATTTAATAAAAATTAACTCAAATAAAATTATTCTTTGTTAACTTAAGTAGGAATTGATTTTAAAAAAATTGTTTTTTTATATTACTTGTTAACTTTTTAAAAATGAAACATAAAACGACTTACAACATTATATTGATCATACCTCATTAGTCTGGCTTTCTGTGCAGAGGTAGCGCGTCTTCCTCGTGTTCTGGGAGTACCGGGTTCGAGTCCCGGTTTGGGCATGGTTGTTCTTCTGTGTGCTATCTGTGAAATGTGTGAATGTGTCCCTCTGTAAAAAGGGTCTGTGCAAGCGAATGTGGTGAGTGTATAGCTAAGTCGTACTCTTGGCCCTAGTTGGTATAAGCTAAGGTTGGTATAAGCTTATACAGCTAAGTCTTAGTCTTGGCCCTACTTCTTCAAAAAAAAAGAGACGCTCCTTTCGGCTCAAATCTGCTGCTGTACCAGCAAGGGACTTATCCATGGCAAGTGCCATAAGTAACAACAACATACCTCATAAACCAGTGGACTCTCCAAAACTTTCTCGCATACTCTCTGATGAATGTGTTAACCAGAAAACCCCTGACATGACTTTAGTATATTATAGATACGAAATATTACTTTTGGTGTTAATTTGGCATTTTTCCTGAATCAATTGTGTGATCCTTGGCGAGAATTTTTTTTTCAAGCAATCTCTGGAATGCTGTTAATTGTATCCGAAAATCGAATGTGTGCTTCAGAAGTGTTTTGCCCAGTCGACTGAAAAACATTTGACACAAAATTGCACATGTAGTCTCAAAATCTTACACCAAGTTTGTTATATTTAAGTCATTGCATTTCTGAATTATCACGTTTACATATTTCTGAAAGTACAGACAGACAGATAGAAAGTGATCTCTTGTTGATTTTGGCAGAAAATTTAACAGTAGTCTATACAATAGATGGGAAGTTTGAGTTCCTAATTTCATATATATTTCTGTCTTCGTTTTGTATCTAACATATTAACTTATATTCGTACAGACAGACAGATGGATTTCTGAACATAATTTACTCAAAATTTGTTAGAAATCGGGAAATTTGGTGTAAAGACCATTTACTAAATTTCATTCTTCTAGATCAAGACATTTTTGAGATATCTTTGTCACAGAAAGACAGATGGACATTTTCTAAAAATGTATCTATCGAGGGGGGGCATAAAACGTGGAGACTGACGATTACTATGCTACATATACGAGAAAGTAAAAACTGCTGTGACTGCAACTGAAAAATGATATTACTATGCGGAATTATATGAGAAATTTGAGAAAACATTCCCAGTTTGTTTGTTTGTTTTTTCTGCATTTGCGCATTAATTTTTACACAGCTTTTATTTTCACCTGCTGGCTGAGAGCGCAGTGTCATTTCATGACCTAGGGAATATAAATAAAACGGTCATAACTCGGGAAAAAGGAAATGGTTTCCTACTATTTTGCACCTGCAAGATTAATCATAACATTCAAACACCATTATGAATTACGAAACAGATGAAAACTTTATTACTGGTTGTACAGGAAATATATATTTATCAACACCAAACGAATGATTTTTGTTACTTTTCTGGAATTTCAACTTTTGAACTGAATCAACGGAGGTCACAGAAGTTCAAACAGCAATAAATGAGTCTTAACCTTTGTTCATTTTAAGATAAGTGCTACATTAAAAAGATGATTTTTTGCTAAACTATGATTTTTTTCCATTTAATATTCTTAATGTTAGAACAGGTTTCTTTATTACTGGTATTTTTTTTACATTTACATTTTGCCTTATACTTTACATTTATTTCGCTTCTAAGTCTATTTTTTGGGAAGTTATACTGATTTTATATTCGCATTTAAACAGTTTTAATCCTATTTTACCTCTTTAGATGCAATTTTCACAAACTCTAAGTTCTGATCGAATTTTCACACCAAAATCTCTTAAATTAAATTCTGATTCATATTTTTTAACTTAGTATTATATTTTCTGAATATGTTCTGCAGTTCCCTGAATTAGAGAATAAGTAATCCATTCATTTTGAAATATTATCATGTGAGAACATGATGTTGTTTTCGGATGGGTTTTTTTTTAATAATCGAAGGTAACGAATAATTGAATCTCGAAATCGAATAGGCAATGGGCATAAATGGCAATATTCATCAACGTCTTTTAATCTCATATATCTTTTTAACTGCTTTCACCAGTATTGCATTACTATTGCGTATGTTTCTTTAAAAACCATCATTTTTTTATTACAAGCTAAATAAAAATATCATAAGCTGACTCTAGATTTTTTGCTGCATATTCTCAAGGACCGTAATTACAAGGCTTGGTTCAATTGTTTCCTCTAAATAGGATGGTAATCTAAATCAAAGGTTAACCTCGCATAAGAATTTTTAAAAGACATTTTCTTTTCTTGTTCATTTTTCGAAACATTTTTAGAAGCCATATCTATTAATATGAACAAATTGATGGTTTTTAACACTATGCAGTTCCCAAGTCTATTTGGGATTCGCTCGTTTCAGGATGCTTCAGACAATTTTAACATCGCTATTAGATAAGATGGTTCGGGATGCTCAATATTATTTCCCGAACCATCTTATCTAATAGCGATGTTAAAATTGTCTGAAGCATCCTGAAACGAGCGAATCCCAAATAGACTTGGGAACTGCATAGTGTTAAAAACCACCAGTTTGTTATTACTAACTAAATAAAACTATCAAGAGCTAGCTCAAGATTTATCGACATCATATTGATGTCGTCGGCATTTTCTCGATGGTTTTTACAGAAAACCTACGTGGTGTCGCTGGTCAACATAGTGTTAAAACTATTTTTTTATCCACTTGAATGGAGTTGGACTATTCTTTCACATCCAAGCTAGGTAATTTATTCCAATTCCAAAATGTAATGCCCAAATTTTGGGAAACAGAATTATAAAAGCATTAATTTCGAATTATGAAGGAAGAAAACCAGAAAATTAATTTAAGAAATATCTATGAAATGCGTATGCTGGCTATGTTTTGGACTATTAATCTATAAGATGCGTAAGAATATTAATAATCAATTATTCAATATGCTATTTACAATGATCATTTTATTTCTTTTGTGCATAGTCGGAAAATAATTACAGACGGACAAAGAGCTATAGTCTTTATAATTAGATATAATTTATACGATGTGTAAGAATATTAATAATCAATTATTCCATACACTATTTAAAGTAATCATTTAGACTGGGATGACCTGGTTGGTAGAGCATTGGACCCGTACTCCTTAGGTTACGTGTTCGAAGCTCATCGGCCAAAAGATTCCCTGATTGTGTGGCGACTGGCGCTCACTAAATCTGTTCGTGGTCGCAAATTCCTCGATGTCGAGAGTAATACCACTGGGGGTACTGGGTCAGAGGTGATCGTTCTCTGTTCCAGGTCTAAATCACGATCTGGAATGAATGAATGATTTTGCACGAAAGTCCACCCCCTAAAAAGGATTGTGACGTGTGAGTAGCTCTTCGTACTCTTGGCCCTAGATGGCACTACTTGTAAAACAAAGAGACGCATTAAAATAAAAAGACACCGATGATAAGGCTTAAATTATCTGCTGATCGTATCAGCGGGGCTTGTCCAGGGCAAGTGCCACTAGTCATAACAACAGTAATCATATTATTTCTTTTGTGCGCAGTGGGGAAATAATTACAGACGGACAAAGTGCTATAGTCTTTAAAATTAGAAACTTTAAGAAAAGGAGTATTTATAATATTTAATCCATTCCTACCTCTTAAAAAATTTTCAATTTAAAACAAAACATTAAGACAAAAATATCTGACTTAACATCCTTTTCTCAAACTACTTTTAAAAATAAAAGGTGTCTGGAAACAATTTTATTTTTCTATCGTAACGGTTTTAACAATACCCAGGTGTTTTCCATCTCAATAAACTTCAAAATAATTCTATTGCCAATCTGAGTTATCAAAAATTTTGCATGGATATAAAATGGTTATATATCAGTGCTTGCTACAGCAATGTAGCAAAGTTCCTGAAATTAAGTTTTTATCAATTTTCCTTGGTACATATTTTCATATCAGCGATTTGATATAACTTTTAAGTATATACATATAGAAGTCTAAATAAAGTGTAACGAATAGTATGTGACGACATTATCTTTATTGGTTTACTCTCACCTAAAAAAATTATAGAAGTAGACCCTTGATATTTTAAACTTAGAACGCAACTTCCTTAGATAAAAAGAAGCTCACTACATCTGCTTCGCTGGCATAAGGAAAGCACCTGCTTCTCCACGTCAGAGGCAGCTTATCGTAAATTTAAAAGAAACTAAAAAACCCCTCATAAATAAAAGGAACCTGTTCTTCTTCGGCAAAAGGCTCGAACTGTCTTTTTAAGACCTTCCACCCAAACTCGAGCAATTTAGATTAAATGTTAAAACCGCACCAACCACGTGATGTTGTGACAAATATGTCAGCCCATTAGGCAAGCTATTCTTAAGTCAGAACTGCGCCATGTTTCGTTCAACAAAAGAAAGAAGGGAGAATAAATAGCATAACAGATCCATCTCCCTCGTCCAATTAACTTTGGTGCTTAGTTAGCCAACTAGTCCGAGCATCTCTACTAGCTGGATGATCCAAGACAGCGCCTGCACAAAGTAAACACAAGTTGGCATCGAGCAAAGAGGATCGGATACGTCATTGTTACGCTCCAGTTGCATCAGAAATGGGGTTTCCTGGGCGACCTTTTGAATTTGACTTACTTTCTGCTTATGATGTCCAATCTAAGAGGAGAATTGTGGCCTGTCAATTCGCACATTTAATTACATGATGTGCTGCTGGCTTGATGAAAAGTTACGCAGGAGGTTATTTGCTGATCTACAGCTTTTTGTATCTATCTCTATGTATTTTGTTTTGACAAATGTGAACTTATTAGTGGTATCAGTGATAACAGGAATCATGTCAATGCCATAAATGCACAGTTGGACTTATCCGGCAGTTTATGTAAAAGTGCCAAGTTTTTTTATTTGTCTAATAGCAGTTTGGAGTAATTTTTTTAAACCTCTGTAAAATCGTACTATTTTTGAATTTTTATAGAAAATAGATTGGAAAAAGATCAATGGAACCAAAATATAATAATTTAATCTCAAAACTTTTTTTAAAAAAAAATTAGGGAAAACAAAAGTGTTTTGGTTAAAAATTTTGAATTTTGAATTTTTGATACGTCTTAGTTGTGTATTAATTCTTTTTATTTTGTTAACTAATTGATCTCCCGTCTATGACGGGACGTACTTCCTACGGAAAGGATTGTACCGTAGCCGGTGATGGCCCTTAGGACTCAACCACAGTTTCCGCCAGTGTTGCTGTTGCGGCGGTCTGGTCATTTAGTTTTATGGTTTAGATCCGTGTACCTTCGTGAGAGGTCGGAGAGTCTGGTATGACTTACGTGCTTTATATCACTTAATTGAATGCTTGTTTATATGCTCTTAATCCCCCTCGGAGGGCACCTCGAAAAAAGGTTGAGATGCTTCCGGCATGGTGGTTGGATCTCGCCACCCTGGTGGGTTACATTAATAAGTGGGGGTAGGCTCCTCTTAGCAAAGACGGGACGTACTTTTTTACAGAAAGAGTTGTATCGTGTCTGATGATGACCCTTAGGTATCAACCACAATTCCCGCCATTGCTGCTGTTGAAGTGGTCAGGTCATTCCGTTTTATGTTTTATCCATGTGCTTTCGGGTGGGTCGGAGAGTCAGTGAGATGATATGACTTATCAGTTTGTAATAAGACAATAATATTACCGAATGCAGCCATATTTTTACTAAAACAACTTATTTTATTCCGTTCTTTAGTTTCATCAACCTATAATATATCGATGTTATCCTACGGTCAAAGTATTGATCAGTTAAGTGTTCAAAGTGTTGCTTTGC
This sequence comes from Argiope argentata, assembly GCA_026289955.1. NCBI lineage: Eukaryota > Metazoa > Arthropoda > Arachnida > Araneae > Araneidae > Argiope > Argiope argentata. Next base: position 1,245,907 of record JAOUZG010009324.1, read on the forward strand.
ATTCTTTATTTATCAACCTGTAATAAACCCTCATCCCATGCAACTAGGCTTTTGTTAAATTGTTGTTTCAACATTTATTAGATAGTTTAATTATTTTTTCTTTGAAATTAATGTATCAATTTTTTCGTATTGTGAGTGTTGTGGCGCACATTCTAAAAAGCATTCATATTCTTTAAAAAGTAAAATAAACGTTGAAAGAGTATGATTTTCATATTCTCACATCAAACTTTGAAAGCAAGTATAAGCGAATAAAATCTAAACTTTATCCAGTTCTATGTTCCTGATCTGATAATCAATTTTTTGGGTATTTCAATATTTTATCGTTAGCTACTTCAAATAAAAGTTAGCTTTTAAATCTTTATCCAGCTTTGAAAACAAAAGCGAATCTGCTGAAGATGAAATGAATAAGGAAAGTTATTTCGCAGTTATTGAATGTTTATTAGCAAATATTACCAATTTTATCAATGGTTTTGAATATAGAATGAGCAGAATAAAAATAAAATCTTTACCTTCGTTTGTGATAGAAATCGTAATTTTAAAATCTCAACTGCTTTAAATATTCTTTTTCTAAAAGAATCTTGAAAATAATTTTAAAAACTTCCCAAGTAAATTTCGAAATAGTATTACCGAAAATAGTATTCGAAATACTATTTTTAACTAAACATTATTTCGAAATAGTATTTTAAAATATATCAAAATGTTATTTCGATTAAAATACTTAAACCCTTTCAAAATTGATAGGTTGATAATTGATTGATTTTAGGTTGATTGGCGCAACCTAAAATCTATAAGATTTTTTAGTTACCCTTGTCTTGTAATGCAGCTTAACGGATGATTGGATAAAATTTGAGCAATGCTTTTACTACTGCATGTTTTGACATTAATATTAATATACTGAAAGCGTTATTAATGGGATTAATTAAACTTTTTTTACTTTAAATAACATTAAAATACATATAAAAATGTTATTTTTATATATTTTATCATGTTCAATTCTTCAATTCACTTTTCCTTCAGATGGCGCGTCATATTAGATGAAAAGAGACTTTGATTATGCTTTAACTGCGATAAAATAAATATAGCATGCAAGATCAATGCTCTCGAGTTTGAGTTAAATTTTTATTTCATGCTTTTATTTAAATTTATTTATTTCATATTTGAAAAAAAAATGGAAATTTTCATTCAAATTTTCACAAGCTTCCTCATGTAGATTTCTGAAATCGTTTATAGTTGCATGTATCTCAGTGACAATGCAATGCTTTTATATTTCCAGAACATAATCGTATAATTATATTTTAATTCAGTAAGAGTGGCGACATCTGTTAATTACTTTGAGTAAAACACGAATTAAAGTTCCATAATGTTTATACTATTAAAGTATAAAATATATTTTAAGTTGAAATGTAAACTTATTAAAAATGAATTAAAAAACCCCTTTTTTATTAACTTATTGAAAAAAATAATAATTTCATAGTTCAAAACAATTTTTATCTCCGATAGTAAATTTCAAGTTATCATGTGAAAAAATAATTATTTTAAGTCATTATTTATCTTAATTTAAGTCATTCACCAGTTTAAACTGGTTTGAAACAATCACAAGACTTCTCTATCTGTCTCTATCTCTCTCTCTCTACATACATAATTTTTTTAACTTTCAGTTTCAATTTTTCTAGCTAGCATATAAAGTTTTGGAGCTCAACTGATTTTGAAATGAAACAACAGCTATGATGCCATAGTTCTTCGTCAGCCTTTACAAAATGTTGTGAAAGAAGCATGCGTAATAATAAAGCAATACTGGTAAAAGCAGGACAACATTTTAAATACACATCTGCTTTCATAGATGCAAACATAATAATAATAATAATGCAATATTGGTAAAAGCAGGTCAACTTTTTTAAAACGCATCTGCTTTCAAAGATGCATACATAATAATAATGATACAATACTGGTAAAAGCAGGTAAAATATTTTTTGCCTGTAGGTTTCGATGACATCAAAACCTCCTAACCAAAACAACATCATCTTCTCACATAATAAACTTTTTTTTTCGAAAAATAAGGAGGTTAAAAATTGGTCTGAAATTCGAGAACTGGTAGAGACTTTGCAATAAGAAAATTGCTTGTACAATGAATATCATCGGAAAAAAAATTACCTCAATTTTTATAATAATTCAAAAATTAATATTATATACGGTTATTTTTTTTACCATTTAACGCTCTTAAAGAACAAAATAACTTTACTTATTCCGATATTTCATTCAGGTTTTGTTGACTGTGCAATTTCCACTAATCTGAGTGTCTAGTTGTTTCACAAAAATGATTAAAAAATTTAATGATTGGACATGTAATTAGTTTTTAATTGAATATCATTTTTGATGCAGTGCAATTTTTGCTTTGTTTTATTAATCTCCCTGAAAAGTACATACCCCATTTATTCAAGGCATAAAAGTCTCAGTGAATGACAATAACATTTAACAGCGATATTTCATGTAACAGTGTTGAAAATTTTATTCAGTATTTAAAAGTATTTTTTCTAACTAGTAAGATTAGCAATTTTTGTGAGATAATCACATGGAAATCTATGAGCGAAAATTAATTTAAATAATCTATAAACTCTGAATACAATCACCATTAAAGAACATTTTTCTATTTTGAAAAACAAAAAAAAATTATTTTTTAATATTGTATACAAATTTCTAAATTTAAAAAATGCATTTTTCTTTATCATTTTTCTAATAAAAAAAACTGCATTCAAAAAATCGAGTAATCAATTAATTTAATACAGAATAATATCAAATGAACTCTTTGAAATTTCCTAGTAAGTACATAAATGCTTTGAACTCAAATATTTTGATATTTGTGGATTTTTCTATACTTAAACGATGATTGTGTATGAATTACAATTTTGAAACCAAATGCAATAATAAATTTATATTCATGTTTTATTCGTTCATTTTTACTCTATATTGAATTTATACTTAGTAATTATCATCATAAACAAGTAATATAAAAAACAATTTAAAGTCAATTCCTACTTAGGACAACAAAGAAAAATTAATTTTAGTTAATTTTTATTAAATAGTTACAATTAATATAAATAATTTATGAAAAACTTATTGATTTTCGCAAGAATTGAACTCGCATTCTTCACCTTCACGCGAAAAATACTGAAATCCTCGCATTTTAACGATTTGGCTACTGCCAGTGGATTTCAATTTTCATTGCAAACTGCTCAAACTCTATTTAACGTATTAGAAATTAATTAAATTTAATGAATGAATTAATATTTGAAAAAACTGTATTAACATCGAGTGTCATCCACTACAAGTTTTTAAAATTTTACTTGAGCTTGAGCGTATAAATAATAAATATTTTATTAACGATTGAAAACTTGAACAAGACTTATATATGGCAAATGTGAACTAATAGTAAGAATTGAAAAATGTAATTTATCAAATTCATTAATTTGTCCACACTTTATTAAATAATAAACTAATGTTTAGAGCTTAGGCTGTAGAAAATCATGTCTATTGGTATGCATATTGCACACTTATTTGAAATTCAAATTTAAAATATTAGTAATTTTGGAAAAATAACCAAATTAATTTCGGAAATTTTCTTCACAATTTTAAATTAAAATCACAGACAATTTACTATAATATGAGCACTATCATATAATACACTATTTTGTATTCCTGTCTATATGTTGTCACTACCGACACTTTTAAAAGTAGATATTCAGAGAAGTAATTTATTTTTAATATACAAATTTTCTTTAAAAAAAGCAATGGTAAGTATTCCGAAGTCAATATAAAAGGAAATGTGATGTCCGAGGAAAAGTTTAAAACTTACACCACAAAAATGATCAAATGCTCTTTTTCCGCCGAAATCTCGGAACAGAAACATTGGGCAGAGAGAGGGGAGTACTTACCTCAAGAAAGGGACAGGCTTGCACGTGCGTTCTGGCGGGTTATGTCAGAGATGAGAACTTGGTTCCAACTAAGCGTTTTCACAAGGGGCCTCTTTCTTTTAGCGAAAAGAAGTCGATCTCTTCACCCACACCTGGGCTAAAATAAGAGCAATTGCCGGGATCGGCTGCTGGGGCTATTTATAGATTCCGGTCTCCCTCCCTCCCTCTTGCCGTTCGCCACCCTCTGCGCCCAGTCTTTCAATCCGCGAATCTTTTTCATTGGTCTCTGGTTAAAAAGCTGCAGAAAGACAATGCGCAAGGAGAGAGATTTTGTGGTGCAAGTAGGAAAATAAGGACAAACACGTGCGCCCGAAGAAAACGAAAATTAACGCACTAGGACTAAGTTTCAATAATGCGCATTACAGAATCTTTTAGGGGTTGCACGTCTTTCTCGTGATCTGGGCCTCCCTGGGTTCGAACCCCGGTTCAGGCATGGTTGTTCTCTATCAATGAGGTGTGTGAATGTGCCCCCCCCCCTGTAAAATGTGGCTGTGCAAGCGAATGTGATGCGTGAGTAGCTAAGACGTACTCATGGTCCTTGTTGGCGGTACTTAAAAACAAGAGATGCACCCTCGGCTTAAAATTGCTGACTGCATCAGCATGATTTTCCATGGAAAGGGCCATTAGAAACATGCATGATTGCGTGAGTAGCTAAGACTGTCGCTTGGCAATAGTTGGCGCAATGTAAAAATAAGAAATGCGCCCTCGTTGTCCATGGCAAGTGCCATTAGAAACAAGCATGTGATGCGTGAGTCGCTAAGACGGTCTCTTGGCAATAGTTGGTGCTACTTAAAAACAAGATATGCACCCTCGGCTTAAAATCGCTGATTGCGTCCATGGCAAGTGCCATTAGAAGCAACAACAATAACAACAGAATCTTTCGACGATACTTTGTCCATGTATCCTATCAATGGTTTCCTTTGAATACGCATACAAAAGATAGCAGAAACAGAACGCTCTACTGCAAGCATGTCATCGTCATGTTCTTCTAATCCATCATGGAATATAATTTCACCCACCTTTTTTGAAAAAGGATCTTTTAACTTGCATATAAAATGCTTTCCATATTTTGCAGGTTTGGTCTCTGGTATTCTATAGAATACCTAAGAAATGTGTGAAAAGTTTAAACATTTTATTCAGTTATCCAATATTTTGCATTCAATAAAATGCCTTTGTATTCCACATAAACTGGTTTTTCATTTATTGAAAGTAATAAATGGATGAAAATCACCCAGCTATTTACGTCCAAAGAATATTAGTTTGAGAAATAATCTTTACTTATAATAAAGCACAATGTGTGTGTGTGTGTGTGTGTGTGTGTGTGTGTGTGTGTGTGTGTGTGTGTGTGTGTGTGTGTTTTACAAACGCAGGAACTATTCGATGAATTATATAAAAGACAAATTTTATTTAAAACAAGTTGAAAGGATTCCTCGTGCATATATTTCTTTCGTAAAGACATTAAATAAAATTTGTGTGTGTGTGTGTGTGTGTGTGTGTTGGCGATGAACAAGCCAGACCGTTCGACCTACAGCTACCAAATTTGGTATATGTATATCTTGGGTGCCGAGAATGTTCACCTCGGAGCTCTTTTTTTGAATTTTTAATTACAATTTTAATTAATTAAAAAATAAGCCAAATTTTGACGTTTTTTCGCTATAACTTCCGAAAATATTACAGCACAAAATTGATTTTTGAATCAAAACAAAGCTAAAAAAATTAGCTTTTCAATGATACTGATGTTTTGACCTACAAATAAAAACTCTATTTTCAATTAATTTTTAAACATTTAATTTAATCGTTTTTTTTTTCAACAATTTATTTCATATAAAATAAAAATAAAATTTTATCTTCTCGAGGATCTAAAAAAAATCAGCTTTTAATAAATGTTGCCATCACATTTTCAGAAGTTCTGATTTAAAAAAGTTAATTACTTCCAAAAATAAAACAGAAAAATATAATTTTCCTCACGTGATTATATGAAATGAAACAAATAGGAAATGTAATATTTTTTAAACAATAAATATAAGAGAAACTTTTTATTGATCGTTTGCAATAACAAAATTATTAATTCAATTAAAAAATTAAAAATAAATAAAAATACAAAATAAAAATATATTACAAAAGTGCGACAGTTAAAACTGAAAAAGAATTTTTAAAAAGCACCAAACGATAATCTTCTGAGAGCGAAATTAATTATTTAAAAGCAAGAAATTTTAAATGTACTTGAAAATGACGTCACTTCAAAGAAACGACGAACAAAAAGCAATTGATAATCAGTAGTAGTAACATATTTTTGTATTCTTTTTTTTAATTTTTAAAACAATAAGAAATGTTTTTAATTGTTACTTTTACTTATTTGAAGAAGATACTTTTTGCAAATCAAAGAATTCGCCTTCGTAATTGCAATTTATCTCCGCATTTTAATGAATCATGCGAAATAAAAACACATCTGTTTTTAACGAATCATACGTAATATTAAAGCTATACTGATAAAAGTAGGTTAGCTATTTGAAAACGCATTTCTTTCAAACAAGCATACGTAATAATTAACGATGCAAAATTTGTAAAAGCATATAAAACTATTTTTTACCCGCTTATTTCGGAGACATCAAAACTTTCTAACCAAGACAATATCATGTTCTCAAATGAGAAAAAATAAATCAACCATCATTCCAAATTAAACATATAAAAATGTCATTTGCGGCACGTGTCTGCTTAAATGAAAATACTTTTGATATTTTTGGAAAATAAATGGATGGAAAACGTTTTCTATGATATTCTTCTATACATATATTACTAATGCAATTAAACAGTTTTATTAAGACAGAAATCTCTTAGCAATTGAACTAAGTGAAATATATAATTAGTAGATTGAGGGGAAAAATGCCAGTGAATTACATTTTTACATACATCATCTGCTCTGTGAATCATATTAACAAAATATTCTTGACACAGTAAGTCCTTAAAATAAAAAAAGTGGTAATCCAATGAACTAAATCAATCATCAAAGCTGATCGATCTATGAAAATTTCAACATAACTATTCGATATAAACTGGCGATTTTAGATCACTTTATCAAGATATCAAAGAAGCCAATCAGAGTTACTCTAGAATAATTGGTCTAGATTATGAAAATGATGATTGTTATAAACTTTCAATATTCATTACTGAATAAATCAGCCAGATTTGAAGATAGAAATGTTTATTTATTTATTTAGGAGTTGAAATATTAAGAATATTTTACAAATATGAATCTATAAGACCAAAGGAATTTAAACCATAATTTTTTATATATGTTTATTAACCTAAAAATATGTTATTCAGAGCATTTATATACATCTAAAAATTAAAGTAAAAAACTGAAGGTTTCAGTTAACCTGTGAAATTTCTGCTTAATAATTCCTTGAGATCTTATAAATTATAAAAAATATTGTTACAAGCGAGCAAAACGCACGCCAAAGGGGAAAACGTTGGCTGCTCTTCACAGGATACTCTGCGCCAGCCGGGTTGACTTGGCGGGAAGAATGTTCTGGTAACCCCGAGTCAATTCTGGTTGAACCGCGTTTTCTCCCGGCGCTTTCTCCCGGGTATATAAGAGGTGGGTTGCCTCTTCCTGGCAGGGAATCTCTCGAAGAGAAGCGTTTCGCTTGCTTGTAGCTGTTCGCTTAGTGAGCTGTGTTTGCGTTTGCTGTTAACGCTGTGTTATTGAGCTCGCTGTGATTGACTGTTGCTGTGCTATACTATAGCTGTTTTGCAAACCGTGTTTATTGTGCGTAGGACTTGCATTTACGCTGTAAGTGACTGATTATTGCTGAATTGTGTATTCTGAAGTTTTACTTTTCCAAGTCATCCTGTATATACCTGTAAATAGCTGTAAATAAATTTGTTTGTGCTGTCCTCAAATAAAGTCCATTCAATCCGATCCCGCTACGCTAAAAACGTAACAATATATAATGTTTCAATTTCTGTATTGAAAATAAAACTTCAATGTCGGACTACTTTGCTTTCAGTTCTTAGTGTTTTTAAAGGCATGCTAGGCTTGAGTAAAAATTTATTTATATTAAGTGCACTTCCATTATTTCTACATTAATTTAAAACTGAATTTTACGTGCACTGATAGAAAATCAGAGAGATATTTGGAGTTCAAAGATAGGACTGCTTAAGGCCTACATAATAGTATAAGTGAATTATATGATTATCGAAATTTGAAGCTCAAAAATATTTTGCTGAGACCAAGTTATATATATATAAAATTGATTTAACCCTTTAGTCGGCATTAATACTGGTGAACCGACTGGTCGCCAAAGGCGGCTAGTATTATAATATAATGAAAAGAAAATTATTTTAGCCTAAGGAGGGAGCAAACACATACACTCATGGGAAACTGATAATGTATATTATTGATAATATCATTATTAGTTTGTATTAAATGTATTAATAATGTACTAATAATGATAATATCCTAATACCTACTAATAATGAATCCTAATATGCACTAATAATAAATCCTAAAATGTACCTATAATGTACTAATAATGATAATATCATTATTAGTTATCATTATACTTCAATAATGCATATTATTGAAGCTTTTAACGATACTTTATCCATGCAATGCATCATTTTCCTTTAAATACACATAAAACAAGTTCATTTAATGCACCATTGAATAGAAAATCATCAATTTTTTTTGAAACTGACACTTTTTCTTGCACTGGAAATATATTTCATACTTAACAGGCAAGAAACAATGTATTTCCATACTTTGGCATTTGGCATTCTATAAAAATCCTGAGAAATAGCGAAACATTTAATCGTTTCATTCAGTTTTTGGCATTCTATAAAATACCGAAGTATTTCATATAAAACGATTTCCACCGATTGAAAGTAGCAAATTATAGATGAAAATTATCTAGTTGCGTTGTAAGAATACCATTTTGTTTAAGCATCAGAAAAGGGTATAGGAAATTAAAACTAAAGAATTAGTGTTAAATTCCAATAATGCATATATAATCATTTGAAGAAAATTTGCATCATTGATTTCCTTTAAATACATACAACAGGTAGCATGAAACGAAATTCTCTATGTAACACATGCCATGGTCATGTTCGTCTAACCCTTTGCAGTCCTAGAAATAATTAGATGCAAAGTTATTCACCTAACACAAAGATTTGTTTATTGCTATGAAAGATAAATATACATAATTCTTTTAAGTCGAATTGCTTTGAAAAATTAATCTACATCTCTTAACCATTATGTAGGCGTTACAGTTTTTGGTGTTCTATGAAAAGCATAAGTATTCTTTATAAAACTACTTTTAATACATTGACAATAAAAAAAAAGTAAATTGAATGAAGATCTTCCAGACATTGCATCTTTGAAATACTATTTTGTTAGAGAATCAGAAGAGTGCAAACAGTTATGCTTATATCAAACTTAAACTAACTTGTCAGGGCTAAGTTTCAATAATGAATATTATAGAATCTTTTAGCGACACTTTATTCATACATGCAAAATTGGTTTCCTTTAAATACACAAACAATAAGTAGCATAAATGAAACCCTCTACGGTATGCATGAAATCGCCATGATCATTTAATACATTACAGATATAATCCAATAGAATCTCATCCGCGTAGTTTTGAAACAGACTGTATTTCTTGCATTGGAGATGTATTTTATACTTTACAGATCTGGCATTCATTATTATATAGAATGCATGAAAAATGCTCGAAGCATTTAATCATTTCATTTAATGTCATCTAAGTTTTGATATTCTATAAAATGCAGGAGTATTCTATATAAACCACTTTCACACAAACGGTAATAGTTTCTAAAAAAACGAAATAAAAATAAAATAAAATTAAAAAAAATTTATTTTGCTTTTCATAATTCTATTTGAATCAAGGATTATTAATATAATCTGTTAGATTTAATTATATAGATAATTTTTTAATTACACTTATTACAAAATCATAATCATCAATACAAAAATGCAATAACCAATCATTTAAAGTATTTAAAAAGTAAAATATAATAAATTATTTGGGTGATTTTATTATTTTATTTCTGATCATCTTGATTAACTACGTATTTCCTCATAAAAAATTTTCTCATTATTAAAGATAAATAAAAAATAAAATTATATTTATACATTTCAAAAAAATGTTACTTCTATCTAGAAAAAAAAACTATGAACGTTTTAAATATGCAAAAGCAATTTACCTGTAATTGAAGGGAATTAAATGGAAGGTTGTGAGTTTTTTCTTCTTGCGTTCCCGAAGACCATTTGTAGTACTAACATTTTTGAAATTCTGGCATTTGTTTCTACTCAAAAAGTTCAATGAACTGACATTAAGTTAATGAGAAGTAGATTTTTTATTGTTGCTGTGGCAACCTGCGAACGTGTAAACTAACCATTTTGAAACACTAGGTAAGAATTTCAGCGAACGATTCATGCGTGCCATATCATGCAATTTATGAATAATATATCAGCCAATTAGCATTTATCATATTAAAATGAAGCAGTTAAAAGTGTTAATTATAGTAATTTACCTTTAACCAACTCTTGTTTATTTTACATCCGTATATATTCTTAAAATGTAAAATATCAAATTAGAGGAGAATTAGTTTTAATTCTAGTTAATATATGTTTGTGCTTTTTTTAAACTTTTTTATAAAAGATGTGGACTATATGGTAATCAAATCATCCAAGCCGGCATCCTGGCATAGGGGTAGCGCGTTTTCCTCTTGAACAGGAAGTCCCGGTTTCGGCATGGTTGTTTAGCTATATTCTATCTGTAAGGTGTATGCACAGCCCCCTTTTACAGGGGGCTGAGCAAGCGACTATGACGAATGTGTAGCTAAGTCGTACTCTTGGCCCTAGTTGGCGCTACTCAAAAATAAAGACACTCCTTTCAGTTTAAAACTCGCTGATGCTTCGGAAAACTTGTCCAAGGCAAGTGCCCCTGATAACAACAACAATAATTCGTCCAAACTTAGGTCCTAAATTAGATTTCATTTTGGACATTAATTAATTCTAAACATAGAAGAGGTAGTATGGAATGTAAGAAAAGTGCACTTAAACTTTTCTGCTCTTATTGTGAACATTTCAACTAAAGTTGAAGTGAAACTGGAGCAATGAAACACCACTCGCTCTTTGTTAGCGACTAAAA
>JAOUZG010009324.1:1257149-1272217 GCA_026289955.1 Argiope argentata
CCGTACGCACATCAATTTATCGAATTTTGATAATAGTAAACAAAAAATATTTCATTCATAACAATTATAATTCAATAGTAAAATGACTTCGAATGCGTAGATAAGCCAAGTATTCCATGGATTTCCATTTGAATTAAAATAAGAAAACATTCTCAAAATAGAAGGTGTCATCTTATTGGATAGTAAGAAAAATAAACCGGTTAAGGGGTTAACTCAACTCAATAATCAAAGTACAGATACAAGCTCTGCGCAACTCTGAACATCTTGACAGAGAGATCTTCGCTGTCGCTGGGAAATTTCCTGAAAACTTTTCATGAGACAGTGAGAAAAGTCCAGAACACTAATCAAGTAAATTAAAGAAAGGTCCAGAATCTTTTGTAACACGAAATAATGGAGAAATAAATTAAAATTTTAATCTTTTACCCAAAGAACTGAAGAATATGGATTGTTGGCCTTGATTTTAAATACCATCATGCTTCTCGGGCGAGATAGTCTGATTTGTAGAGCGGTGAATTTGCCTCCCTTGGGCTGCGAATTCGAACCAGTGAGCCGAAGATTATCCGTGTGTGTGGTGACTGGCACTCGTTAAATCTGTCGTGGTCACAAAGTCCTCCATGTAGAGAGTAATACCACTGGGGGTACTGGGTCAGCGGTGATCGTTCTCTTTTCCAGATCTATCTTACGATCTGTAGAGTAGTGAATGAAATGCATAAATGAAGTCTGCACCGTAAAAAGGGTTTGTGACGAGTGTGAGCTAGAAGTCAGACTTCTGCCCTCGTGTTCTCAGCCGTCCATACCCTCAGAAGCTACGGCACCCCTCCTTCCGTTGTAAAGGGGAACACGAGAGCAACAACATCATGCTTCTTGAAGAATAGCGACTAGACCGTCCATTGGATCTTTATTGCCCCGAAAGACCGGGAGACTCTATATTTAGGGAACTAAGTTTTATCTGCTGACAAGCTAGCCTCTCATTTTGACATATGCACATGTATTCATTGTACGTTTGGCACATGATAACCAAATTTGGTTTTGTGCCATCAAAATCCACCCTCTAACTCCATTTCACTGCATTTTTTTTTTGTTTCTGTGTTCTTGGTTTACCAAATTAAAAATTCATTAAGTATTAAGTCAATCTGATTAGTAAGATTGAATAACGCTGCTCCTTTGCAAATCACCAACATTTGCAGCAATAATTAAAGTTGTGTAATTATTGTTGCTGTTATAACTAATGGCACTTGTCATGGACAAACTTAAGCCAAATGAGCGTCTCTTGTTTTTGAAGTATCGCCAAACAAAGCCAAGAGTACGAATTAGCTACACACTCATCACAATCGCTTGCACAGCCCATTTTTACTAGGGGTGGGGCACATACATAAACATCAGAGATAGTACACAGAAGAACAACCATGCCCTGACCAAGACTCGAACCCGGAGAATCACGAAGAAGATTCGCTACCTCTGTGCCAAGACGTCGGCATTAAAGTTAAAGTTGTTACAGAACAGAAATCTGTCTCATACCCCGTATCCGTAACTGTTCTGTTCAATGAATGTTTTGATGGTCGTGTTATTAAAAATTTGATGTTTTCCCAGAAATGAATTTGTACAAAATTTGCAAATATAAAAAATACTAATATGAAATCGCTTACACAGTTTTCTACTTTCAAATAGGATAGAAAAATGATCTGCAATAGTAAACAGGACATTCTGAATTTATTACAGAGAGTGTAATACACTTTCTCTCCCAATTCCGGCAAGTAATACAAGGTCAGTAGGTAAGTTCCTACAAATCATGATTTTTCTTTGTTATGACACTAAATATATTTATTTTCGTTGGGGGGGGGGGGTTGCTTGAAAAGAATTGAGCCAGAAGGTATTAGAAAAGAAAATATTTAGGTTGCAAAGGTTTTTTGCTTGTCGCTTCTTTTATTAAATTATTTCTCTTGCATTATTCTCCTCCATTTATAGTTATTTTTAAAGGTTTAAAAATGGAATGATTGACCGTAGGTGGAATAGATGCGAGAAAAACATGAAATTTCATTTCACGCAATCCTTTTCTAGTTATTGTAGCATACAAACACATGCATTTTAAATTTTATATTTCAGATTCTTTACAAAGAAATAAATAATGCACTTAAAAACGAATAGATGTTAACGAGGATTTAAGTAACTAATTTTCTTATCAATTCAAAGTACATCATCTTATCACTATCAAAGTATAGCAATTATCAAAAAATTCAAAAACGAGATTTTGATTAACCTGCACGCTTTAGACCTTCCTTAATTCAAAAAACACATTTTTGGAGAATGTCCATCTGTCTGAGACAAAAATACTCAAAAACGCTTTAAGCTAGACTGCCAAAATTTGGTATATTGTCTTACACCTAATTTGCAGATTTCTATAAAAATGTCAGTAAAATCGGTTAAGAGGAAATCCTTCTTTCCGGCTGTTCGATAATGAGTTAGCACGGTAATTACAAAATGAAGATCTAGATAGATAATATTCTAGCATAGATTTAACATCTCTAGCATAGATACCTAACAAATTTTCAGCAAAGTCCAACTACATGTTGTCAATCTGTTGCTCTGTACTTTCAGAAATAATTAAACGTCGTAATTCTAAAACACATTGACTTAAATATGTCAAATTTAGCATCGAATCTAGCAAAATTTATGACTGCAAGCATAGTTTTGTGTCAAATTTTTGTTTCAGTCGATTTAGAAAAGTATGTCTAAAACACAAATTCGATTTTGGATATTATTAACTCCTTCCAGGTATTAATCGCCAACTAACTCGCCAACAATCAAACAGTAGATTCTATAAAAATTCTAAATTCACACCAAAGGTTAATATTTCGTAACTATTATACGGAAATGTCATGTAAGGTATTTTCTCCCTATGATAAATTTATTAAAAGGAATGCTGGAAAGTTTAGAGGAGACTCACGTTAGTATTTATTAAATAAATTCAAATAACATGCAATTTATATTGGGGTTCAAAACTTGGAACAACCATTGCCATTTCTTTTTATAATTTTTTAATTGAGTATTTCCATATTCGAAATTTTGTTCTTAAAATTCCGATGGGCCTAAAAATATTGTATGTTTGAATATCACTGAAAAAGTCGACGTCATCTAATATGGTACCAATTTTACTTTAGTAATAAAAGTAAATGTGCGTCATATTCACTGAAAAATTGATTTTATTATTTGTTTAATGCTTCGGTGATTTTTCACTTTGAAGACAGCGAATCAAATAAATGATCTGATTGAAATCAATTCTATTTCTTGCATTTAGTGAATAAATTCAAATCGCATGCAGTGCACAAACCTGAGATTCAGATCTTGAATTTTTCAGAATATTATTATTATATTTTTAATTCCTAAGTTAAGTACTTTAGTATTCGGGATTTGGTTTTTAAAATTCAGAAGGTTTAGAGATTAAGGTCTCATAATTTTTTTTTAATTTTTGAGTAGCGCTAAAAGATTCGACACTATCCAAGATTCGACTTCAAAAAAATGCTACCAATTTTTCATTATTAATTACATGTGCGTCTTATTTACTGGAAAACAGATTTTGTTTTTTCTTATTTCGTGCTTCGGTAATTTTTCAGCCTGAAGACACCAAGTCAAACAAACGAAGATTCTTGCAGAAGATTATTTTGGCCTTCTGCCTAATGAAGTTTTCTTCAAAGCGGTTAGAGAACTTCATCTGCAATTGGACCTTGTTTAGTTCACCCTTTTCAACAAGTATCTTTTATCTCGTGATTAAGAAACAGTGTGTAAAATCAGATCCGAAAGATGGTTCACCTTTCGGACTGGAATCAAAACCTTGCTCGGATTTGTTTAAATACAGATGCAAAGTGTTTTGACCTCTGTTCTTTCGCATTTTTTGGCTGTTTGGGTGGTGACACAACCTTGCTTTTCCGCGAAACGATGGATCTTGATACGCAGTTTTGCAGATTACGAGGAATTAGCAACAAAATGATGCACTTCGCTGAAAGCTCTAAATTTAACGGGAGGAAAAGGTGCCAACGTTTTGGCTGGGGAAGGGGAAAAAGAAAGCCTTCAAATTTGAAATTCGACTTGGAGGGTTTTGTGGAAAGAGGTGGAAGTTAGTTAGAACGACTGTCTCCCCCTCCCCCTCCATCCTTTTCTTTTGCACATTCTTATTTAGCTTGGCGGGATCAACTTTTGTAAAAGTGGAATTTTGTATTTGTTTCTTGATGTTTTAAAAATCTGAAGAGTGCAATAACTGTATATGTTATTGAACTCTTCAGATTTTAGAATATATCAATTCATAATTCAAACGAATTGGCAGTAAATATTAAGTTTAACGCAAAAACGAAAAGGGAAAGGAAAATATATGACGAATCTGGTCTAAAGACTTTTAAAGGGTCACCCTCATTCGGGGATTCAAATCAGGAATTTCTTCTGTAAGGGAGTTGACTTTCGTCCCAAAAAATTGACCCCTCGTGACCTGAAAATCCCAGGAAATCCAGGTTTTGGAGATAAATTAGTATTATTAAATTAATTTCATATGTGTGTTAGTTGTAGCAGCATTAGCGCTCCCTAAATACAATGTATATTTTAGTAGTTTGGTTCGGGAAATATTGTTTAGGTATATTTCATATTGTTTACCTTTGATTTCGTAGTTACTTAATTCATAAATGTCATTTTTGAATTGGGACATGCTTAAAGCTTATTATACTTATGTTTAATTAGAAATTTTTTTAAAAAAAATCTACTGTATAAATTTTATTTTTGCTCAGCCCCACCTCGCCCCCCACGTAATAAATTTTTCAAGTATTTATAAGGAAATAGATTTTTAACATTCCTTTGATACCGAAATCGTTAAATCAACTATAATAATACTTTTAAATTAAAAAATAAGCAAATTTACATGATTTTGATATAACTTTATGAACACGATTAATTAACATGATTTAGAAACAAAGCTAAAAATATTAAAAAGCCAAACATACATATACAATGCATTTTCAAATAATTTTAGGTTTGTACTGACTTTGTAAATATAGTCATGTGAAAATAATTATGCAAAGTAAGCAAGTCCGGTGTAATCAAGAGAAGAAAGAATTACTTTTCTGCAGATAATTGATTTATCGCATTTTTCTTTCAATGTTGTCTTTATATATTGAAAAGAAAATGTATAACTTTTTACCCTTAGAACTTTCTATAATTCATAGTTTTCAAAATATCACTATAGAGTCTGAGATATTTCAAAAATTAGAATAAATAAAATAATTAATATTCATTATCTTAGAATTTTGTTTCAAGATTAAACCAACACTAGAGAATGCAACATTTATACATTTTCTAATTTCCCTGCATTTTCCTTTTATATAGAAATCAGATAAATCGCATGCTTATTTCAATATGTAAATTTTTTTCCTCTGCATTTTTTATAATTTAATAATTTTCAAAGTATCACTACGGTTACATGTGGCATTTTATCAGTTAGAATAATTTTTTTTTCAATAATTCTTGAATAATGCAGTCTAACTTATTTTTAAGCGATTTTATTTTTGTGGGATTTGAGTGTGTGTGTGTGATGGGAATTCTAATGGCATTGGCGTTATAACACCATTTTAATATATCAGTGTACATACATAACATATTACGTCCCAATATTGCAAGCATTGAAAGTAATTTTGAAACATTTCATTTCAAGAAAATGAGCGTTTTGGACTACGTTGATTATTTTTGAATTGTGTGCATTTTGAACAGAATTCTGGCGTAAATGTTAAATTAATTTTTTGAAATATATTTTCATGTGTAATTTAATTATTTATTTTAATTTAAATGCTTTTTCTCATTATTTTGCGAATCTCCGACAGATTTTTAAGCGAGATTTTATTTAATGCGCTACAAATTCACTGGATAAAAAAATTCTTTAATATGTTATAAAAAAATAAATTTCAGCTATATATGGTTTCTAAATATTATCATGTGAGAAAAATTATCTAAATATTTTCATTTGGTTTGTGGTTTTTGAAATATCAAAATGCATGGACAGAAAATTTGAGATTAATCGGTTTTGAGACATCAATTTTTCTTTTTAGGGTTATTTTTAAATTATACAGAAGGTTTGGCAACTTATCGCCAACAAACAGTTACAACTTGGCATGAATGCTCACTATGTACCCGATTTTCATGCCCGACCAATAATGGGTAAGGTCTTAAGAAGTTGCCGTCCGAAAAAGAAAAGCACAAAAAAGAAAACAGAAACCAATACAAAATATCTAGGAGAAATATCGAAAGATATATAATAATGACAATTAAAATATAATTTTAAATTTTTCTAGTTGGGGAAAAACGTTTTGGAACTCGAAAGATTTTTAAAAGGGAAAAAAATAAATACCGTTTTTATAAATGTCGCCGCATGCGCAATCTGATTGTCACGTGATTGTTTTAAACCAGTTTAAACTGGTTAAGAATTTTTTTAAATAAGAAATCCTCTTACATTATAACTTGAAATTTGCTACACAGATTTCAATTTTTTAATGCTAAATACCACGAAAAGACAGATTTGGCTGCATTCATTTTCTTGAAATGTCATTACAGAATGAACTGATTATAGAATACACAGAATGCCGCATTCACTTAATTTCTAAATGTCTAATGCTTGCTTCCTTTTATATGGATAGATGATAAATTACTTTCGTCTTACAATATGTAAATTTTGTTCTTCGCGACACTTTCCACTAGCTTCTTTGTGCGAGTTTATTTCGCTGGTGAGAGATGCAGCTGGTGTGAGTGTTGCAACAGCTGGGACAGACAGACTTGAACTTGTTCCAGGAAGAAAGCAAAAAGTAACGCCTTCAATTGGATAATCAGGAGCTTAAAGAAAAGTTTACGAAATACTTCAAAGGGAGCGACACGGTTTTAACATTTACTTCCTAAATCAGGGAGGAAAGCAAAAATATTGAATTTGTTTAATTGCAATTTCAAGGTTGGTGGTGGTGGTGGTGGTGGTGGTGTGTGTGTGTGTGTGTGTGTGTGTGTGTGTGTGTGTGTGTGTGTGTGTATGTGTGTGTGTGTGTGTGTGTGTGTGTGTGTGTGTGTGTGTGTGTGTGTGTGTGTGTGTGTGTGTGTGTGTGTGTGTTTTACAAACGCAGGAACTATTCGATGAATTATATAAAAGACAAATTTTATTTAAAACAAGTTGAAAGGATTCCTCGTGCATATATTTCTTTCGTAAAGACATTAAATAAAATTTGTTATATTTATTTTGGCAAAGTGGAGAATTCTAAAAATTTCAACTTCATGTTTTATCACTATCTTAAAAATCACGTTTTTATCCTTTTTCTAACTATAAGATATAAATTTATAGCTATAAGATAAAAATAGCTGCCAGATATAAATTATGCACATTTTATTTTTAAATTCTCAAATATATAGCATTGAGAAAGTATAGTAATACCGAAAAATTCAACGTGGTGATTTTGATGAATCCCCGCTCTTCAGAGCTTCCGGAGTTGAAAAATATTTTGTAAAATATTTGTCTGTCTGTAAATCAAAATCGCTTTCAGTGAGATGGTAGAAATTCGATAGACGGTCTTTACTCCAAATTTGAAGATTTCTGTCAAATTTTATGCGATATCCTTCAGAGGAAGTTCGTCTGTTTGAATAAAAATCAACGTGATAATTACAAGGGGCTGCAAAAAAATCTCGGGTGAAGTTATGGTATCGTAAAATAGAAGTTAATTCATTTCTTTTCAATTTGTGTTCATTTCTTTTTGTCTATCGCTTCAATTATAAGATATTATATTATTCATTATTTAGTTTACGTATTTTTTTTAACTTTTTCACAATACAAAGCAAAAGATCTGCTATTTATAGTTTTTAAGTTAGAAAAACGACGGTGTGAAAGCGTTTGTTTTTCTTTTAATGTGCCTCCCCAAACACAGTCCGATGCAATATGTCATTTCAAAGAGCTTGGCAATGATGGTCGGCCTCCAGGAAGAGAACGAAATCTTTCGGTGAACACTTTCAGTAGCCGTAAGACTGTGGATGAATTGTTAGAAACGAACTCGCTAACGTTAGTGCTCGTAGCCGAGTAACTAGATCGCTAGGCAAAAGTGATCACTCCAGTCCGGAGGTTATCTGGTTTATTAAGCTATCACCACATACTCTCCTTCCAGTGAGTAGCTGAGGCTGAAGGTAGTGAAGTTTGGTGATGTTGGTTGTTTTTTCTAATGCACCTGATGTCTTTTGGTGCAAATAGAGGGCACCACAACAACCATAGAAAGTTGCTTTTTCAAGGTCGTAGTTCACCATTATGAATGGACGGTTAGGCCCCAACTCGCAACTTGAGGGTTCGTAGCCGAGTAACTAGACCACTAGACAAAAATGATCATTCCAGGCAAGAGTTGTTATCTGACTTATGACGCTATCACCATAAGGCCATCAAAAAGCAATTTCAATGAAATTCGAGGGTTTCCATGAGAACAATCGTTGTGGAGTGATAAAAAGTTACCCATCTAGGCGAATAATGATAAAAACAGAGCTTGGATTAAAGCTTTACAAGTTCAAAAATGTTCAACTTTTCATTGACGAAAACAAATTCTTCCTGCTCCAAAGATTCCAAAAAAATTTCAGACGGACCACATGTCAATGCCAGGAGAGATTCCTTTTCCCTAATGCGCAGCTCTTTACTGTTCAATGAGCTCGTAACTTCCAGAAATATAGAATCTGGTCTGTAGACTTCAGCAATTGTGGTATATTGCCAACATCCTAAGTTGGTCAGGGTTTGGGAGGGAATTTGAGCAAGAAGTAAAACAACTTTAGTTTTTATGGATGAGGGCGTTAAGATAAATGAAAAAGAGTACCAGTATACATTCTAGAAGCTATTGTACTTCTGTGAGTGAAAACAACCTTCTGTAAATGTAAAGTGAACGTTTCCACGAACGAACTACATGAACTTACAAGCCTCAAAAGAGTGGTGCAAGATGCATTTGCAGAATTTGATATCACCTGGAGAGTGGGTTCAAACTGGTCGAATCTCAATCCCATGAATTACAGTGTATGGTCTATTTTAGAATCGAGGGCTTACACCAAACCACACAATAGTTTGGACCGTCTAAATCAATAACTTCGTCGGGAATGGGATAAAATAAAAGTAAACTTGCGGCGTATTGCTGAAAATTTCAATAAGTGCTTGCACCTCTTTTTCGCTGCGAAAGGCGGTAACGTTGAAACCAATTAAATGTATTGATCTGTAAAGGTCTTCTCTTGTTATTATTTGTTATATTTTGCTAATTAATTTATCTTTAATTAGAATTGTATAAAAAATTGTTTGTCCGGTTTTTCTGTCGCACCCTGTAGGACACAAAGAGAACTACGTACATAAAATTCGGTGAGGAGAATCATCATCTGTAGTGAAGACACTTGTAAAATTTTTATCAAAATTCAATTACGAGTTGACTGACTGTCTTTCTGTCTATCTTGGTGGTAAGGTCGTGAACAGTAGGCTTTCAGGTTCATTTTCCTCAATAGCTAAGTGAGTTATTCCCCAATAACCTACTGTGACGTTCTCGGCCCATTCGTATCTGCCGATAGCAGTAAGTTTTGCCACCAAGCGGGGAAAGGTAGAACTCCGACGTCGAAAAAAGAAAGAAATTTTTTCCTTTGGTAAAAAATTGTTGACCATAAAGGGTTAATCAGTCATGGTCAAACGTGTTCCCACTGGTGTGGTGTGGTGTGGTGTGGTGTAGTATGGTTTGGAGAGGGAAGGGGGTGGCAGTTCAGATGTTATTTGCCACGGTTCAAAATTACGAGGTCTGTCCCAAAATAGTCCTGGTACTGCTTTACAACGGGACGTTAATATAACTGAGCTAATTTTCATCCTTGGTAACTGAAATGACTCAAAAAGGAACTCTTGTAAAAATTATTAAATTGAATAAATAAATGATAACTAATCCGTTTCTAAACAATACGTACCCAAATTGAATTGAATATGGCAATCATGGCGAAAAGGAGTTTCTAATTAAATAGCGTGATCTGAAATGGTACGAATCGCCCGTTTGCAGGCTGCATTTTTTGTTGCAATTCTACCATGTTACTCCAAGAAGATAGTAACCCCATATCACATTTTAGAAAATAGAGTTAAGACATTATATTGCAAATCGTGAAAAATGACTCTTGACTCACCAGTGGCTCGCAATTCACCAGTTTAGTCCCTCTCCTATCTAAAGATTGATTATGTCGATATATTCATACAATTTTTTAAAGAACTATACGTGTGAATTTCAGTGTCCAACCTTTAAAAATATAGATTTATATCATATTTGAACCCAATAAATCAAAGGAATGAAGACCGAAATATAAATTTTATTCTCATAATTACATTACGAATATACGTCATTATTTGTAAGTGCAAGAATGGAAGTTTTCCTCTTCATCTTACTAAAAAATTTGTTTTGTTTATTTTCTCCTTCCTTCCAATATTTAGAACAAAGAACCATAACCTTAATCACCTCTTACACTTCTTCAACATATACAGCATTACTACAACAATCTCTCCTAAAATATCATATACAGGCCACCTGTTAGAGTTCAAAACTTTTCCTAAAGGGAAATAGATATCACATTTTCTTCTATTATTCCATTGGTGATCTAGATAAGAAATTCCTTCGCCATGATCTTATAAGGGCTAAATGAGAACATATTAAAGTTATTGGTGGAATGCAAAAGACAAGATTTTTGGATAGTGATATTATTAATGCTCCAATATAATAATAACACAACTATACATTTTTCCTGGTCTCCAATTATCGATTAAAACGTCAGATTTTTATTCCTTTCTAATCAGTTTATTATTCTGATCTCCCACTATGTGATTTTCTTTCCCGGGAAAAAGGATTTTCTTAAGAGGCAACGGTTCTCAAGTTCTGAAGAAGTGCATCGATGGAGGAAAAAACTTGCAACCTTACACCTTAGAATTAGTAATGGCAAAAAAAGAAATGTTGGAGTTGATAGTTATTTCGAATGATATACCACATATGCAGATTTTATCTATATTCATCTTTTTGTTATCCAATATATGCTAAAAAACATTCAATGTTTTATATATTCATTATACGCAGGGTTAGAACACAGCCTACAATAAATGTAACCAAAATTTCACACATCAAATGCTTTATAATATTCATTATACGCTGCATTTGAACACAACCTAAAATAAATTCAACTAACATTTCCCAAATCAAATGTTCTATAATGTTCATTATACACAGGATTAGAACAGAACCTACAATAAATGTAACTAAAACTTCACAAATCAAATGCTTTATGATATTTATTATACGCAGCGTTAGAACACAACTTACAATAAAAGTAAGTAAAACTTCACAAATCAAATGCTTTATAATATTCATTATACGCAGCGTTAGAACACAGCCTACAATAAAAGTAACTAAAACTTCACAAATCAAATGCTTTATAATATTCATTATACGCAGCGTTAGGACACAACCTTCAATAAATGTAACTAAAATTTCCCAAATCAAAGGCTTTATGATATTCATTACACGCAGCATTAGAACGCAACCTACAATAAATGTAACTAAAATTTCACAAATTAAATTAACAATTCGTAAGCCAGAATTCTCCGAGCCAAAATCCGAGAGACACCGACTTCGGCGACAGAAGATAAATTTTCGGCTTCTTTATTTCCTGGCAGCTGAACTGGAACTAATTTGACTCTCACGCCACTGTGTCATTTTGGCACCTGATTTAAATTTCGATCCCAATTTTTTTAAAAGTAAATAAGTGGTACAACTTTAAATAGTAGACTTTTGCACGAATCTGAAAGCTCCTCTTCTTCAACCTTGCAAGTTGCTCTGTTTTGATTAACTTTTCTTCCAGTTTAAAAGATATGCATTTAAAACATTTTTCAAATGATATGCTTTTTCTTTTATTGTAACATTTGTAGAGAGTAAATATTTATAAAAGCTGAAATTGGAACATAGATCAAAATATCAAGGTTCAAATTAAATTTGGTTTGGAGCATTTTAGAAGTATCGAATTCCTTCAACATTTCCTTTATCCGTATCATTGCAATGATTAAGTATTAAATAATCTAGGCACTCAAGATTATCTAATACTTAAGACAGTCTATTGGGTACTCTAGGCTCCCCAGATTACCTAATACTATAACAACCTAGATTACCTTATTTAACCACTTGACAAGCGAATTTATTTAACTTTCTAATTAGATAACTCATCCTATTTTGGTAATTTATTGTTAATTTGATCTTTTTTTAAATAATATATGGAGCATTTGGAATATAAAATCGTTTCATATTGATTTTTTCGTATTTAAATACTTAATTCTGTGGCTTGATTGCAGACTTGAAAATAAAAATTCAGTAATTCGATGTGCTAGTCAGACACGTCATTCTATGCCAAGTGGTTAAGGTAATCTATTAGGTAATCTAGAGTGCAATAACAATTTATACCACCAAAATAAAAACACTCTATAATTGTGTCTAGTTAATACGATAGACAGATGTAAATTCATTAATATATCCAGGAAATTAAGGATCGACATAAATTTGGTTGGGAGCATTTTAGGAGTATCAAACTGATTTAACATTTCCTTTATCCATGCTATTGCAATAATTAAGTATTAAGTAATCTATTCATTCTAGATCCCTTAAAGTTGATAATCTATTAGATACTCTAAGCACCTTAGGTTACCTAATACATAGCAACTTAACTTGTCATTATTTCAGGTAATCTGGGGTGCGATAACAATATAAACCCTCAAAATAAAAATCTATCATCGTGTCGAGTTGATACCGATAGACGTATGTCAATCCATTGGAATATCTTGGTCGAAATTGGAGAGAGATCTAAAATTTCGAAGATCCCATAGAGAAATTCGTATTTGTAACTTGCTGCGATTTTAAGTTATCGCATCTATATGAACATATCTATGACTTGATGATAAATTCGTGCATAATTTGATACTCATTTTCAATGCTAGCTGTTACAAAAATATGTTAAATTTCATTTATATAGTTTTATTTTTGAGTTACTGTGTCTGAATATAAACATATTTATAAATCCTACTTATAAATTTTGTTTAAAATTGGAAGCAGATCTTCAATCTTGATTTGAAGATCACATCCTAGCTTTCAATTGTCTCATCCTTCTAATTAGTTCATTTTTGATTCTCAGAGATAATGTTGTTAAAATGTCAAATTCGACCTCAAAAATGTTTGAAGTATGGATAAATGTGGTGGTCTTAACTATAGCCTGTCATTAATTTTCAAATAATATCCAATCATTGGACTCCAATTCTTCAATCCGATATTTATATAATCACAAAATGCAGGTAACATAAGTTTGAAACTTATAACGACCATTTAGAAACTGTAACACATTTAACCATTTGAGAGCGGCGAAGTGCTATTTCGCTTCACTTGCTGTAAAGGTAAATATTCTTCCACACTCAAGTGGTTAATAAAATAAAAATTGTTAAAAACATTAATTACATTAAACATATAACCACGCATGCAGTTAGAAGCAATAATAAAAAGCGGGTAAATACTAGGGTTTGACGGTTTTTCAAACCCGGTTTTTTAAAAATGAGGTTTTTTAATTAAATTTGCAGCATTTGAAAACTAGCTTTTAAATTAAGAAAAATGGATTTTCCGGAACGCCTAGATATATCTGTTTTTTTTTAATTTTATTATTTATTTATTTATATTGAATTTTTTGGGTTGGTACTTATTTGTCTAGCAGCTGAAGTCTTTGGACGTTGAGTTGCCAATTTATTAACAAATTAATGTTTATTTGAATTTCTGTTAAATGAACTAAAAAGTTTAAACACCGAAATAAGTTTGAAATTCTTATATGCTTTAGAAGAAGGAATTCAAGAAAAAAGACAAGTAGAGTTAGCCTCTTTTGTCGTATTTGCAAAATCCACAAAACATTTCTTCTTAAGCCAAGACATCTAGTGTACTTTCTTTAGCTTCAAAACCTTAATTAATTAAGTTATCTTGAGAAATATTGCTCTAGAATATTTCCAAATTCTTATGTGGGAATCGATTCTGATAAGTGCAAATCTAAGAAACTACTCATCAGAGCAATGCTCTTTTTTAAAAGAAGTCATGGAAAAATCCATTCATAAGCTTCTTGAAGATGCTGAAGAAAAACTTACAAATCCAAATTTACTGAAAGCTAAGTTTTTATTATTTGAGGTAACAAATAATAGAACAAAAAAATTACATAGGATACAGTGACTACTTTTTTTCATATTACAATGTTGTCATCAAATTATAAAATCGCATCTGTAGCGCAAAGCAAATAAATCACACATCAACAAATGTAAACCTTACTAAAATATTGCTACTTTTCAAAAAGCTTTTATAACGAATAATTAGGAATTTTGGTGCTCAAACAAATTACACATTAAAAAATATATGCCTAACAAAAATCTTGCTACTTTTCAAAAAAGTTCTACAGCGAATAGTTAAGAATTTTGATGTGTAAACAAGTTGCACATCAGATAATATATTCCTAACAAAAATCTTGCTACTCTTCAAAAAGCTTTATATCGAAGGATTAGGAATTTTGAAGTGCTAACAGATTGCACATCCAAAAATACAAACCGAACAATATTTTGCTACTTTCCAAATAAAAAAGCTTTATAGCGAATCATTAAGGTTTTTTGATGTTGCAAATAAATGGCCCATCAAAAAATATAAACCTAACAAAAGTCCTGATACTTTTCAAAAAGCTTTCTAGAGAATAATTAGAAATTTTGATGTGCAAACAATTGGCGCATCCAAAAATATAAACCTAACGAAAATTTTGATACTTTTAAAAAAGCTGTGTAGCGAATAATTAGGAATTTTGATGTTGCAAAAAAATTGCACATCCAAAAGTATAAACCTAACAAAAACCTTGATACTTTACAAAAAGCTTTATAGCAAATAATTAGGAATTTTAATGTTGCAAACAAATTGCACATCCAAAAATATATATCTAACAAAAATCTTGATACTTTTCAAAAAGTTTTGCAGCGAATAATTAGAAAT
>JAOUZG010009324.1:1272227-1285302 GCA_026289955.1 Argiope argentata
AAAACTTTTTCATGCATGAAAGATTTGCTTCTTCTTTCTTACAAGTGAGCAATTTATTTCCCACTTTTGTTGTAAATTTGTTTCTTTGATTATACAAACTTTGTTATAAATGCAAATCAAGTGATCATCAATTTAAGTGTATTGTTTTATTAGGAATATCTTTCCAAACTGCAAATGTGCATTGCAACTAAACTGTGGAATTGAGAATCACTGGTGAGCCACGAGTCATTTTTCGTGATTTGCGACTTCTTGAATGTATATTATCTTGACTCAATTCTCAAAAAAATGTGATATAGGGTGATTATCTTCGTGGAGCAACATGGTTGAAACGCGACAAAAAAATGCATCATAGAAACAAGCGATTCGAGCCAACTCGGATCATTATAAACACCTTTTCACAGCGAATGCTATGCTCAATTCATTTTGGACACGTATTATTTTGAAATCGGTTCGTTATCATTTATTTATTAAAATTAATAAATATTTTATAAGCGTTTCTTTTTGAGACATTTGAATTATGGAGGATGAAGTTTAGTGTAGTTATATTAGCCTCCAGTTGTAAAGCCATACAAGAACCATTTGGGTACGGATCTCGTAACTGCGATCAGATGACGAGAGTGACACCTGAGCTGGCACGCTCCCCTCCACGTCACACCAGCTGAAGGACGTTTGAGCCGAATGGATTTAGCGTGCAACAGATTATCTTACACGACTGTTATTCTTTGCAATCGGGTCCCAAACCTGACACTTTACGGCTCACGAACCGAGACCTTTCCACCAGGTCATCACAGCCCCATATGTTACTTAGAAGTGTGTCTATAATTTTGTCTATTCTCATATACAAGAATATTTCGTAGTTAAAGTATTAACTTAGCCATACAAACTGCATTCGATTTCGCTCAAATTTTAATTTAAAAAATATCTGGAAGACAGAGATTCACATGGCAGTTTTTTTGTAAAACCTTTTTTTTTTTTTTGAGAAAATATTCAGATATGTATCATATACTGGTTACATATTGTAATGGCTTGATCCTCGTCGATCGAATAAACTGGTAGCGTTTAAACACAAATGTTTTATTTACATCTTTATACAATAACAAAAAACACACGTCCTCTTGGTTAAAATGCTGGGAAATATTTACATCTGGATTAAAGGATCCACAATTAATACAAGAACTACCAGGCTGTTTAACGTTCTGGCTACTGTGGGAAGCCCAAGAGATCTACGGATATAACAGGTAGATCATTAATCAAACTCGAGATCACGTGATATCTCTTCAAATCTCCAGCTCTTCAACTCAGCTCGGGTCAATTCGACTTCTCGTCGTATCAGTTCTCGTCCAGTCTCTAGCCAGATCAGCTGGTATCGTTCCTCTTCCCTTCAAAACCTTCCATTTTAACCTCGGTCAAACTCCGCCTCTCAGGTTCGCATTGGTGCGCTGGAGATGCCGATCATCCAATAATTCTTCAGAAATATCCCTAATGGTTGTTAGTTACCCGTGTTAATATTAAACCATCCACACCCTTAACAGAACCTTCACAATACACAAATATTCGCATATGAAGGTTTCAGCACTTTTTTCTTCAAAGGGCCGCAAACGCATGTGCTGTTCGTTTTCCCATTCTGGGTGGTCCACAGAAGAAATAACCACATCTGGTGTTTTCACACGGGTTCCTTCTTCAAAGAGCCGCAAACACATGAGTGCCACATTATCTGACTCCATTCAAGTCCAAGGGGTAACATCAAAGCGGAAGAACACAATGCGCAACAAAGGAAAGAATCCTCTGACAGCTGGCCAGAAGTAACAGTGTTCGAAAATGTATCTCTTCAAAGGGAGACAAGTTTTACGACTTCTTTACAACATTATTATTTTCCCCTCTCACCTACGTATTTGCTATTAAATAAGAAAAATGAATGAACTTAGTTTAACAGGTTATTCGAAACAAAGGCTCTATTACAGTATTCATTTTACTGTTTATCCGCCATTACTTATATTTTTTAACTTACACTCAGTTCTACCATGGTGGAATCGGGTCCAAGATAATGCTATGTGGTATTGTTACCATCAGAGGAGATAAAAGAAGGCTCTAATAGTTAGTTATAAAAAAATGTTTTTTGTGTGTAGGATCTCATTTTTTCAGGAAATACGCCTATATAGATGAACTTCAAAGCAAAAATATTAACTATATATACATAAGTAAAAAAAATCAAAATGTGCAACTCGAACCAAAGACGAGCGACGTTCAAGTTCTGACCACTATATTAAAGTACCCACTCTTCGAAGCGGAAGTTGAATTTATTTATTCTAAAAGTTAGCAATAAAAATGTTTCTTTTTTTTGTGTGTGGAAAATCGTGTTATTACAGGAAAGTCAACAATATAGATAAACTTAAACAGCAAAACCTTACCTAAATATAAAATTTGATCCAAATAGTTACACACGAAATAAATTTACACGTTTCCGAGATACAAGAAATAAATTTATATATGAATATTTATATAATATACAAGAATTGCTCATTTAAAGTTATAAAAATTGTGGATTTGATATTAAAACCATATATCAAATTTCACCATGATAGCTGAAAGCCTTTTTGTGTAATCATGTTCAAACACAGGTAATTTATTAAATATATTTTTCAAACTAAAAAATAACAAATTAAAAAAAGAATAAACTAAACTAAAAAAACAAACTAAAGAGAACAAACTAATTTTTAAAAGAACAAAATGTATCAAATCTATTGAAGTTTTATCAAAATTTCAATTTCAAATAATTTGGCAACTACTATACTTCCTCTTTCTAAATGAGAAAGTGAAAAACAAATGAAAGGAAATATATTCAAAGGAATGAAGGTCTGGTCTAAACAAAGAGCTCCAGAAATGGTAAAACTGTCCCAAAACGGAAATCTCGGGTTCTTGCATTCAGTTTCCTGCAATGTGTTAAAATAAATGGATGCAAGATGAAATCCCATTGCGAAAGAAGGAAGAACCACCCCGATCTTCCTGGCACGATTCGAATACATTTGGAATTCGATAGTTTGCATTCGAAAAGGCATTCTTTCGCAAATGCCAAGAATGTTAATTCCGCTTTGAGACAAGGGGAATAGACCGACTTTCATGAGTCATTTATCAACACAACTTTGAATTACTTCCAAATAACACTTTGACCAGAGTAAATTAATCTAAAATGCAAATATTAAGTTTCTGCGTGTGATGACTTGGCATTTTCGTGAAGCTCAGCAAAATATGGTTCTTAACTTTATATCAGACTTTTTTTCACATTCTTGATCCTTGGATTTCAATTATTGTAACATTCTTGAACCTTGGATTTCAATGATCGTAATATTTTTTGATCCTTGGATTTCAATGATTGTAATATTCTTGATCCTTGGATTTCAATGGTTGTAATATTCTTGATTCTTGGATTTCAATGATTGTTACATTCTTGATCCTTGGATTTCAATGGTTGTAACATTCTTGATTCTTGTATTTCAATGATTGTAGCATTCTTGATATTTGCATTTCAATGATTGTGACATTCTCGGTCCTTGGATTTCAATGATTGTAACATTTTTGATCCTTGGATTTCAATAATTGTTACAATTTTGATATTTGGGTCTCAGCTCCAAGCGTTTTACTTCTCTTTATTTAACTAAAATCAGTATTTAAAAACTTTAAATCCAATTTTTTAAAATATTCTATGAGATATGACCTTCTACTCCAAAACTTCATAGAATGATAATATTATAAGCTAAAATCATCTGTCTTTGCTACTTTTTAAAAAATATTTTATTAATAATAGTATCAATAAGGCGATATTTTTAAAAAATGTACTTTCAATAGCTGCAATGCGTATAAAAAATTCAATAAAAACCATCCTAACATGACGAGGAATATTTTATGAGATCTTTCTCGGTATATAGTTAACTATTCATATGCATAATGAAAAAAAGTAATATAAAAAACTGAAGTCAATTCCTAGTTAGGCCAACAAACAAAAATTTTATTTTAGTTACTTTTTAATAAATAACTACAATGAATATAAATCATTTATCAAAAAAATGATTGATTTTCGCAAGAATTGAACTCGCATTCTTCACCTTAACATGAAAAATACCGAAATCCTTGCATTTTACCGATTGATCTACTGCCTGTTGTTTTCAATATTCATAACAAACTGCTAAAACTCTATTTAAAATATTAAAAATTAATTTAATTTAGTTAATATTTGAAAAATCTGTATTAACACCGAGTTTTATCCAGTACAATGCCCTCCAACACTAAATGTATTTAAACTTGTGTGGATGAATAAAAAGCATTTTATTAAGGATTGAAAAATTTAAACAAGAAATATATAGGGAAAGTGTGAACTAATAGTAAGAATTGAATAAGGAATTACATGATAAAAAAATTATTGATGATTGTTCAATGATGTTTTTTAAGTTAACAGCGTATGTTTTAGAATACATAAAGGAGATGGAAATTATATATATATATATATATATATATATACGAGGCATATTCGGAAAGTAAGTACCGTTTCATTATACTGCCGCTGCAGCACTGCGATCGGCGTTCTGCGCATGCGCACTAGTCTTCCTTGTTCACTGACTCTCAACTGACGCCATTTTGGACGCTGTAGGTTGTGTTTCCAGTTCGCTGTGCTTGTTTAAAATGTTTAAGACAATTACTGATCCCGCCGACTGTGAGATTCGTTCTGTTATCCGTTTTTTAAACGCAAAAAATGTGAAACCGGCTGAAATTTACCGTGAAATTAAAGAAGTGTATGGTGAAAACGCGATGAGTGATGGAATGGTGCGGAAGTGGGTTAGAATGTTTAATGAAGGTCGAAAAAATGTTCACGATGAGGCTCGGAGTGGTCGGCGTTCTCTTGTCAATGACGATCTGATACGGAAAGTTGATGAAAAAATCAAAGAGAACAGACGATTCACAATAACGATACTTTCAGACGAATTTCCACAAATTTCACGTACTGTGTTGTACGAAATTGTTGTTGACAAATTAGTCGTGTTTATCATCGTTGGCGGCAAGTTTCTACGAGGAAGGCATAGGAAAACTCGTCACTCGCTACGACAAGTGTTTGAACATTGGTGGAAACTACGTAGAAAAATAGTTTAAGGTTTGGTCTTTCATGTAATAATAAAATTTGTTTGAAAAAAAATGTTTTGTTCTATTTATTAAAAAACGGTACTTACTTTCCGAATATGCCTCGTATATATATATATATATATGATCAATTCATAAACATATTTTAAAGTATTTTTAGGCCGGCTTTCTGGCGCAGAGATACCGCGTCTTCCTCGTGTTCTGGGAGTCCCGGTTGGGGCATTGTTGTTCCTCTGTGTTCTATCTGTGAAATGTGTGCCTGTGCCCCCCCCACTGTGAAAAGTGTCTGTGCAAAGGACTGTGTTGAGTGTGTAGCTAAGTCGTACTTTTGGCCCTTGTTAGCTCTATTTCAAAAGCAAGAGATGCTCCTTTCGGGTCATATCTGCTGCTGTATCAGCTGGGGGCTTGGAAAGTTCCATAAGTAACAACAACAGCAGCAGCTAAGTATTTTTATAGATTCATGTCGAATATATAAAAAAAATTATTTTGATAGGTAGAAAACGGATGATTATAAGGATATTTTTCTCTCACGGGCCAGACTCATAGTCTTTTTCCTTCATTTACTTCCTTTACTCTTTCATGGGATATTTATTTCTCTTTTGAATTTCTCCCAGTTTTTTTAAAGTTTTATTAATAATTAAAAAG
Source organism: Argiope argentata (assembly GCA_026289955.1). Classification (NCBI taxonomy): domain Eukaryota; kingdom Metazoa; phylum Arthropoda; class Arachnida; order Araneae; family Araneidae; genus Argiope; species Argiope argentata. The sequence continues at coordinate 1,278,000 of JAOUZG010009324.1, forward strand.
TAGTATTTAAGGAAATACGTTTTTTAATGAACTTTATGTTAACACTTAGATTTCCGGGGTGTGAAATTTACTTCCTATGGAACCTTATATAATCATGAAGAAAATTAAATTTAATGATGACTTTTTTGCCATGAAAAGACGAGAACCGTGTTACGATAAACAAAAGAATATATGTTGGGAATGTTCTGTGTGCAACATTCCCAACATCGTCTGTAGTAGGGAACTCTCTTTGGTATATGATTTCCAATGCTAGCTAAGCACCCATCATCTGGAACTGCACAATTATTTGCTTACAAGCTAACAAGACATTCATTTTTTAAAGAATATCTGTTTATGATATGACGCTGTGTTATCTGTAAGATTATGTAGGTGGGATGTAATCTTCCCAACGTCCACGAAAGGGTTAAATACTAATACCTCCAATTACTCTTAAGTGATCCACCAGGTGTATTAAACAATGATTCTTTCCTTGATATTATCATAACTTGGGTAACCAGTTCTCAAATTTATATTGTTAGTGTATTTTTTTCGACAAAGAAATACAGAAAAATTAATTATTCAATTGCATAAAAAAATTAACTATAGAACTCTGAATAATCTTTTCTACAACGCATTACTGCTCGATTTGGACAGCAAATTACGCCAGTTTAAGTACAATTACGATGGCTAAGGCGAGTTTTGCGCCTCCAATTGCATAGCTGCACCCCTCTTATTAAAAATGCGTTTACCTTAATTTAGCTTGCATATAATTAACGGCAACGTAATTTAAAGGCATTATTTATCCCGAAGGATAGCAGAATAAGTTAACTTTACACTGTTAGTTTCTTTCGATGTAAAATTGAAGAAAAGAGAACTTGTGAGAATATTGAAATATCATTCGGTTGAGCGAACGTTCTTCTTATACTGCATTAATTCTTGAATCTCTAATAATATCCTCTAACCAATATCATTGAAGAATATTAATATATTCGTGATTTAGTATTCTTTAAAAATTTCAAGATGTTCTGCAATCAATATTCTAGTAGAAAACAAACGTATTTTTCAATATTCTTGAAGGGTATCGAAAAAATCTTCAATCAATACTCTTGAAGAATATTACCTAATATTCCGACAAATGTTCAAAATATTTTTCAATACATTTTTCAATATGTCAATATATAAACCGAATATATTTGCAATATTAATATTCTTTAAAAAATTTCAATTTGTTTTTCAATCAATATTCTTTAAGAATACCAATGTATTTTTCAATATTCTTGAAGGATACCAAGCTATTTTTCAATCAAAAATATCAAGAAATTCTTTAATCAATACTCTTAAACAATATCATTTAATATTCTAAAAAATGTAAAAAGTATTTTCAAAAAAAAAATCGGCCTTTCAATGTTTAAATCGAATATATTTGCAACGTTAATCCCTTCAAATATAACAAAATTAGATAGCTTCCTTTTTTCGCACTATTTTTCATTGTTTAGTTTCCCTTTCCCTCTCTGATTAACATAAATATTTCTAATGTCAAATTGGCCCTGAAGAAAAATCGATTTTAAAACCTTTTTATCTGATTTTTGTTTTAAAATGTTGTAAAATTACTCTTTTATTATCTGCCTCTTTCTTCCAGAATTTTATAATAAAACCAAAATGGTTATCTATTAATCAGCAGTAATATGCTGTTTTTCTTTAGGTAGAGCAAAATTAAAATCCATTTGGAAAAAAATCGATTTTGTTTGTAAAACTACTGTTAATTCACATATATTCACAAATAATAATTATAAAATTTTATTGTTATAGTTTACAGTTCCATGTAAAGATACGTAACATAATGCTAAAGTGATATATTAATACAGTACAACAGTATTTTCAGATTATTTTAACGAACATAAAACTCTGTTTTAAAAAAACTACTGTTAATTCACATATAATCACAAATAATAACTATAAAATTTTAAAGTTTGCAGTTCCATGTAAAGATACGTAACCTAATGCTAAAGTGATATGTTAATACAGTACAGCTATATTGTCAGATTATTTTAACGACCATAAAACTCTGTTTTTAAAAAAAACATGTAATTTTTGGATTTTTTTCCCTAGAAGTATTCCACTGTGCTTAATCATGTCATTGAAATTGGTGTCGTTTACTATATTTCAGTTTCAATGTCATCAGCTTGTTTTAAAAGGAATTCATTTATTTCATCCACAATTCTTTTGAACTGTTAATCTGTTTTAAGCATATAATTATCCTTTATTGAAATATACATTCTATTTGAATTTATTTGAAGTTAAATAAGTAGAATAAAATTCTTTAATTAAATTTCATGGGGATATGAAATATCTGACGCAAAATACGAAACTCGAAATTTAATAGACAAAAACAACAAATATCTCTAACACAACGAATAAATACATCCATTTAAAAATGTTTTTGCTATATAATTTAATAACTGTTTTGTAGTGCCATCTATCGTGAAAATTTAAAACTATATTTCGAAGATGTTTTCTACTTTATATGACAACAGATGGCAGCACGAAAAAAAAGGATCACTTTTAAATGTTTAAATAGAAAAGTTAGATCTTCACTGGCACAAAAGCCAAACTTGGCTATAGTGAGCCAAACCTAGGGTATATATATAGGCTTGTGATAACATAAATTTAGGGAGGAAAATTCTGAAATATTTATAATTTTCTCATTTTAACAAAAATTGTTTCCTTGATTAAAAACAAATAGCGCATGATAAAATTTATCCTATTCAATATAAAAAGCCAATTACCCACAAAAAAAAATAGACATTAGGATGAAAATTTTCTCTCACTGTAGATCTAAAAGATTGCATTACAAATAATTGACGTCAAAAATTAAAATACTAAGTATTCGATTAAAATAGAATGAGGTGTTTGGGTACGTACTACATATGGATACAGTTTCTCCAAAGTATATATTTATGTGTAAAAAAAATGTATGCACAAAACGAAAATAAGTCAGTATAGCATCCTTTCGCTTATCTTGAATCCTCAACTATCTTCTAAGTGTTAGTTTTAAGAAATGCAGTGATTTCTTTGCAAATTTGCTGTTATATTGTATAAATATACTTTCCAATGTAGCATTTAGCATCAAAAGGAATGCTCTGCCAAATAAAGCTAATTTATATTAAGCGTACTGATGAGGTTGCTCTTATTTGAATAAAACATAATTGTTGTCAATTTTCTGTTACTAAAAATAAGATGAATGAAAAGAGTTAAAAATAAAACAAAGAAAGAAATCCTTTTCTTACTTTCTGTATGCATATTATTGAGAAAATGCTGTAATTTTTTTTAAAAAAAATCCTCCCGATTTTGACTAATTTACTCGTTTTAGAGTAAAGTCGTCGAAATCTGGACGACTCTACTCTAGTCGTCTAGATTTGAACTCAAAAAATACATTTGGACTCTGAGACCCTGAGTTTGAAAAATACATTTTGGACTGTCTGTGTCAGCTCAAAAACATTTTGACCTAGACTGCTGATGGAGGTCAGTAGTAGCCTTATGTTAAGATCTCGGCTCGTGATCCATAGGCTTTCAAGTTTGGGACCTGATTCCACCGTAGAACCGTCGTGTAAGGGTGTCTTTTGCTTGTTAAATCTATCAGGGCCAAACATTCTCCTACAAGTATTGTGTGATATGGAGAAAGGAGTACCAGTTCAGGTGTTGTCCTCGTCCTCTGACAGCGGTTTAAAATTATGTGGTCGCTCCCAAAATGACTCTAGTGTTGTTTCACAACAGCACAATAATATAACCAAACTAGACAGCTGAAATCTATATGTTCTTTACAATAAATTTTCAGATTTCCCTTGCATTTTGTGTAAAATCAAAGAAAATTCATTTGTACGGCTGTAAATTAATACAACAATTACAAAACGAAAAGAATTATATTTATAAAATTTGGTAAACCAATTTAAAATTTATAATGCAGATATCTTCCGAATTATGGGCCATTTCATAATACAATTTCACTATCAGTCGGCCTGTACTATCAGAAATATTTTTAAGTGATAATTCAAAAATGAAAAGACTTAACTATATCAAATTTGATGTGGGAGTTTTTGATTACATGTGAATTTTTTGTGTTCAATTTGTGTTTCAATTGGTAAAGAAAAATGTTCTGGAAAAACAAATTCGAGTTTGGGATATTTTAACGCATACCATCGTGAAATAACTCGCCAAGATATATTGAGTAAAAATACTAAATTCACGCCAAGGGTGAATGTTTCGCCAACTATTGTACGTCATTGCCATGCAAGGCCTTCTATAGCATGCCAAGTTTATTAGAGATTATGTGTGAAAGTTTGAGGGAGACCACTTCTTTTTCTTTGTAGCATTAATTATGTTTAATTTATGCAGCTAAAATTCATAGCTCATATTTATCTTTCTATATACAATGTAAGATTATTGTTTGCACTATAAATTTTTATGTTAAATTTTTTTTAATAATCTTAAGCCAAATAGGAAAAATAATTTGTAATGAAAATTAGATTACTATTGAATTAACTTCTTGATTTGCAAACTTAAATTAGATTGCGCTTTCTGTTAGGGATCTATTTTGTCATTTTGAATCCATATTAAAACAAATGAACAATTTTTTTTTCAATCCTTCGAATTGAATGCTAATTGACATAGATTTAAATACCAAAAGTTTCATAAATAACAACATGAATTCATCATTTCACGCATTGTATTAAGGCTAATAAGAAATGAACTGAAAAAATCAGTTAATGCAATTTGGTGGATAATTTGTATTTAGACCTATTCCCAAAGATTTTTTACAGAGAGGGGGGAGGGGTAATGTACTTCTTTTTCTAGGGGAAGTTTAGTTACATTAACATCCCATTGTAAAGCAACACTAGGGTTATTTTGAGATGGACCTTGTAATTTCAAACCGTGGTCAGATGGTGAGGATGACACCAGAGCAGGGACGTTTAAAGTGGTATATATATATTTAAAATATCAAGTTATTATTTAGTAAAACATTAATTTGATTGAAAAGATTATAAAACAAAGTGGGTGCAAATTAAAAATTGCATATGCTAACCAAATACTATAACAAATAGTTTAGCAAAATGAGCCACCTTTGGAGACTAGGTTGGTTCACCCACAGTACTTTAGAGTATTAAACAATTAAAGTAGTATATATATATATATATATATATATATATATATATATATATATAATTTCAGATTGTTATCTAGTAAAACGTAAATTGAATTGAATCGGTCGGTTCCAAAAAATAAATTGCACTCTCATGATAACGTAAAATTTGCGAAATTTTAGTTACAAAAATTAGTGATTAAAAATTTATTATTATGTGAGATCATGAAGTTGTTTTGGTTTTAGGTTTGGTTGGCGGTTTTTTTTTTTTTTTTTTTTTGTCACAGACAGATGGACACTGTGTGTGTGTTGCTTTGTTTTGCTGTAAAATTATTTATTATCATGTCATAACTAAATGTTTTGGAAATGAGGCTTGTGGCGTCAACAAAAATCCTTAGGCGAAAAATAAAAACTTTATCGTCTGCACGAGCATCTCAAAAAATCAACTTTTTATAACATGTTGCTATCCCATTTACAAAAACTCTGATTTTAAAAAAAATGTCTACCGCAAAAAAAACCTATAAAAATGTCATTTTGAGCACGTGATTATATGAAATGAAATAAATATGAAATGAGATATTTTTTTAAACAATAAATGCGAGACAAGGTTTTTTTTTATATCGTTTGCACAACTAAAGTGACTCATTCAATGAAACCATTAAAATGAATAAAAATATAATTTAGCTCGCCCGAGCACGTGGTGATTGGCCGTTCAAGAAATTACGTTCTGACATGATATATTGAAATATGTGTGGCAGATTTCATTTTAATCATTTTTTATGTGTGTGTTGTTGTTTTGTTTTGCTGTAAAATTATTTATTTTTTAAATTAGTTTTTAAAAATTATCTTAAAGTTATTTTTAAATAATATTTTTAATTGTCGAAGCCCAGCTCCATTCGTTTTCTGTGTTGCTACCAATTTTGCATTGTAGCTTTTTATCTAATGTATTCACTAAGTATTTTTTTAAATAAAAAGATGAATATCCTCTTGTCCTGTTCATACAAATTTAGTTCAATTTTTATGAAATCGGACACATATCTTTAAGCTAAGAAGATCACTATTAATTTTTCAAAAGCTTGAAATTGTTTTTATTTTATTTTAATTAGATTTTTGGTGTTTTATTGGCGTTAAGCTATATACCTGAAAATTTTATTTCAATAGCTTTTATTTTATGCTTAATTTCGTAATTTTTTTAATGATACTAATTTCTTTTTCCTTAATTTTTTTCTAATTTTTATAAATTATTAAATTATTAAGAAGTTGTATGCTAAATTTATTATGTTTTTAATTATTGTGGTGAAGTTCAAAATAATTTAATTGTTCCATTAAACCTACAATTCTTACAGGACATTTTTGACAATGTTGAAATAAAAAAAATTTAAAAAAATGCTTTTGTGGACATTAATTAGAAAGTAGGGTTTTCCCTTCTGCTTTTATTTCCTATTATACACATTTGTTTATTTGCTTGCGCATGAATTTAATAAAATCTTACAGAAGTCTTATTAAATATTAAGATTGAATTTTTACAAAAATTCGTTTTATTAATAACCGTGAAAGTCTATTGTTTTTGCTCTGAAATTCCATTTAAAATTATTCTAAAAAAAAGAATAACTTTATTTTCTTTTACTTATACGAAGAGAAAATATTGCAATTGATTAAAAAGAAATGAAGATATATATTTTTTTAAACCTGCAGGTTTCAAATTTCCCCAAGTTTGAAAAATATCTTCTAGGAATTATGTCAGTCTGTCCATCTGTGAATAAAGTCTGGTATGTGATTTGAAGATTTCTTACAAATGTTGAATTGTAATCTCGAAGTTTTAGTCTGTATGAGTACAGTTAAATCGACAACTGCAACACGTAAAGAGCACTACGGAAAAAATTTGGCGCTCAGTTTCATTGTTCAATGTGTATATTTGCCTCATATTTTGAATTAAAATCTGTCAAAATGTTAAATGTCTGTAAGTCTGCTCTTTTAAAAAGATGTGAAAGTGGTAACTCAAAACCTCAATGATTTCAATAAATTAAATATGAGAAATTGTATTTTTTCAAAACGAAATTTATAAACGTAAAATTATTATTATTATTTAATTCCTACTATTAGATTAATTCCTATTATTATTATTTTATCACACTCTTCCGATATATATATATATATATATATATATATATATATATATATATATAT
>JAOUZG010009324.1:1285402-1308787 GCA_026289955.1 Argiope argentata
TAAGAATTTATTGAAATTAGAAAAAAAATGAGAATAAAGAAATTTGGAATTATTAAAAATAAAGAATTTAAAAATATATATAATGGAGTTCAAATTTTCAATCGTTAACAAAATACTTTGTATTCATCCATTCAAGCTCATTTTTTAACACTTGTAGTAAAAAATGAACATTTGATGTTAATGCAGGTGTTGTTGTTGTTTTTCAAATATTAATTCGCTAATTTTTTATTAAATAATTCAAAACTAATTTTCTCGTGAAAGATCTCCATTTCATGCCGCCAAATAAGTATAGAATTCAATTTGTTTTTAACTCACATCTATGAGGTTAAGCTTAACATACTTTCGGCCGATTATTTCAAACGATTCTGTTTATTTTCATAATGTTTGTCACATTTAAAATTAAACACTTTAAATTAATCGATTTTCCAATTTCTTTTAAAGTACTTTCGAATTAAATAATACAGAATGAAGAAAATTGGAGATTTTTAATCTGTATTGCTTTTTCCAACTGGTGTAGAAAAATCACGCATTTTGTGTTGCTATAATTGGCTTTGATTCTGTTTATTTTCTTAATGTTTAGTGCATTTAAAATTAAACATTGTTAATCCATTGATTTTTCTTATTCCTTTTAAAGTACTTTCGAATTAAAATAAAAAATTTTATAATATATATTGGGTTGCCTCAACTGACGTAGAAAATTCACGCATTTTGGGTTGTCTGAATTGGCGTTGAAAATGCAATGATAGTATAATGTTTTGATCAATTATTTATAGTAATTGTTAGACCTGGATAGCGTAATTGGTTATGGCGTTGGATTCGCATCCCTTGGGCTGCGAGTTCGAACGCCATATATAGAAAGGAGAATGAAAAATTGCCAAGAAATTCGCTTTCTATTTTGCCACTTAGCATTGTGATTCTGTCATATTTATAAATATATTTATATTAATTGTATTTCTTTAATAAAAAGTAACTAAAATAAATTTTTTCTTTACTAACCTAAGTAGGAAATGATTTTTTAAAAATGTTTTTACATTACTTGTTTAAGAATTTTGTTTTGAATAAAATGTTTGAGTTCAAATAATATCATAAATAGAATTCAGGTCAGGAAGAAAGGTAAGCAATAAATCTAAAATTTTGTATTTGAGTAAAATCTCACAACAGGACACTCATAAAAAAGAAAGTCATGTTTATTTAAAAAACACAAGGCGAGGAAATCTGACTGTACAAACAGTGAACATAGGGATATATGTATGTATATATTATGTACATATTTGTGTTTATTTTCACACAGCATGACAAATGAAATGAAAACAAAGATGGTTTTTGACTTAAAAAATGACTCGGTTACATGACAACATTCAATTTCAAAATACATCACTGGAAAAAAAATCAATTGTTTAAAAAAAACACATTTCATCAATCAACATTAAAATGTTGAGCAAAAAAAAAATCTGTTACAGACGAGCTTTACAATCTACTAACTGCTTAACAGATTCAATAATTATTTTTAAAAAATTTAAAATATTAATGAAAAATAAATACTTGATTGTAACAGATACCACAAACAAATGTTGAAAAGTAAAAGAACTCTAAACAATAGGATATGTGAACTTACAAAGTCTCTATATAACAACAGCAAGTTGGGATTTCTTTTTTATTATTTTGTATAAAATACTGATATTTTGGGACGGTTTCTGCAATCAGCCTTGCTTTGTAAAGAAAGAGAACAAAACGGTGAACGTTGTATTGCTCTTCAATATCAGTGAACGTTATCATGACTACGTTTATTTTGAACTTGGTGAAAGTTCTCGTTTCAGAGTGACCCACAGCACCTTGTATAAATAAAATGGCATGCCAAAACACAATCGGATTATTTTATTTTCACAGCATATGCACCAAAGCTACTCAAAATAGAACACCTCTTATTTTTTTATATTATGGACGGTAGAGTCTTGCAACAATATGAGCCGTAAATACTCTCTTCTGTTATAGTTTTCCATTTCTTTGCATGTTTGGTCATGTTTTCCTTTTTGCTGGCTTAGGAACTAAGGTAAACCATAAATAATATCACCTTCACATCCTTGTTTAATTATGTTTGCTTTACCTTCCCTGTAAAGTTCAGTTAGTACAGTATTTGGAAATAAAGTTAAAAAAGCATGCATTTCGAAGCGATTTTAGATTAGTTCATTTTGCCTTGTATCATCCATGGCTTGTGTCCTTTGCTTGTTCCAAAACGTTATTCTATCCTAGCATTTAAAAAATAAAATCACAATGGGAAAAAAAATCTTATTGCTTAGTTGTATGTTTTTTTATACATAATTTATTTTATTTGAGTGAAATATTTTCTCGCATTCACATCAATTCTAAAATTTCTTTTTAAAAAATATTTTCTGACAACCATAGTTTTCCAATTTGTTATTTTGTACATCATAATAGATTTTTAACAGTTTGTTCTTGAATAAAATGCTCCTTCGTTATTTACAATTAACACTAATTTTATAATACATTTTTTTTTCACAATATTGTGGAATTCGTTTAAGGTTATTGATTATTAATCAATATATAATAAGTTTGCTTTTTTTCACAAAAATAATAACTTAATTACCATATATGCTTTTATAGCAAAACACTGTTAGATAATAATTATTAAAAAAAACAATTAGAGCTATTCTTTGAAACTAAAAATGATTAAAATAAATTGAAAACACATATATCTCAAAGAAAAATGATATTTGAGTCCTTGTTGTGACTTTATCACAGTTAATACATATAAGTTATATAGATAGGCTGTACCAATTATACTTTCTCAACAATACGAGTATTCAAAAACAACTCATCTACTTAACAATTGTTAAATTCAATAAGTATATAAGTACATCATTATTGCGTTGGTGAATATTGATATATTTTGGTTTTTAACGGAGAAATACGAACAATATAATAATAGTTTTCATTTTAACTGTAACTGTAAAATTCTCAAACACATGATAAATGCCATTTTTGCACTGACTTCAATGTACTTTGACACCAGACAGCTATCTCTCATAAGGCAAAGGATTATCAGTCCGTTTATGAAAGAAAACTTGAGATCCACATTTTCATCTATATTTTTTTTATATTTACATTGCTTATGAACTATGTACACTTTACTCCAGATTTTTAACATCTGAGATGGGATGCTTAATAAACTTCAATTTCCTGTCCAAGTAAGAGACCAACATGACTTTGTGCTTCCACAAACTGCTGCGTCTGCTTCTAGTCCGTCTCCAAGTTCGATCCTGGAGATGGGAAAGCAGTTCTTTTTATTTATTAAATGCTATATTTTTTTCCTTTACTATTAAATACCCTAAAAGTCATTATTTTTCCCCCAATGAATTTGTTCTCATTGTCTTTATGTGAGGCATTTTGCAATGAATATACATATATTCATCTCCAAAATTCGAATGGCAAGAAAAGTATCTTCAAGGCTTGTTCCATGTACAACACACACACACACGGAATGGCGATATAAACAGGCTGATTAACAAAAGCCTGGCACCTTATTTAATTTACTATTTCATGTTTCTTTGAAGACAAGATTCACTTCCCTCGCATATCACAGTTTATACCAAATGGTCTTCGAAAACAGACCCAGCAGATTCAAATCAGACGATGATTTCGCGAATCACTCTACGAGATCTAGAATTGGGTGTGGAATACCCACTCTCGTGGCTTTCGTCAAATGACATAGAGATGTGTTGAGTCTTGTCCTCCTCTCTCATGGCGTAGGGGTCTGGGAGACCACTCACATCATAGTAGGGGGAATCTAAAAGAAGATCAAGGATCATCAATTAGTATCAAACAAAATCGTACTTTTATAAGAATTTGAATTATTATTAATTATAAAAGTAAAAGCCTTTTCCCCCTTTCTCAATTTTCCCCCTCGTACAAAAGCATTCAACCATTTTGTCATACTGAATGATAGATCAAATTCTTGATATATAATAACAAAATATTTAATAATTCTTTTTAATTTATTGCTTCTAATTAACTTGTGTATAATTATAACCATGTTGTAATTTAAAAACATCTAAAATATACTAAAATCTTATTACACTATACAGTACACATTTCTAAACACTTAATACAAATTTTATTCATATCTATATTCCAGATTAGAAAATGCTATAATAAAAATTTTATAAACAAAATGTCCAATCATATTGAGGATGAACAATTAATAATGAAACTAATAGAGGTATGCCTATATTTCTGGTTTAAAAAATACTCCAAAGACGGGGGTAAAAAAAAGGATGAAAGAAAGATTTAAACACATTTAAGTCAAATTACATTCTTGACTTTTTAACAGTCTCTCTAGCTTTATAAACCATATTTAATAAAATATTTTCCCATTTTTGCCCCTTTTCAGCAAGCCAAAACTGACTAAATTAAGAAGCTTTGAATTTAATTATTTTAAGCCAAACAATTGCTATCAAGGAAACATTATGTTTTGATTGGCTGCATCCAATTCAGTCATTGCAATGTTTTAAAATTGGATAAGAGAGTTAACCAAATAAGTATCTATATAAAAAATTGTTTTCCTAAGCCTTCATCAAGCATGGCTAATAAATTTTAAAATGACCACTTTCATACATTATCATGCATAATAATTCAGTTTAATTTCATGTATTAAACAAGTATATAAGGCTCTAATTCAATTAGAGAAAAAAATGTGCTCTTATAAAATTAAAAAAATAATAATAGATTTTTGTCTTACGTAAATGCTCCCTATTTTTCATGTTCATCATTTCTTCTGTGAGGGGTTGATAGTCTTCAGGATAGAAATAGCCATTGGGCAGTCTTGAGTCGTATGGCTGGTAGGATCCTTCAGTGCCCATGTCATCAGTAGGTTTCAGCCAAGGCTCGGAATGGTCCAGAGCACTGCATGGGCTCTGATCAGGATCAGGATTGTACATCATACCTGATTCAAAAGGAAAAATCAGTTTCATGTAAGTAAAAATACAGGAATATTTTTGAGAAAAAATGCTTTTTTTTCATTCACTCTGTTTTTTTAATAATATTATTATTAATATATTGTTTAGAATGATATTCAGAAAATAAATGATTATCTAATAAATAATCTAGAATAAATTAATTTGAAAATATCAACTAATTTCTAAAAATAGAATAATGACCAAAAAAAATTTAAAATTTGTTTAAAAGAGAATCTGAATAATTATGATGTATTGACATTCAATAGCTATAAATAAAACTCCTAGTTAAAAATCTAATGTTTGAATGAAATACTTATTAAAAATATTGCTCTTTGAATAATATAAGATTCTTATAATCAGTGGCAGATTTAGGCATTTTGCTTTCCCTAGGCAGAACACACTAACAAGCCAAACATTTAATAAATTATTAATTTTATTTTCTCCTTATTAGCTTAATGATATGTTAATAAATTATTTCAAATTCTTTAATTTGGTAATTTTCTTAAGGTATATATTTTTATTTATTAAAATTAATGACAATACAGGACTCATTTTATTCAAAGGGTATGCTTTAAATTTATAAATAATTTAATAAGTAATTTAATATAATGAAACCGAAAAAAAACTTGACCAATTATACTTGAAAAAGTGATATTACTATCTTAATATTTTATGACTCTTACAATTTACAAATTTATTTATTTAGGTCTGTAATATTGGTGTTTTTAATCCATCTATAAATACTTTTTTCCAACCCAATAATCCTAAGCAGCTTTCTAGTCCATTTAACTGAAAATCCACCACTGCTTATAACCAGTGGTGACTCGTCAACACAATAAAGTAAAGGAAAATCTGACAAATTTGGATTATATTTAATATTCTTAATATGCATTGCAATAATTTAAGAATAAAAATGATTACAATTAATTAGACGTGTTGACACATTTTGCATGAAATAAAATATGTTGCTTTACAATGTGCTTTAATCAAATACACTTGAATATTTCTTCAGTAGCATAATAACTTGTGCCATTCGCAATTTTCTTATAATCCTTGTTAGGTTTTTCACATACATTGATTAAACCATCAATGTGAATAAAATTAGCCACTTTATTAGCACAAGTTATTACAGCCTTTCTCTACACTGTTGTTTCATTTTTTATCAAGGCAATATCAAGAGAAACCACAACAGTATCGTTGGGACTTTGTGCTATATGAGAAATGTGTTCAAAAATAAAGTCGTTTTAAAAAAATTAAAAGTTTTTCCTCTTAGAGACGAGTCACCACATATATAAGATAGCAAAATTAACTTTACCATTTAATACTCTATAATATTCCAAGAAAAAAAATAAGAATTTGAATAAATTTTACACTTGCCTCCGTACATCCCTCTACCTGAATTGCTATTAAGGCTTTTCAGGCAGCAATGTAAAATAGAATGAAACAAGAAAAATATACCATATTAACTGTTCAAAGTCTATACTTAACAACTCACTGTTTTCAAATAAACTATATAACTTAAGAGCATAAAAACATTTGCAAAAAGTCAGCTGTACATTCATATACTTTTATTTAATTTAAATTATAAATTATCGAAGATTACATTTCTAAAATGAAAAATTGTTTTATTGCAGATTCTTCAATAAAAAAAATTGTGTATAACAAGTTAAAGTCAAAAAAAAAAAAGTTTTGGATAAAATATATAACTTTCACTATTTATCATAGTTTGTCATTTATTTATTTTTATTTATAGTTTAAAATAATCTTTAAAGTCTTAATATCACAGTACTAAACTCTAAATCTCTCAGGAGTATAGAACAACATCACAGATTGATACAGTATAACATTATAGATTTTAATGTGTAAGACTTATTACTTTGACTCAAACAGGTACGATAATCTAAATAGAAATTTAATTGTAAAATTATTTAAAGAATTACTTAAAACTTACATAGCTCTCATATTATACATGGACAATACATCCTATATAAGTCTTAAGCATTATTTTTGGCAGCCCCAACAAGATTCTAGACTAAAATACTAGCTTTATAAAATTAATGACTTAAAAAGCTGCAAATTAAATTTTTTCTCCTATGGCTCAAATTTATCAAAAAGAAATATGCTAAGCTTCCGTTAGAGTTTTAATTTTACTGTTTTAAGCAGCATAGCGCATACATACGCAGCTAAGCTGCATGTTGAGAGCTAAAATCTTTTAAACAAAGGCATTTAATCGTTCAAGACTTTTTTCACAGCAAATGCTTTTAAAAAATTTACAAAAATCAATTATAGTAAGAACATTATAACTAAATAGCATAATGATTATACCATCCATCTTTCCAGCAATTTTGGTTGTTAAATAAGTTTATTTTTGGTGTTGGGTTTATATTTCTAGTTTAACTTTACAAATTTTAGCTGAAAGTAAAGATTCGGGATATATATTTTAACTGTTCTGCTCATTTTAAAGCCTGAACTTCAGATTATACAAACTAAGGTAAGTTCTAAAACATAACGAAACAATAATTAAAATTGAGACATTCGTTGTTTTCATTAATATTACACTTCTGTTTCTTTAAGACAAAATGTATACTAACAAAAACAAGGTAATATAGAAGTTATTAATTCAACTTTTATAGCAACCAAAAGTCCTCAGCAACCCAGCTTATGATAGATGGACAGTATAGATCACAGAAACTAACTACATAGAACTAGAGAACACTATTTGCATTGAGTGAAATCAAAGCAAGAAGTCGAGAACTTGACAAGCATACAGAAAAGAAGAGAAGAAGAAATGGCAGGATAAATGGCCAAGCAGATACCAGCGAAGACTTGAAAGGGAGGATGCAGTTTTTTGAGTCATTGCTTTTTCTCAAAGCAGAGATAGATTGTGACATAATCTCACCAGAATGAGGGTGGCTGCTCGATGGAATATGGCCATTCATCCCTCCATTGATGCCTGACGTATTGGTTGTGTAGATACCTGCTTTGTGAATGTCGTCTGTCACACTTTCCAGCCCCTTGTTCACCACGCCATCGGGGAAGTAGGGAGGTGTCACCGCTTTTGGACGAGGACTAGAAAAGAATCAGTTTATAAATACAACAAGCAAATAATTTTTAAAAAACATATCAATTAATTAATCAATCATAAATAGTATTTTCAGTTTAACGGAAATCAATGTTTTAATACAATAAACACTATATTTCTTTGCATCTTTTTTTAGATCAAAATTACATTTAAGTACCATTTTAAAATATGTAAATGTTTAGTACTGTTTTGAGTTAAAGATTAAATATCTTTTCATTTATTACCAAAAGATATTTTTTTCACAAATAAATTTGTTTACTTAATATTAATTTTGAATCTAAATTTCTGCATGCACTAAAAAAATAATATATAATAAATATAAAATAAATTTAATAAAAACAGATGCTATCATTAACTCATCGATTAATTGATTATTAAAATATTGTCGTTCATTTATTTGAGAAAAAATATTCAAAATTTTGGCCTTTTATGGTGCATGTGAAAAATTTATAAAAATTTCTTTTCATGGCAACTGTGTGGCTGAAAGCATGCAATAAATAAAGAATAACAATTTATAGTTCTATTATAGAGGTTGAATCAAAAAAGATTGTGTGAATTTTTTAAGGTATGTCAGAACATACTAAACAAAAAGTTTTAAAGTGGAATATCTGGGCAAAAATGCAATGTATATATGTGATAGCAGCTAATGAAAAATAAAACATGATTGCATGTGCATATATATAACACAGTCTTTAGAATAAATGCATGAATAGTTCATGGGAAAGCCAAATTATTAAATAGGTTAAGTAGGCAACTGCCTAAGCACCTTTGAAGTACAGGGTCTGAGATATTAAGCTTGTTTTGAAAAATTTCCAAAATTAATTTTTTGCTTTTACTTACAAGGTCTGGGATATAAAAATTATAATTAAAATAAAGTATTGTTTAAAAATTTTAAATATAGGAATATAATTAAATATCATTCCAATTGTATAAAAAAATTATTTCCAACATGCATCATTATATTTCTGTATCTAAATTTCCGCATCAAATTGAGTAATTTTAGTATGTCTGATTTTCACTAAAATGTTTTATAACACTCTATTCAAACACATCTTGTTTAATCTCATATTTTTATATAGGATGCATATGAATGTCACTTTTAAAATATTCTGTTTTTATAACATCCCTATAAATTTTATCTATATTTTCTGGAATTTTAAAAATACCATTTATGTTTTAAAAGATGAGGAAAATAAATCCATCTAGAGTGGTATATTTTGTCTTTTTTTTAATTCATTAGCCTTATAACAACACAAAAATTCCAAATTAAAGACAAACTTCATTCTTAGATTGCAAAATAGTAATTTTATTTGAGGTGGGGAGAGGATGAAAACCTAATGGATTTAGTAGTGATATATGAGATATTCCAGTGATTCATAAAAGTATGAAACTTTTTAAAAGTCAGAATTAAAGCAAGTAACAATTTAAGATTTTGAAATGATCTTAATTTACTGTTTTAAATTCAGGTATTTAAAATTAAAGGATAAAAGCAATTATTTCTAAATCCAAAAAACACATTTGTTTAAGCTTTTATAAATCTTAAAAGCACATAAAGAAACTTACTTTTGTGTTTCCATTTCAAATTCTTTCTTTTCTAAAATTTAAAAAGATAAGAAAAGTCCATTAGCACAGAATGCAATTAAGTTCTTAAATTGTGTGAAGCAAAAATAATTTGCATTAGCTAATTTCTCATTCATAAAATAAGGATAAATCATTAATGGGGAAAAACATCTTTACTGAAAGTAAGCTATAAAATATTTTCTCAAGTTAATTTTAAAATCTTAATTGCAATATTATCAGAAGACTAAAAACATAATTACAAGAGAACATTTTCAATTTTAAATACTTTTGAACTCCTTAAATCATTAATAGTTATTAATATTTTTTATATATAATGTTATTATTAAAATTTATATATAATTAAATATGAAAAGTACATTTTAATTTAACAAAATTAAAAACAATATAAATAAATTTAAATGCATTAATATTTTATACATGTATGTGAGCATTTAATAACTTACTACCTTTGTGGTTGACCTTCTTCTTCCAGCAGCAGCAGATTACCAGCACAATACAAATTAGAAAGGTTACACCAATGATGCCTACAATTACCATCAGAGTTTCTGATGAAATTGCAGCTCTTGCATCCTTAGGATTAGGCAATTCCTCTGGAATTGGGAGGTAAGAAAATTATTCATAAACAAAGAAATTAGAGAATATACTATAAGAAATCTCGATATTTCCACATTTTTTAAAACTATTTATAACAGGTGCAGAATGATTCAAAAGTGATCCAATAAACTTTAAAGGTAGCGTAGATTTGCAAATCAAATAAATTTTACAAAAAAAGCAAAATACCAATAAATAACACAAAATGTACCCTGTTTATTTATAAAGTGCTCCAATTAAATATTTTTTCTTCTCAAAGTATCAATAGAGAAAGTTTAAGCTCCACATTATTTTTAATGTAATAAATTCACTGTAATCTATGAGCAATTAAAAATGGTAATTTAGAAACAACTAAAGAAAAACTTCTGAAATACACATAATCTTAAAAAATAATAATTGTGAACTACCAATGACTTAAATTTCAAGGCTATTATTTTACTCTAAATTTTAACTTGCATCTTTTCTTTTTTTTTAATTTTTTAGAATCTAAAATTTGTTGTTGTCTCACAAATTTCATAGTTATATTATTTTACAGCTGACATAAAAAAAAATTGGTTTGAAAAACTTTTTCAGCATCTTTGAAACATTCTTTTTGAATGATGATACATTTGACCATAAAGAGAACATAATTAGAGCTTATATTAGTAGAATTAAGAAAATTCAAACTTTGTAAGAAGAAATTTTTTAATTGCAATATTTAAAATGAGTCATGTTGCACCTAATACAATATATTTAAAACTAAGCCATTGCAGTTGGCCTATCCATAAAAACTGTACAGATTAAAAGTTCATTTTAAAATGAAATAAAGAGATAAAAGTAGTGGATATACCCAAATAAGTAAAGGCTTAAAAATTTTAAATTGAATAAAATCAATTTCTTTAAGAATAAATAAGAGAATAATAATAAGAAGAAGAATAGGAATAAAGAAGCTTTTAAATTGACCACAAATATGGCAGAGATGATGGGAATTCAGTTCTTCAAATAGTAAATGTGTATGAGCTAAAAACAAAGAGAATCTAAATAATTATAATTACACGATTTTATGTAAGTTCGGGGGGGGGATGTTTACCTTCTAAAGGATTGGCAAGTTTTGCATCACCACACCAAGAATCATTGCTTTCCAAACACAGTTTAACTCGAACATCTGAAAATCCTTCGTCAGGAGGACTGAGTTGCACTTTCTCTATCTGCCTGATGACTGATATGACAGTTTGTTGAACCCACATCTCAGTACCAACAGGCCTGGCTTCAATCTGGAAGAGATTGTTTCTTTAAGGAAGGAGAACAACTTATGCATATATATTAATAATAAGAATGCTGTTCTTCAACGATTGAGGTAATAATTTGATTTCATTCCTCTGAATGGATTTTGTAAAATTTAATGCTAATAATAATTTCTTTTGTTACAAAATTGCTTTTAAAATAAACTCTACTAAAAAGCCACCTCATAATAACTTACTTTAGTACTGTTTTCTAATCACTTTTTTTTTTAAATATTAGTGAGTCTAGTAATACTTGGTTCTTTGATTTACTGCCAGTTGGTGCAACTTGTATGAAACAAATATTTGGTTGAAAACTAAGTAACAAAAAAATGGTAAGTACAATATTTTGAAATAAACACTAAGTATTTAAATGTTAATTTTCAACCACGAAAAAATCAAATAGAAAATAGCATCTTTAAAAACATGAAATAAATAAATGTGTAATTGTCCCACCTTGGCGCTGATTTTGTGAAGCTAATTCCCTCAAGATCTAATTTTAGTATTTATACTTCAATGAATTAAAATCAATTTAAATCAAGTGTAATTGAAATGATAATTTATCCTACATTTTGCACATTAATCTATGTTAAAATTACTTAAATGCCATTAAAGTGTTTTAAGCAATTGAGTGCGAGATAAAAATGTCTGTCTTAAAATAATTTTTACTGACCTTCGCCAATAATTTGAGAGAACTTGGTTCTACATGAAAAGTTAAATATCCAGTATCTCTGTCGAATTGAGCTTCTGTGGGTCTGGGCATATCTGCAAGAATAAAAAGAAAATTTCAAATTATTTTAACTCGTAAAAACAGCTTAAAGAATTTTATAATTTATATTGCAAAACATTAAGGAAAAGTTTATGATATCATAAAATTACCTAAGTTTATTTCCAAAAATATCACAAAGCAACAAAAACTCAAAATTGGATTGTGTATATCAAGTTATATTTAGAAAGAAGAATAAAATTTGTTTATATTTTTATTTCTGTAATCAATTAAAGCTATTTACAACAAATCAATAAAAACATGTATACACAAAATCGACAAAAATTGATATGAAGACATTTAAAGACAAAAAGACACAAAAGTAGGACACATAAGATAAAAATAAAAAGCAAAAGCACTTTAATTTATCCACATACTATGCATTTTAACCCCCTTTAATACAGCAATATGGAGCAAAGAACAAATAATCAAACTAAATATATTTTCAGCTATAAAATCTATTTGCTTATAAATTTAAAAGTACTAAATTTTCTTAAAGTAAAGTTATTAACAGTATTATTACAATATATTTTACTTTTAATTCATTTAACAAATTCTAAATAATCCTGGTAATAAAATAACATGTATCTAATACAGAAGACAGTAGCTATAACAATATATTATAGATAGTGCAGTAACATCATCATTTATTTTATTCTTTTTTTTTAATAAATAAGGACAAAATATAAAACTAGCGAAGAAAAACAGCTGGTACAGAGAAGGAAATGGAATTCTAAAGGTGTGTTAAAGGAGAGAATGAAAAAGTAAATATTAGGATGTGATAAATTTTGAGATAAAAAGATCGAATTAAATTCTAATGCTTACCTTTTAAATTCACTGCAAAAAAAGAAAGAAACATAAAATTAGTACACAGCTCAAAAGGCATTATAGAAATTAGAACTATAAAGTAATGAACATTTTCTTTAAATGAAACTCAGTAATAATCGCCAGATTATGTGATATTGATGTTAGTAAGCAAAAATGCTTGAGCATTAGTAAAGAATCTCAAAAAGCATGCTGTGTTAAGTGAGAAAAATTCTTTTCGCCGATATTAATATAATTTGTTATATAGAAAGTATACCAGCTGTTTTCTTCATTTGGTCAGAGTAAAATAAATTTATTTAAATAATGGTTTGTTTATTTTTTAAATATAAGTAAACTACATTTAAAACAACTATAAGAAAACAACTACACATAATTATGTAAATATTATTGGTATTACTATTTTATTATTTTGAATATATGAAATTTAAAAAGTTTGATAACTACAATATCGAATAGCACAATACTTACTGAAATAAAAAAGAAAATGGAATAAATTAAAGACCATTTCAATTTATTTCAGTTTTTTTTCAATAAAAATATTTATAATAAAAAAATATGGTATCTATTTTGAAATGCCAACACAATTCAAAACATTTCAATATTAAAACGTAACATTTAATTAACATTTTTAATTGTAACATGTATATTTAAAAAGACCCTTTTTTATTCTTTCTAATATTGCATTTAACATATGCTTAAAATTATGTAATAGCTGACTTTCATTTTTCATAGGAAAAATGAGAATTGATTCTAATTTCTTTCTTATCGGATTTTCAAAGAGCAAAATGTATTCTAATTAATCACTGTAATACCTAATTTTCAATTTATTAGATTTTAAATGCAGGATACCTAGTTAAAATTAAAAGGTTTTAGATTTAAAACATAGCATTTTTTATTGCATTCTAAAATTCTACTTATTCCTAGTGCAAGATTCGAAATGCAATTATTTTTTAAAATTCTGCTTCAACTGATTATTTTACTATTATTTCATTTCTTTTTATTTCTTAGTGACTAATATTTTTAGAAAACTTTCATGCCTTGCTTGTGCTTTCAAAAATAAATAAATAAACATATAAAACCTATAAAAATAAATTACTGCAAGAAAATGATCACATGCATTAAAATGAAAAATTCTACAAACATGCAATGCATGAACATGCAGCAACAAATACATCTGACCCATCTATGCATACAAATAGTAAGTATCTCAAAATACCTTTTGTAGTAACAGATAAATCTTCTGAATAAGGACTGTATCCACGAGGATTTACAGCTATAACCTTAAAGTGATATTCTGTATTTGCAGACAAACCTAAAATAACAATACATGAATGTTATTTTATGGGTTTCATAATAATACAAAATTGTTATATTTGGATTCTTTTTCTTCTTTTTTTTACAATGCATAAATGCTTGTGTTAACTTTTTTAGGTACTTGCATACTAAGCCGTCGATCATTTTCGCCAAATCAAAAAACGGTCGCCAATAGATTGCCAACGCGCTAAAATTGGTTTGTCACGCATTCAAAAGCATTAAAAGAATTTTGGACAACAAAATGAAAGTTGGCGTAGTTGGCGGATCGGCGGTCTAATACGTAAGCACCCTTTTTATTTCTTTTATTAAAATAATGATTTTTTTTTTCAAAAATGAAGAAAAGAATTTAAAAAAACAAAAAACATACCAGTGATTTGGCAGAGATTTTGAGATCTGCAGGATTCGTTCATGGAACGACCAGTTTCAGTGTTGAAGTATGTGACCAAAAATTCAGTATTGGCGAATCCTCCATTGAAACCTTCTTGCCATCTTAAAGTCACTTTGTCAGAGCTGACTTCAATTAATTCTAAGTGAGTTGGCCTTTCTGGAGGTCCTGTAAAGCAACGAGTTAAAAGTTAAATGGAAGAAAAGATTGTTCTATTTGTTACTTAATAGTAATTATTTAATCAATTTGGTTTGTTCTCACTTTTTTTCTTTGAAAACACAGCATCACAAATGAGATTTTTCAAATTAATAAATCAATATTTAGTATATTAATTGTGCATAAGATATGACAAATAACTTATAGATTAAAACCATCTATATCTATAATAGAACAAAATGAAATCTCCTGAAAGCGTCTGTATGTTTGAAAAAGAAAATCTCGAGAAATATTTAACTGATATTGGAGACATGTGTACCATTTTGTAGGTCATTTATTGGGGAAGGTTTTAGTATATTGAAGTTATATCAAAATAAAAATAAAAAGTAGTTTTATAATTGCAATTTTAATTATTTTCCTACTACGTTTCGTGGAAAACAGCAATGTGAAAAACATAAACTGCTCATTCGCAAATAGCAAGAGCAGTGGAATGCATATGCAATGCACTTCTTTGTTTATTTCTACTTTAAACAGCGATTCAAAACTCATTATGCCCAAATAAAAGAAATCCATCCTCGGCCGGAGCACATTAAAGCCCAAAACACTTCATTTGCTGTGAAATAATAAAAATGTAGAGAAACGAAACGTTCGGTTAGTGCATATCAGAGAAAGATATGTCCATGTTTCTATTGAGAAAAGTAACTGAATGTGTGTTATAAATAATTTTTTGTAGTTATTTTTGATTATTTTTTTAAAAAACTTGTTTGTTTGATTGATGTTGCGTAATATGCTTATGTCAGGCAGGCTAGACTAAAGTTTAAATTTAAGCTTTCTTCTTAGGCGTTATATCCGTGAGGATACTGCTAGTATGACCATAAAGTTATAATCAGAGAAAAACAAAGATTAAATAGATCAATTTTAAACAGAACCAAAATCAATAAGTAAACATCTAATTATATCTAAATAATGAATAGACGTGATATTTGGGTCAGGTGGCTATATTATGCAATTTATTTAACATCATTATTATTTGGCAGAATTTTTTTATCATCAGAACTAAATGAATGTGTCCTTTTAATTGATGCTGTCGTTTTAACAAGGTTTCAAATGATATATTAAAAAATTTTCTAGGGGGGAAAATGCTTCAAGTTAGTTTAATGCCAGGTTTCTCGCCAATCATCTAAAAACTCTCCAAAAGCATGTCATTTTGAATGCCTGCAAAAAAGAGTAACAAAAGGGCTTGCAGTTTTCAGAGTTGTAATAAAAATTAATTTTGGCGAACAGAAATTATTCTTGATTCATTGGAATAAAAAGTACTTTTCCATTAGCCGGACACAAGAGAAAAATCTCCTAAGAAATTTGGCGGAGTTCTGCATTAATTGGCGATTTTACGCTTGCGCCCAGATAACAGAAAAGTATAGAATAAAATCCTATGATTCCATTGTGAAGTATGATGACAGTCTTACCTTTTCTGACCAGTCTGATGATGGTCTTCTTATCATCTCCAACTTGGTTCGACGCTCGGCAAGTATACTCGCCATAGTCCTCTTCCTTCATGTCTCTGATCGACAACACCCCCGCATAAATGTCCTCACCCAGATCAGTGATGTTCGTGCCATAGTTTCCGTACTCGTCCAGCACTCGGCCTCTCGATGACCACTCGAATTGAGGCGCAGGGTAGGCCTGCATTTTGCATTGAATGACGGCCGTCTCGCCCACGTCAAAGGCCACTCGGTTGTAGGTGTGTCGGACAACAGGAGAATCTAGAAGTAGTAATGAAATATGCTATGAGGACAGGAATGAAACAGGCAATCAGGGCCTAACTAAGGCATGGGCATACGGCATGGGCATACCTAGGCCAGTTATGTTGATACCCCCATGGGGGCACTCAAATCGAATATAAATACTATTTTACGTTTCCTTCTTTAATGAATCTTCTTCATTACTAAAGTAGTGAAGCAGAGAGGGGGGAACGAAGTTTTTGCACCGGGCCCCAACTAGGCTAAGTCAGACCTGCAGGCAATTACATTAATTTAATGTGAAATTTAATAGGAGGAAATTTAATAAAACGAGAAAGGAGCCTAGATAATTAATGTTTTGATTGTGGCGTGAATCACCCATGATTCACAATAACTTTCTCATTCCATGACTACTTTTCTTCAACAATTAAGTCACAATAAGAAAAATAAAAAAGGTCATCCAATTAAATGGTCCAAATCGAAGGCGTGAGTCATACCAGCAAACGGGTTAAACCAAATTTTAATATTTTGAATTTTTAGGCTTAATTAAGCCTAAATGAATAAACCAAGCTTATTGATTTTTAAAAATTCTACTTCATACTCCCAAAGCATGGAGAGCTCCAGATTAGAATATATTTAATTAAATGTGAAAGTGTTCATTTCAACTTTTGCACAACACAGTGGAGAAAGAAAAGAAAAGTGGCGAGATGGACATAATACTATTCTTTCGCTTCCTGTCATCATCAGTGATTTAACAAAGGCAAATGATGTTCTTGTAAATGATCACGAGTCCTCGACCTACGAGCTGCTAGGCCAAATGGCATTAGAGGTATTACCACAAAGTCCCAACTAATATGAATATCACAAACACAGTAAAAGTTACAAATAATACATATCCATAATCCAAATAGTGCTCACTATAAATGCACGTATATTACTATACTTAATCAGATTAATTTTACCACTTACGTTCGATCCTCAGCATCATTTCGGATCTGGCAACCTCGCCAACCCCATTGTCGAATTCACATGTGTAACGGCCTCTATCTCCGGGTGTCAGACCATTCTCGCGTCGGCTGGGGCCAGAGAAGGAAAGGGTGCTTTGCACCATAAATGCATTGTTGTCTTCCACCACCTCACTAGTGGAGATATGGAACAAACCGCTGTCTTCGGATATGGGCTGTCCATTCTGTAACCACCTCACTTTGGGTTTGGGCTTGCCACGAGCTCTGCAAGTGATGGTATAATCTCGCTCTTTGTCTTTCTTGATAGTCTGGGGGCGTAGAGGTATAATAATGGATGGGGGCTCTGAAAAAAAAATTACATATTTAACAAAAGTGTATAAAATATTTTGAGTGAGGGATCTTAAAAGGTTATGCGTTAAACCAATAAATGCTTATTGAGTGTATACAGGTTAAAAGTAAATAATTTTATTGAAAAGCAACTGAAATTGATAGTATAAAAAAAGCCAAGGGCAAAATAATATTTCCAAAAGTAAGTATTGGTGCTTTTTCGTTGACCTGGAACCTGTCATGGACAAGATAAAATATTAGTACAATACTGTTGCCAACTATTGCTTACAGTAATGTATAAATAATAGCCAGAACTGGTAGAAAATCTTGGCGAGTAGCGCAAGCATGCACGGTTTCTGTCATTGCCAACATTTTATATATTGCCACCTGTTTACATTAGGGCAATTATAATGCGATTAGTAGATAGCTCTTGCGTAGAAAGGGTAAAAAATGCTGTTAGGTCGATGGCACGTAATTGTCCAGACTGTACAACATGACGCTGTACCCACCCCCCTACTTTTCTTATATACACGTGCGTTTGTAAATTTGGTGAGTTCTTTGGCGTAAATAAAATTGACAATTTATTACAGATTAATCCCAACATTTTTTTTAACTCTATATTCTTACTGATGCGAGGTTGTGTGTTTTTCATTTGCTATTTATTTTCTAAATTTAGGTTTGTTGAACCTTTTTTCCTTTTATTTTAACATGCTTCTTTGTGTAAATGTCCGCTCTTTCAATAAAAAACGCAGTGAGAAAGAAATTCAGATACACCAAAAAGCCAATTTTAGCCAAGTATGGAATGTCTGAAGCTATCTTAAGAAATTGCGACCAACATAAATATGTCCCTTTCTATTCATGCGCTGCCTATTGGTCGTCGTATAATTGGCCGAGTGTAAACCTAGCATTACTGCCATGTATTATGGTAGCGCCAAATACTGACGATAATAATGCGTTATAAATAAAAGCCAAATATGGCGTTTATTTGTAAAGTACTATGTACATTTTGGTGCATCACGCCTGGAACAGTACTAAAGGAAAAGTACCACCAAAAATCCCTCCAGACTTAATCAGCTTAAAAATATGTACTGTGTCATTTAATCATGCTGCTGCTATTTACTATATATTTTGAATTGAATTGTTGGATAGAAGTAGGACATAATTAGATAATAGAAGAGTAATAACCAGATTTGGTCAGAAAAACATTTATAAAAAGTATTAGTTTTGAAGAAAAAAAAGTCTAATATTTATTTTTAACAAACAATTTATTAATAAATTATGTTATTTCCTTAATTTTAATTCATTTACCTGATACATAAATAAATATAGAAAAATCGATATGTATATAAAATCAATGAAGAGTATCATCAACACAAGAATACAATGCGACATTCTTGATTTTGTATGATGTCGAAAAATATCGTAACAATAATGATGCATATTTAGTACTATCTATACTAGCTAATTTCCATTCCTTACTTTACTTGTTATAAATACTTAAAAATTTGTATATTTAATTCGTTTTTTATTGCAGGTATAAAAAACAGTATTCAAGAATTTGCCACCTTGATATAAACGTCATTCATTTAATTTTTATAAATATTTTAAACCATTTTACTGACAGAATTTTCCCTACATTTTTTTCTTTAATATGTCCCTAGAAAAACTGTAACCTTTAGGCAATTGTACTGAAAGAACAGAAGGTATTGCAGCATAGATGAAGTTAGCGTAGATAAACCGTGTGTTAACTAAAGTCAACGATAACATTCGCTAATCTCGAGACAATTCAAGGTACTAAATCTTATATCTGTTTTTATCCACAAGGCGAAATAACTCAAATCTTTCAGATTTAGAAAGATACAGAAATTATAAGAACATTCTAGAACAAACGAGAAATAACAGGACATAAATCAATAACAAAACAATTATTATACAATTTGCCTGCTGTCAGATACGAACTTGTGAACTGTTGCTTTCAGTTCATAGCTTTCTACCACTAAGCCATTCAATCCACGCCACAATGTTTCGTCAAAATATTTAAATATGTATTTAAGTCTAAGTAATAATTAATTTTAAAATAAAAATTCCGTGGGATGAATCTAGGTAATTCTTTTCGTTCTTATATGGATATAATTAATAATAAATATAAAATATTCCGTCTAATTAGGAGGTTAAATAAATTCGCACTTGGTTGAGTTTGGATTTTACATAAACTTTGCTAAAATAATTTAATCAAAGTTAAATGCAATTTCATTCCAAAAATTCTTTTAAAAGACTTCAGAGAGAAATATACAATTCAATTAGCAGGCTCTATAAACATCATTCATAGCACCCAAAAGTCATATCCACCGGACCCAGTTGAGTACTAACTATGCAAGTAAACAATGCGACATTCTGCAATATCAATTGTCATAATAAAATTACCATTCTAGTTAGCATTCAACCCATAGGAAAGGACATAGAGGACAATAGCAGTTAGCAATCGAACTTTCCAACTCATTGCATAATCATTCAATTATTCAACCCTTCGAAATACAACCAGCCCGAAGCTACTTACCGTGGACTGTCAAATACACGGACGCCGATCCGCCGTTGCCAACGAGATTGCGTGGCTGGCAGAAGTATCGTCCTTCGTGGCTCATATGGGCAGAGACGAGGGTGTAATTTGATTTGGTGGTGATGTCCTCTGTGGAAGTGCCTTCTTTCCACCAGCGGTACTCAGGCAGAGGCCATCCCAGGGGATGGGCAGTACAGGAGAGAGTGAAGGGTCGACCAGCAATGGCCACAGGCTGAACGGGGTAGATTTCGGCTTGGCCGGGCTTATCTGGAATTGAAAATACACAATAAGGTAATGATAATTCCGAAAACTAATAATATGGCGAGTTTATTGTGCATTAATTTATTTGGTATCAATGCAAAATTGACATTAAAATGATCAACTGAACAATATTTTTAACAACTGAACATCAACTGAATAATAGTTTGAAGAATTATTTATTAACCCTTTCGTGTACAATGACGAGTCACGCTTGGGCATCGAATTACAGAATTTTTTTTAGTTTTTAATCTGCAATTAAGTAAAAATATTAAATAATTTAAAAGGATTTAATATCGCAAATGACCTGGTATTATTATGTGAATTAAAACAACAATAAATGTCGCATATTGAATGTGTTCGTCAATTGGAAAGTGAAGTATATTCCCAGGTCAAAGAGTTGATAATTATTAATTAATTAATATTAATGTCACATGCTAAAACAATTTTGGAACAACATAAACTTAGCAAAAAAATGGGAAATATTAAATTCTTTTAATGACATTTTAAACAAAATGTCAAATTCATCTTATGCTAGGACTTTGTAAATTTTGACAAAATGTCAGAGCACTCAATAGATTCGCATAAAACTACTAAATGGCGATAGCGAAAGCTTTCACAAAATGGTTTTTTATAGATTTCGTAATAAGCAGAAACTTTTAAGCAAATAATCAAGAAACAACGTAATTCATTAAAATTTCTTCAAGAATTATTTTAGATTCCATTTCCTTCTACTTATTAAAACTTCGTTCAATTTTAAAATATCAAAATCATTTTATGAGAAATCTATTATTCAAATTTACAAAATTATAGCGTAAGATTTATTTATTATTGATTAGGGGTTTACTAATTTGCAGTTAAAATGTGCAAACGAGTACACAGTCAGTTAAAACCTGACGTGAATCCGTATCATTCATTGCCAATATCATTCCATTAATATAAATAATTTTTAAAGAAAATGAAAGTATTTATATTGGCAATATGGCACCATGTCTTCAATTAATATAAATGCTTTAAATGGAGGAAGGTTGACGATGGGAAAAAAAACGTTTAGAAATCCTGTTCCATAACAAAACAGTACTAAACTAATGATATGAATTCGATCTACTCACGTCGTATTCGAACTGTAACCGTTCCATTTCCGATGGCTTCGGATTGGACGTTGGATCCGGAAGGTCTGAAAGAAGTTGCTGCTTGGCAGATGTAACGACCCCCATCGTCCACGGTGATCTTCTCGATCCTCAAGGTATCACCGGTCTGTCTGAAGTAAGGGTCACCCTCTTTCAGCCACTGGATCATGTGAGGGGGTGGTTTGGAGTTGACTTCGCATTTCACGATCAGGGGCTCGCCCGCTTTGGCCTCTTGGTAGGAGACTACTTTCACTTGAGGGCCATCTGAAAACAAAATCATGGTAATCAGTATTCAGAGACACATTTTTTAAAAATTAATTAGCTGGAAACAATAGGTGGGTCGCCAAAAGAGAAACAAAATAAATCGATGCTTAAGTCATCAAAGAGTTTTTTTAACACTTTGCTGACCGGTGACGAGTTAACTCGTCTTTTCATGTCCAAACGTTGTTGACCGGTGACGAGTTAACTCGTCTTTTCATGTCCAAACGTTGTTGACCGGTGCCGAGTTAACTCGTTTTTTCATGTCCAAACGTTGTTGACCGGTGACGAGTTAACTCGTCGTTGCACTTGCATTATCTGTTTCAATTTATAACACCGAGGGCGATATAGAACATTGCAAAAACTTGGCGTATCCTGTTTAGTCTTGTCCGCTCTATTACAGAAAAATTACTTTTCCTAGTATTTATATTTTTATTAGAATTTTAGTAAAATTCCAACCATGACGGAACGTATCGGCGAAGAACTTTTTGATGTTCCAATTCAACAAAATTCATTGGAGTTTTTTTAGAACGTTTTACTTTCATATTCAATTACAAAAAAAGTAGCCGGTGACATGACATAGCTTCTGTGTAAAATTGCCGGTCAACAAAGTGTTATTCTTTAGAATTCAAAATAATATTGTTAATATTTTATTTCTTGCTGAAATAACAGGTTTTGATTCAAAATTCATAGCTTAAATCTTTCATGAAGCACTTTTTTAAAAGTCTGATATTAAATGCATATCCAATCACATGACCATTAACAAAATTAATGGCATAAGTTAATGAAACTTTGCTATGGAAAATTTGAGAACAAATCATTGTTCTGCCCGAAGTCTTTTTAAATAATTAATAATTTGTTATAATTATATTTGAATTTTTCAAGAAATCAGGTGATTTACCAAATAAAAGTGCTATTTGAAATTATTTAGAACCATGCAAAAAGAAAGAGCATAGAAGAAAAAATAAAATACAAGCATCTTATTTTTAGGTAACGTTAGATATTCAGTCAATTGTAATTTTTTTGCTTAATGCAAGACCTTGAATTACTTTTGTTGTTGTTACTTAAGGTACTTGCTATGGACAAGCCCGCTGATGCTTCAGCGGATTTAAGCCGAAATTAGCGTCTCTTGTTTAAAGTAGCGCCAACTAGGGCCAAGAGTACGACTTAGCGACATTCACTAAACATAAACACATACACAAACAGTTATATAACAAAA
>JAOUZG010009324.1:1319581-1389296 GCA_026289955.1 Argiope argentata
TTTTCAATATAATCTAAATATATTTGATGTAAAAGTATTAGAAAATGCAATGTGCAAAAATTTAATTAATTTAAATTTTTAAAAAATTGTGCATAATGTATTATTAACATTCTTTTACTTTATATATCAAACAAAGTTTACCAAGATTATTGACTTGTCAGTCAGACAACAAACTGGGTGGAGGTTAGAATGAAGCTCGCTAATTTCCGAAAGAATTTGAAAACATTAAAAGAAGAATAATGAATAATGTTCTAAAATTTAAAAGTTGCTTTATTTTAATTTGAATAAGCCCCAGTTCATGGACTTTATAAATCGAATGAAAATGTTATATTATACTGTGGAAACCCCATCCTCAAATTAATTAGATTTAGGGTCCTCTAGGCAATTGTTACTAAGCCAATTTCATAGCCCCCCCCCCGATAATTTTATTTCATAAATAAAATTAATTAAATACCTTGCTTCGATTTTTAGTAGCTAAAAAATAAAAATAATATCAATCACAAAATAAATCGACATATGTTTCTTATCAAATTTCTAAATTTCATTGAATTATGAGATTTTTAAGTCATCAAATTCTTTTTCTTTTTAGATATTATGCATTTCGACAAAAAATATTCCATAAAAAAGCATTTATGAAAATATTTGCCTGTTGGCCTTGGTTTATTGAACCTGTCTGCAAAGCATGGCGAAGTCGAATAACATTTGAAGAATCTGTACTGACTTCTGTTTAAACATTTAAAACAATTATCCTTCATTAGCATTTAAAAAAAGAAAGAAAAAGAAAATCTTTTTCAGACAAAATAACTGATGATGGCGCAACGAAAAACTCATTTTATTAAATTCCAGCAGCTGTTTCATTAAGCTTTGGCGAGAACCTGCACGACTTAATCATAAAAACAGGCAGCGAATAACTAAACTCCCTTACTGCAGATGACTAGAGCATGCTTTTAAGCAATTACATGTTTTAGTGCACACTAAAACAGAGCATACCTGTAACTGTAACGTTTCCAAAACGCAGTAATAATGTTAGGCAACACTCGACTCATTACGGATAATCTTTTTTTAGACCAGTTAATGCACAAGGTATTACGGATGGCTGGACAATGGTTTTCAAGAACAATGAACCACTATTACCGCCCGTCTGGCCCCGTGCAAATTGAGCCGCATTTGCATTTTACCGCCAACGAAATCGGATTTAAAAAATAGTCAGAAAATAGGATAAGAGATATAATAAGAACTGACAAAAAATAAATCACGGCTTTGGCCAAAAAAACCTCCAGGCAGATTTGGAGTAGATGCGGTATGACCTTTTGAACTGAAATCTTTGCAAATAGCCATTTCGTTTCTTTTTTTCCAGGAGATGTATCGCAGGTCAAAGTGCGTCGTAAAAAGGAATCAAAATTCTCCAGCACCTTTCTTTTTCTTTTTTCCCCTCAGGTTGACAGGTGCTCCTTTCAGAACAATGGGGATATGCCGTCCTTTCAATCCTAGCAGGAGCGACTTGGGAATACACTCCACTCTACCAGCTGAACAGTTAAAAATTCGCAATCGGATTGCTAAGCTCGGAAGAATTTTTCTGTCCTGACATCGGCGAAGGAATGGGATTTTCGAATCGAGGTTTATTTTTTTGATTGGCATTCTTTACCTACTCGGTCACTGCAAAGGAACTTGGCATTTTCACCCTTGTGATAAAGATTCGTGGAGATCAGCAAGTATAGTTTCCTTTGGGATTCTTAGATGAAAATGGAAATTTCATGATAATAAAAATAAATAATAATAATAATAATAATTTCTTACAGATGAAAAAATTTCTAGGGAATCTGGCATCGGTAATCAGATGGGGAGCTTTATTAACATTAGAGAATAGGGTAATTTGAAAAATACATCAATAAAATTCTATGGTGCATTTTTTTAAATTAAAAAATCTGTATTCATACAGAATGTATATTGATAGCTTTACAAGGCAAAGACAGATTTAAAATGTATTAAAATTAGTAAATAAAGTAGACTACTACTAACATTTCTTTTCCTTATAAAGACAAAAATACATTGCATCCCTGGCCAATCTAGAAGATAAAAATTCTTTGCTATTTAGGTTTCAAATAGTTTCGGTGTAGTACATGAGTTTTTTTCCAAAAATTCTACCTTTTTTTTAATAATATTTAAATTAGTCCTTTAAATTTAAAGTACCAGTAGTAACAAAATATTATTAAAATCTCTTAGTCCGCCAAAATAGGTCTCAAATTATTAGTTATTATTTGCTAATAAATTTTAAGATAGTAGTGTGCCTTAATTAATTAAATTAAACTATATTAATTTAAGTGTTTATATATGAAAATCCCCTATCAAAAATTATGTGGAATCTCATAAAACATCCTCGTTATCTTTGCAGTTTTGCTTATTGAAATTGTAACTATAAAAATTAGGTACTTTTATGTTAGTCGGGCGAAAGCGAAAAATCGCCAGATAACATAGAATGCCGTCAAATTTCTTTGGCGGCATTCTACGTTATCTTCTGCTAACGGAAAATAACCTTATACTAAATGCACTGTAAATAGTTAGATACCTTATTAAAGGTGGACATTGCATTCACAACTAAAGTTTTCTTCAAATTAAACAATGCAACTGTATAAAAATAAAAATACATTTTTCATATATAGATTTTTCATAAAAAAATTTTTAAAAGTAAATCCAAAAGTGTGAGAATATTTTGATAATATATTTTGAATATCAATAAATTGACCATGTTCTGGAGCATCCAGAAATCGGCTGTATATTTCTGAAAGAGTTGGGAAATGAGTTTATCGCTTAAAATTAATTCAAATTCTCATCTTTAAAAATAACCATCTAATGACAATCCTTAGAAATCGTCATCACCATTAAAAATTATTGTCAATTAACGGTACAGAGAATTAACATTAGACTTTCGACTTCAAATTTACAGACGACTTAATTG
Source organism: Argiope argentata (assembly GCA_026289955.1). Classification (NCBI taxonomy): domain Eukaryota; kingdom Metazoa; phylum Arthropoda; class Arachnida; order Araneae; family Araneidae; genus Argiope; species Argiope argentata. The sequence continues at coordinate 1,322,538 of JAOUZG010009324.1, forward strand.
ACGCGATTGCCACAAAGCAAACCCGGACAAAAACAGAACCACCCAACACAATCCCCCAGATATCATTAATGGATTGACTTCACCATAACCGTCGCTTTTGCATCGAACTGCCGAACTCTTGACATCCCTGAAATTCGAACGACATTCTAACTGATTAGCATCCGAAACGAACAAAGACAGCCCACAAGCATGCTAATTATTCTCTACCCTCCCCCCAGCCCCTGAACACATTCAATCACTTCATTTTGGGAATATTTTGCGAGACGGGACCGCTAATTGCTGGGGCGGGTAGGGACCGAACAGACTTTTGTTCCCCAGTCATCCCCACCAGGACCACTTGGCGTCGAGATTATTTACGCGGCAGCGGAAAATCTTCCAACCTTGCGGATAATGTGGACATATTCTGCGGACCGGAAAGCTCTCTACCAAAGTCAGTGGCACCATCTTTCCCACAAGAAAATTCTCTTGGCAACCCTCCCCCTCCCTCAACCCCTTTTGCACCATTAATGGGAAAATATCAACGCTTCGCGCTCTGTTGATTTTCCTTGAAGACGACTTGAAGAACACTGCAGAGCAGGGACTGGATTTCGGTGTTTTCGCTTGGCAGCAGATACGCCGCGTGCATCACGCAAATAAGATTTTCTTAAAAAGAGACAGCGTTTTGATTTTAAAAGGTCGTGAAAAGCTTACAAGTGACAACGTTTGACGCGTGGAAGCAATTGCTGTGCAACACTCTCACTTATTCTGTAAGAATAAGAGGGGAAAGTTTGTTAAGGACGGCTGGTTTGCTATCCTTTAAATCTCCAGATTCGAGTCCAAAGGTGTTTAAACTGAGAGTGAAAATTATTTAATTCCGACTTTGAAAGCCTTTGTTCTTTGTTTGCTACTTTAGTTTGGATGTTAAGAGTTGGGACTTTAAATTTGAAGAGGAATTATACGAGTTAGGTTAGGATTTAAAGATTAGATGAATAAAGCATTTTCAACTAGGAAGAATAATTGAAAAGAGCATAAAATTTAACAAGTTTTACCGGTTAAACATGAAAAATTATTTTTAAAAAAACATTAATTGATTTAAAAGAAGAAAGAGAGAGCGAATAGAAAAATTAAAAAAACTGCTGTTTCATCTTAGTATTATAAACCCTAATGGCTAATAATTTTTGAACATATTAATAATTACAAAATTATATTTTAAACATATTTCTGCGTTTTAATTATTATAATAATTTATGAATTACAATAATGTTATTTTGATTTCAAATCGCAGCTTTCATTCATGTACGAAAAGGCTACCAATTGTATGAGGTATGACTTTGTTGTCTTCGTTTACATTACGAAAATATGTATATGTTGAAATCTTTCATTTTTGATTAAAATTGCATATATTGTACAATGGAGTACATAGACCTCAACTGACATTTTAAAATATGCAAAGGCCAAAATTCTATCGTTTTTAATTAAAACTGTGTATATGGTATAATGGAAATCATCGATCTCAATTGACAATTTTACTATACGCGGGCTAGAATTATATAATTTTTAATCGAAATTGAATACATTGTACAATGGAGTTCATTGATCTCAAATAGCATTTCTAAGTATTGCATAGGATAGAATTTATTAATTTTATTTAATTTTTAAATAAATTATATTAAATAAATTATATTATTTTTAAATAAATTTTAATATAATTTTTAATAAATTGCATATATGTCACAATGGAATTCATCGATCTCAAATGGCATTTCCTAATAAGCATAAGCTAGAATTCTCTAGTTTTTAATCAAAATTGTATATGTTAAAATGAAGTTAATCCATCTCAATTTATATTTCTAAATATGCATAGGCTAGAATTCAATCATTTTTAAATAAAGTTGCATAAATGGCACAGAGGATTGAAACAAGAGCCATTTACATTTTTAGATTTACCTATATTGGCAATCTGGAGTTTTTAAATCAATTTGTATCAATTGACGGCATTGATATCAAACTATCAGATAAAAATAAGAAATAGACGGTTTTAAATTTGCAGAAATCAAGGTGACCGAATGAAATAAGAAAATATAAGTCAGAAAGATATCGAGTAGTAAAATAAAACGAAATTAAGTTTTAAAATTTATTAAATAAATTTGAACTGCCAAATTTGAATAGAAAAATGAATCCACAAATTAAATTATGTACGCACAGATGCTTTGAAATTATGCATCAACATACAACATATAACGTAATATACAACATATAATCTATTTCCATTGCTGAAAATAACTTTTGGTTGGAAATGGGAACGTCAAGATCAATGCTCGCTTTCCATTATTATTTTCCCAATCTTGACACTCACCCACCGTTATTCTCCCAAAATCAATACAAATAATTGGGAATCAAATATATGAAATACTACAATACATGATACAATTTGTGTCTTTCCCCAATCACAACTTTTTTTCTAATTTTAATATTAGTATTGTAAAATATTTTCAAATCCCTTCCAAATTTCATAATGTAAATTATAATATGGTGTCCATTCATTACATAAAAGATGGGACTTTATATAATTAATGAAAAATAGTTCTAAAAATAAGGTATGTATGAAAATAATAACTGTAGAATTGCAAAAATAACCCTGAATAATATATATATTTTTTTAATTTATGTTTGAAGTATTTCATATCAACTATATCATGAAAATGAAATTTTTATCTGAAATCGTTAAATTCTAGATGTACTCATCACGAATAGTAGACTTAATATTTTTAAAAAATCCAGGAATGGAAAAAAATTCAAGTTGAAAAAATAAAATGCTAAACACATAATTAAAAATAAAAAAAGTGACTTGAAAAACGATCACCTAATTTACTGCATTGAAAGTGAAGTATCCTCAAAGCGATTGAGATCTTTCAATATATATTCAGGTTATAATAAAATATTCAATAGCTTCGTCTTGAGTGTATAAATCATTACTTTTGTGTATTTGTCTTTAAGGATCACGAACTGATACATAATAAGTGATCTTCCAGAGAATGAAGTAAAAAAATAATAATGATGATGAAACAGCTTAAGTGCAGAACCATTCATTGCAAGTGGAGGGCAATCGAAAGTAAAATGTGCAGCGAGTTACTGCCATAAAGCAATGGTCACGATCTGTTCTTCATAAATTGAAAAACATTTTTTTTAATCGTCACAGGTACATCAAAATGAATGAATTAAATAGCTTTTAAAATAAACGTAGAATAATACTTGTTAAAGAAAAACACCATTCATCAGTTCACGTGAGGGAAAGGGGAAATGAGGAGGGAAACAGAAAACCAATTGATGTTGTTGTTTTTTTCCGTTTCTTTTTAAAGCAGCAACATTTTTATTTTGAATTTATTCTTAGCAATTCGTGTTCTTATTTCATGTAATTCTAATAGGTTTAAAAAAAACATATCAAGTACTGAAATTATTTTAAAAACCATACACTTTAAGAAGACATTTTTTAAAAAAACATTCAGTTAAATAAAATTTTCGGCTGAGTTAATCGTCATTTTCATTTTTAAAAAAAAGGAATTTAAAGAAGGGGAAAAATAAAAAAAAAAAAACCGCCAAACGATATTTTTCATATTTACTAACAGAAATATTTATTTTTCATAGTTTACAATTATTTTTATTCCTTGCAGATAATATCGTTTGATTCAAATATCTTGTTTATTATTGATAACTGTTTTATTGTTAAAAGCTGTTTATTTACATACTAAAAGAATTATTCATAAGACTAAAAATTAAATAAAATGAACATTTGCCTTGAAACTGCAAATAAATTTGTGCAATCCGTTGTGTACAAAACTCTACACAAATTTCCAATGGAATATACTATTATTTACAAAAACATGAAAGAAAAATAAAATAATTAAATAACGTTAATAATTATTATTCTACACGTTAAGCTTAAAAACAAATACCATTAGAAATCAGATATCTGAGAAAAAGTAAGAAAAACAATAAAAAGGAAAACAATTATCAGAAAACGCAAATAAAGAACAAAGATTATTTATCAGAATTCTAGACGAAAAAAATTTACACGCAAATTTATGTTGTAATTATTATTTTAAATGTTAATTAAAAGTTCGATTCTACGCACCACAATTAGCATTTAAATAAAAGTCGATATAATTATTTTTACGGCAAAATCTGAGCTTAAACAACCAATTAATGAAAGTAATTGCTCAGTTTTGTTATACAGGAAAAAAGGATTGGAAGATTAAAATAGACAAAATTCAATGACTTAAAAAGAGGTCTAATCCTTGCGCAGAAAAGAATTTTTTGCTTTTTAAACTACAAATCGTAAAAATCCTAAAAAGCTTTTAAAGAATAAAATTTAAAACTTTAATTTTCTCTGTCATTCTATCGAATATTTGCTTGCGATAATTTAATCTCAACAATAAATTTCTAATACAATAAATTCGTAATATAAGACTATAAAAAGAATAAAAAGAATCGACTTTTCTAGAAAGCATAACATCCTGCTGCACTGAATTAAAGGATATTCGATATACGTGTAATTTAATCTTTTTTATAAATACAACAATAAATTTCTAATACATAAAATTCGCAATATAAGATTATAAAAAAACTATATAAAAGAATAAAAAGAATCTTGACTTTTCTAGAATGCATAAAATCCTGCTGCACTGAATTAAAGGATACTCGATATCTAAGCAATCATTTTCCAAGAAGCACGAAACAGAAATAAATTTTTACTTAACAATCCAGCAAAAAAAAAAAAAAAAGTTTAATCTTAAGACTAGAAACAATTGCTTCGAAGAATCATCGATTCGTCAACGGAAATGGAACACTATCACTGGTTATTTACAACAAGCCCTATTTCTCCGTCCACGATTCTCCGATTCGGGTGCATTATTCAGCAAGATAATAATATTGAGGGACCCATTCTTGAAGATGCTTCAAAACAATGGGAAGAAGATATCAGCACGGGTGCAATGTTCTTTAAGAACCGCCCATAAACGCCGTAAAGCAGACAGTAGTAATTTTTGAAATATGGGGATTTAGAATGTTTTGACCTACATTTCTTTGAATCGCCAAACGATTACAGGAATCCGAATTTTACCTCTGAATTGAAGTTGCAGATTGTAAGCGGCGACTTTATTTTCCTAACTCGTTTACATGTTGTAGGTTTTGGATCCCCTTCCTTTACAAATAAAAAACTTTTTTTCATGATTTTAGAAAATTACTTTCGTGCAAAGAATTACAATACTTAATAAAATATTAAGATGATTTTATTTTAAAAACAATGATTTCTCGTTGGGTTTGTGAATTCATTTACATGACAGAAATTTTATTATTAAAGAAAACTTTTTCTGGCCACCGAACTGGAGTAATACAAAAAAAGTTTCTGATATTTAATTTTGAATATGTTGAATAACATTTGTATGCTTTTCAAAATAATATCAGGGAAGTTAATCATATAATCACAAATTTAATGTTTTATACACATTTATTTTTATAATGCTTTTTAATTATCTAAACGACAGCCTATCAAATCAAATCCTTATTTCAAAGAAAAGATAATAAAATAACAGTCAGTATTTGAGCAGATACAGTCACATGATACAATTAATTGAGAAGGTGGTCATCTAATACATAATTTAACTCGGTTTAATGCTGTACTGTAATGTATTTTCTTAAGTATTAAATTAATATTCTTAAAACCAAACTGTCTTATGCTATGCTCAATGTTTTTTTTATTATTATTAAAATGAAAGTTAAATTGGTGGAATACATTTGGTATGTATAACGTCAAAATGAATATCAAATAAAATTTTTAAAAAGATACCAGTGCCAAAGCAATCAGATAGTTTTTTTCACGTAGTGTAACGAAAATTGCTTTTTAATGTAATAAACGTGAAAAGCACGAAGTAATATGAAGTAAATTAAAGATGCAAAGATATCGCTACTATAATATCACTGTAATAATCAAACAGTTTTATACACTTTTCCATAATTTGGACTTTTGTTACTTTCTATTGTTACCACCCATGTTTTACTTTTGATCTAGTAGAGTAGCAAAATTTTGAAAGGAGCCTTACGACTGCATTTTCTAAAAAGGCATCTGAGAAACGTGCCTCCATTAAAATATTTAGCTAAAGGTATACCAAATAAAATTAATAATAAATTCTCCAGAACGAAACTAAATATTCGTATATATCACCCATAAAATAATGAAATAAAAGATTAAAATTAATCTGATAAAAAGTTATATATGTACAGTCTCTGAATATTTCTGAATTAAATTTTAAAAATCCATCAATTTTGATAAAAGTAATGTTCTCGTATCAGAAATTATAATTATTATTATTTAAGATCTATCTATAAGCTCAGTTTTTAATTATTTTTAAACATTAAAACTGAAATGAACACAATCAATCCTGGCAGCAAAATTATTTTCATGACAAGAAAATATATTATTTCATTTCGATACAAACACTCCGCTTTCGTAGATTTTTATTTATCAGACGATAATACATAAACAGGAATTGGTACAAGACGACTTTCTTTTTCTGCATGTGTGGACCGCAGAGATTTCTCCCTTATCATTAGCGACTTCTTTCCGGGGAGTTACTCCCGAAAACATTCCTTCGGAATATTCAGGGATGCGAGAGATGATCCGGCGGGGGTGGACGAGAAAAAAAATCCGGTCGGATACGCAGCCTTGACCTCCGCCGTCCTGGCGACATACGACACCTCTACCCTATTCCGGCTCTGACGTCACAGTCGCTGGATAAAAGCCTTCATCGATGAGCAAATTCATCGATCGATCGACAGATGCGGAAATTATTTCATTTCATAGACGATAGATGGCGCCAGCATCTGTAGTATTTGACAGCGATCGCAACCACGGAGTTATGACATTTCCTTTTGTCATCCGCAAATAAGCGATGAAATGGAAAAAGACAGACCAAAAATATATCAATGGGAAAAAAAGGGGAAGGGGGTAGCTTTTATTCCTCTCTTCTCTAAGTTTCTTTCGCGAAGGGGGTTCCACTCTCCTCTTTCTCCACCCCTCAATCAGGAGGGTCTCGGTGCTCATGACTGACCTAATTCATTTGTCCGTTTGGACGCCTTTTTTTATCGAACGATTTTTATTTATTCTTTATTTTATTTGGCTTAGCGACGGAAAGTACAGAATTTCACAATAAAAAAGAAGAGGAGTGTTGGAATTTTAGGATATTAATAAATTGAAAGTATTTCGCAAAAAACTATTGAAGAATGTTTAAAATTTTGAATAAAATAAAATATTATAATTTCGGTAACATATTATTTGCTGATTACTTTAAATGCGATTTTGAAAAATAAGAAGTGAAATATACATTCAAGCGAAATTTTTATTTTTAAAATCACTGTAATTTTTTATGAATTAATTCAAATTTTAAAAAATTTGTTAAAATAACTTTTAAAAGAAATTTCATGCGTTCTTGAACACTAACATCGGCAATATAGGCATAAATATTTGAATATGACAGACAATTTTTCACGAAATGGAACTTTCACTATTTCACTAGATGACAAAATTTTGTAAGTTGAGTTGATTTAATTTTGCAAGCAATTTGAGTTTATGATTTTTTTTCTTTACACTCCCTTTCCATCAAATTAGACTGAAGGAAAACAATACAATTCCTCCAAAATATTCTAAATTCACATTAAAATGAATTTATATTAAATGAAAATGCAAAGTGAAAGAACTCGTCTTTAGAAAGCAGATATACAAATTAATGATAAGAAACTAACATAAGTCATGAAGACCTAAAAGCATATGAAAAAATTTCTTTCTTAAAAATGACTTTTCCTAATGTGAAAACATTAATAAATGCTGACATTTGGATCTATTTCCTATTTTCATAATAAACACGCAACAAACTTATCGAATAATTTATTACTATAAATGTGATGTAATTTTATTAGTATTCATTTATGACGAAAAATAATTCTTTCATTTTATTTTTGAAAGTTGCAACACTCAGCTTTATTTCAAAGAATAAATCAATGTTTAATTCATCAAAAATGGGTATGAAGGTTACATTTTTATAATCTTTTTTTCGTAATAAACAAGCGTAAAACCTTATTAATTGATCTATTACACAAACACGATGAATTTTTTAAAAAATATTAATGTTTGACGAAAAAACGTGTTAAATTATTTCACTCTTGAAAAGGCAAACACTCAACCTTGATTTACAGGAACGAATCAATGTTTAGTTTACTGCCACTTTAATTTTTTTTTTCGTAATAAAGGAGAAATAAATCTATTAACTGATTTATTACATAAATGTGATTAAATTTTATAAATATTAATGTTCGACATGAAAAAAATCTCGGACTATTTTTCTTTTTAAAGTGGTAACACCCAGTCTTCATTTACAGAAGTGAAACAGTCTTTAGCTTATCAAAAACGAATAGGTCGATTGAATTTTTACGTTCCCTTTTTTTCCGTAATAAACAGGCCAAAAACCTATTAACTTATTTATTACATGAATGTGATTAATTTTTGTTAATATTAATGTTCGAAGGAAAAAAATCATCTTATGTTATTTCTTTTTTGAAAGTGGCAACACTCAATCTTGATTTACAGGAATGAAGCAGTGTTTAGCTTATAAAAAACGAAAATATCGATTGCATTTTTACATTCCCTTTTTTTCGTAATAAACTGGCCAAAAACTTATGAACTGATTTATTACAAAAATAGAATTGCATTTTGTTAATATTAATGTTCGACGAAAAAAAAATCATCTTTTGTAATTTTCTTCTTGAAAGTGGCAACACTCAGATTTGATTTACAGGAATGAAGCAGTGTTTGGTTTATCAAAAAGAAGCAGAAAAGGATGTTTAAAAACATTTACAAAGCTCTCTACATTTGCCATTCACGCTTGAATAATCACGGCACGCGTTAGGAAATGTGGCATTCGGTTTTATTTATGTCATTACAATCCAAAAGTATTTCTTTTTCGAGCTTCATTTAGCAAAGAGGGTTTTGCCTTAGTCCGTACTTCTTTTTTCTTTTTTTTTTTTCTTCCAAACTTTTCTCGGGCAATGGTAGAGATAGCGGGAGTTGAGCTTTGGACTTGGTTGTTTATATTCGAGGCCAAAGAAGGCTGTTAAAAGTAAAGCCCTGAGATCCAGCAACAGAAAATGATGCAGGATTCGGCATGTGGACCCCCTTAACACGCCCGGTTTGGTGCTTTTCTCTTGTTTTTGGACTTTTCCCCTTTTTTTAGGATCCAGGATTTACGTTTCGATCAAAGAATCCGATTTATGAGATCTAGGAAGAAGAAATATCGGTTCGAGGGTGTTTATGTTCGGCCTTACAAATACCGATAAATCTGCAAAGAAAAAGTAAAAACAATCCTTTTTTGTGTTGTTGTTTATTTATTTGTTTGCTCTATAGCATTCTGATTTAGAGTCCTAAGATCCAAGCGAGCAATGGGAAAAGAAATTTAGTGAAACCTTTCTCAAAATAAATGAGATACATAAACTTCGTTTGCTTTTTTTAATCCCCTCTCAAATAAAAAGTTTTGTTTTGTTTTTTTTTAAATCGCAGAGACTCAATTACATTTTAAGGTAATAAACATGCATGGCTTATGGCTTCATACAAAAGATTTGCATACGTCTTCATTCTGGTTCTTTACTGTAACTTGATAAATTATTTTTGTTTGAAATATTTCATTAAAATTTAACAATTATTCAACTTAATTTATATTTATTTACAAGCACATAATAACCTAATTGCATTCTGATTTTCATGCACATATGAGGTTTCAATAAAATGTTACACACATGGGCGGGAAAGCAGTACCAGCTCCTCCCCCCCCCCCACACACACAACCTTTTTCAAAAACTATAAGGGAAGAAAAAAGTTGTGACAGTTTCCTAACATTAGTAAAAACATTATAAAATCCTCATATACAATTTCGTTTTGATTAAAAATAGTAATTATTGGCTTGAAATCAGGCCATGACTTAGCCTAAGAGGGGCCCGGGGTAAAACTTATTTGGGGGGGCACCTCTACTTTACTACTTAAGAAATGAAGAACCTAACTTCATCATCGAAGAAGAAAACGTAAAATAAACTTTCTATACGATTTGAGGGCCCTCCTCTGAAGGGGGGGGGGGCAACTGCTCACTATGCCCCTGCCTTAGTAGGCCCTCCAAGAAATCATAAATTAAGGGTAGATAAAACTTTTTTTTCTTAAAATTTGAATATGCTTTACACTTAACTAGACCAAAAATTAGATTTGATTCAAAATTCTGGAAAGTTTTACGGAAATTGAAAAAGAAAAAAAAATCTATGACATTTAGGATATATTTTACAAACACTTTGCATTCAACATTTAATAATACATAAGAACTACAATTCCAAAAATAAAAAGAAATTCACATTTTTTTTCTGAGATGTTTTCATAGGATTTGTTTTAAACCACGAGTATGTTAATTTTACGAATTGTCGCTAACCATCATTATTTGTTACATGAAACGAAATGGAGCTTCCTCTCCATTTCAAGAAAATTTTGAACCAGGAAATAACATTATTCCTACATTAAAAGCCACAGCTAAATAGTTTCCTGTAATATCCCTGCTTATTTTATGCATTAAAAAAATTCGAACATAAAAAAAATAGTAGCTATGCATGTCTGCTATCGTCTCTCTTCAATTAAGACTCTGCCTTGGAAAGAACATTAAATTTTCTAAAAATACGACAATCGGACTTCCAGCTATTATTCTACTAATGACATAAGTCGTTTTGAATAAAACAAAGACAATTATATTTGTTGGGAGGTGGACGGTGTCTTCTTTATTCCATGCTTCACAACCCAAGAATAGGAAATAAAGGAGGTACTCACTCAGAACGGTCACGACGTACGACACGCTGTAGATGTCAACACCGCTGCCTCCTTCCTTTAGCCAGCATTCGAACTTTCCGTTGTCTTTGTCGTAGTTGGCCTTGGAGATGAGCAAATCGTATTTCCCTTCCTGGGGACTGAAGTCGATGTTGTAGTGAGGGTCCAGGGCCGCTGCGTTGATGGCGGCATTGTCTTTACCATCCTTGTTCACCCTGCTCCAGAAGTACAGCGTCGTGCTGGAGCCGAGGGCGGAATGGAACCTACAGGGCAACCTTAATGTCTCTCCTTCCACGACATCCCTGCTGTCCCCTAGCATCACCTGGCCAGAGCAGCATCCTGAAACAGACGAACATAAAAGATTAGATGCTATGTTCGACAAATGATTATATTTGAAACAATAACATAGTCGATATCGTAATTAGCTCAAGAGAAAATGGTGTCCAAGGAAAAGTATTTTTATCAACTAGTCTGAAAATTTGGATTTAAAAACATAACATATAAATAATAGAAGTTCTGTTTCTATAGCATTCTGGAAACAACCGTCCAGAGCTTTTATATCCTTGCTTATACCGTCGCTACGAAATTAATTTGGAAGTTCTTGAAAATAGTAATAGAACAGAAGGGAATTTATGTTGACATTGAACCTGTGAGGGATTCATATGCATTAGGAAAGCACTAAACCCATAATTTAATTGAAATCACCAAAAATAACACCAAATCCATAATGTAATGGCAATATGTCAAAATTAACACCAAACTCATAATGATACATTCCAAGAATAGCACTAAACCGATAATGTATCTGAAGTATGTTAAGTCTAGTGCTAAACCCATAATGTAACTAAAATATGCCTAGAACTAAACTCATAATGATACTCAAATATACCAGGATAGCACTAAACCCATAATGTAACGGAGTAACTGAAATATGTCAAGTAGCACTAAAGCTATAATGTAACGAAAATATGCCAAGAATAACATAAAACTCTTAATGTAACTGAAATATATCAAGACTAGAGTAAACCCATAATGTAATTGAAATATGTCAAGACTAGAGCTAAACCCATAATGTAATTGAAATATGCAAAGATTAATACTAAACCCATAATATGCCTAGAACTAAACTCTTAATGTTATTGACATATGCCAAGATAGCACTAAACCCATAATGTAACGGAAATTTACCAAGAATAACATAAAATTCATAATGTAACTGAAATATGTCAAGTAGCTCTAAACCTATAATGTAACGGAAATACGCCAAAAATAACATAAAACTCTTATTGTAAATGAAATATGTCGAGACTATTACTAAACCCAAAACGTAACTGAAATATGCCAAAATTATTACTAAACCCATAATGTAACTAAAATATGTCTAGAACTAAATTCATAATGTTACTCAATAATGCCAGGATAGCACTAAACCCATAATGTAACAGAAATATACCAAGAACAACATAAAACTCATATGTAACTAAAATATGTCAAGTAGCACTAAACCTATGATAACACTAAACCTATGAAATATGCCAAGAATAATACTAAACTCTTAATGTAACTGAAATATGTCAAGACTAGAATTAAACCCAAAACGTACCTGAATTATGTCAAGAATAATGCTTAACCCATAATATAACTGAAATATAAGAATAACACTAAATCCATAATGAGACAGAAATGTGCCAAGACGTATTAAACCCATAATGTAGCTGAAATATGCCAAAAAACGACCCCCATAGGAAAAGTAGGTTTCAGTAGGAAAGCATTAAACCCATAATGTAATATATATGGGTTTACCCATAATGTATCATATAATGTTAATATAATGTATTATTACCCATAATGTATCATATACCCATAATGTATTATTTATATTATTCCCAAACTTTACATAGAAATAAATATATATAAACATAATTAAAATACCAATGAAAGAAATTAAATTTTAACATCAAGATTTCATTTTTAATATTGCAATTATTATTGTTTGTAAAATTATCCATAATATGCTTCACCGAAAAAAGAAGCCATTTCCAGATTTCTGTATCTTCAGAAAGACTATTTCATGCATATAAATTTTCCTTTTTTAATGTTAACAGAACACTATTTGTGATAATTAAGTCATTTTGCAAAGTGAAAAAGTCACATGACAAACGTCATTGCATAAGTTATATAACATTATTCTAACATCACTTGCCTTATACATGATGCATAATCTAAAATTAGCTTACCTCAATGAATTTGGCGTGTATAGAGAAAGCCCGAATTAGTCCCAATATTGTGAATACATAATATATAAAAATCCACCCTTTGATTTTATCAAGAAAAATTTAGTGTACGGAAAAATATATAATTCATGGAAAAGTCACAAACGGAAACCAATACTTACAAATTTATGCAAATTTGCAGCAATAAAACATCTCAACGCAAATTCCCCGATTCTTTTTCATTTCTATTTTTCATCGGGAAAAATAAACAAAAACATAAAACTTAAGCGCCCCCTTATGCAAAGCAAAGCGTCTTCCCCGGAAACTTTAAAAATCGGATTGTCCCAAAGAATGGCAAAAGATTTCCTCTCCCGAGCGAGCCTCGTCACGAAACAGCGCCCATTACTCCAACAACCGACTTCAAAAAATCGTAAAACCCCTGAAATCGAGGATCGTCCGAGTAACTTTTAGGAGAAGATACTGCAGGCATTACTACAGAGCTCTAACGGCCGCCCCTCCGCCATAGCGGGCAATGAAATTAAAGGAGCCTGATATTAAAACAGCTTCCGGGCGTCCTGCAGCACTATAAAAGGTACAGCCCCAAGAATGCAATCGACTTTAACGCCTTCTGCAGTTATTGCCTTCGATGTGCCCGACAAATCGCTGCTGTAGAGATGGCAAGGGGAAGGAGGGGAGCGTAATTCGGTGCTTTTTGGACTTCATGCCATTTTATTTGTTGTTAGGGCTTTCCTTTAGTCAAAGGGTCTTTTTTTTTGTTATGTAGTGTTCAATTTTTTTTTCTTTTTCTGTTGCTCCTTCTCAAGATTTTATCGAATTATTCTCTCTTCTTTGTCAAGCGTGATTAAAGGTAAGTAAATGAAGGCTCGGAGGCGTTGTTGAGAACCCTCCAGATTGAATTTGACGCCTTTTTTTGTGTCATCTTTTGTCCCAGTAATGATGCGATTCAGGGAGTTAAGTACGGCCATTGTAGGCGAACACAATGAAGTATAGCTAATAGAGATGGCCATTTAAAAAAAAGAAGCAGTAAAGAGTACCTGAGTTAAGGAGTTTATGCAAACATAATTCTATTCGGGAGACAATAAAATAACGAATGCCAGCTCGTAGAGGATTGGCAATGCGCTATCAAAATTGGAATGATTTTAATGATGTTAATCAATAACGACGAATGATTTTAATGATGTTAATCAATATCGACGATTGATTTTAATGACGTTAATCAATATCGAATGTTTTTAATGGTGTTAATCAATATCGACGAATGGTTTTAATGATGTTAATCAATATCGACAAATAAAGCATCTAAATGATTAAAATATGCAGGAAAGAATTGGCATTTCTGGATACAAAATCGTAAAGGGAATAAATGTATTTTAACTTTAAAGATATTAAAGATATTATTTCTATAATTGCCTATCAGAAACACGGCCATTACAAATATAGCATATTCTTAAAGTACGTTAATGTGTACTTATATATTCATTTATTTTCGGATATTTTAAATCATTTTTCAGGCATCTTCTAAAAATTTATTGATTTATCTTTCAAAAGCGTGCACGATTTCGTCAGTGTATTTAAAACATTACTGCCGGCGAGCTGGTACAGAGGTTCCTCGTGATTTGAGCCTCCTGGATTCGAGTCCCGGTTAGAGCATGATTGGTCTTCTGTGTATTATCTGTAAGGTGTGTGAACATGCCCCCTTGTAAAAAGGGGCTGTGCAAGCGAATGTGATGAATGTGTAGCTAAGTCATACTCTTGGCCTTAGTTGGAGCTATTTCAAAAACAAGAGATGCTCATTCGGCTTAAAATTGCTGACGGTTGGCAGAGTGCTTGTCCACTCAAGTGCCATAAGTAATAACAGCAAAACTTTACTTCCTTTAACATTATTAAATATTTGAAAGCTGTAATTGATACTGAAACTAATTTTACTAATAGTAAGACCAACTCAAATCCGGGCATAATTATTTATATCAAGAATTTGATTTAGCCAAATTAGTAATTAATAAATAATTATTTGAATCGACATAACCTATTTTTAGAAATAATGTCCTTTAATTTCTTTTAACAACAAAATTTACCTCGTTTATTTAAAAATTATTTATCAATTACTTTAAAATTTAAATCAAATCTAAGCTTTGACATTAAAATACAATAAGTGATTGGTCATTGATTTCAAATTACACAAGCGTAATAAAAAGCTTCGAAACTTACTCACTTCCAGTGTGTGATCAATAGAACATTTCTATTTTTCTCAAACAAGTTAGAAGGCAACCATTTTTATTATTCTTTTTCTCCCCCACAGAAAATTTTTAGATTCTTTTGATGGAGGATAAGTCTGCTTCATGTTTAAAAGAAATAGAAGGCCCATATCAAATTTCCAATACCTCTCAATCATTTCCGAAAGCTCGACTTTTCTGACACTAAACGGTAAATGAACGAATCTCTTTACCCACAGCAACAGATTAATCACTTAGATTGAAGTTACTTATAAAAGAGGTAAAGAGGATTGAAGGAAAAAAAAAGTTCTAAAAAGAAAACCACCAAAGATTTTTGATGGCAGTAAATTTTTCAGATAGTTCCCCCATCTAAATTTACTCCAAATCCTTTTGTTTTATCGGAATGGTAATTATTTTCACGTTTCGAATTCATCTCATTTCCATAAGAGAACCTTTTTTTTTTTTTTCTTTTCTTTCATTCTTCTTCTTTTTTTTACCCCCACTTCTTCCCGCCGTTTCTCCGAAATCATTGGATAATTTCTTTCGAATGCACTATAGTGATGTAGAAATTCTCTGGCTGACCAGATGGCGCCCGAATATCATAAAAGAACCTCCAACTCGCCATTTTTCTTTCTCTCTTTTCGAACACCTTTCTTTTTTTTTCTCTAGCCAGGAAGGTGAGAAAACTTCTGCAAGAAGAATGCTAAAGACAAAGGTTTCCAAGATGTCAGCGAGAAATCTCCTTTCTCGTCTATTAGAGTTTCTTCCCTCCCTCTTGTTGGTTTTCTTTTTCTTTTCTTTTATTCGTTTCTTTTTTTCCTTTTCCAAGCAGGTGAGATATCTACATTTTTTATACCTGAGCCGGGGAATTTTCTTTTTTTTTAAAGACTTCTTTTTTTCTTCTTCTTCTCCTTCGCAAGTTAATGAGAGAGAAGACCGAATTAATCGCTCTGAACTTGAGAGTGTATTTTTTTTTTTCGCAACTGTCACAGCTGTATACTTTGATGGAAAGAAAAGATATTAGAAGGGAAATTTGTTTCCTGTTGAAGATGTAACCTCTTCTTGGAAGGAAGAAAATCACAGCAGTGACATTTTTCAAGCGTAAATTACGTGAGTAACATTTCTACCCGAATAACTACCGTAAAGACGTAAGCTGATTTGAAAAAGAGGCAGATATCTTGTTAAAACAAGATATTGTAGAGCTTTAAACTTTTAGCAACTATATTTATTACTACATCAAAATAATAGCATGCTTCATCTTAAGTTTCATACTAAATCGAAACCAAACCTATCCATTGTTTCATGGCTAAGTAATGAATAAAAATTACTAATTGCTATTAATGCCTGAACAATCTTAAAACAAATCTGAATAAAACAATCTTCGATTTTATTAGTTCAATTGCTTATAAGCAAGAAGTAAAACCTATTCACCAGATTGGTAACAAACTTGACATGGGTCTTTAAAAATAAGATTTCATAGCAAATGAATGCTATCCTGATGACATTAAATGACAAAGCAAGTAAAAGAAAGATTTCATAGTAAGTGAACGCTATCCTGATGACTTTAATTGGTAAAGCAAGTAAAAGAAAGATTTTATAGTAAGTGAACGCTATCCTAATGACTTTAATTGGCAAAGCAATTAAAAGAAAGCAACCGAGATCTACGCCTAGACATCCTACTACATTAAAGTTAAAACTTGAAAATAGGAAAAGACGAAAACAAAAGCTATCTCTATTGATATAAGCTTTGATTGAAGATGTAACCAGTATCAACTAAGATTTCAAATTTACCATAAGAAAAACTTAATCTATATGCTTCACATAAAGACAACTAGGTAATGATGGCGCATAGGTTTAATTTCATAATACAAAGCATATGGTTATCAGTCAATATAAATTATATTGCTGCTCTTAATTGCCTCACTACGCAAAGGCTAAAATGTGGCCAAGATGTACCAAAATATATCAAAATAGGTTAACGGTTAAATGAGTTGTTCTTAACTGTTTCATAACACAAAAGTTAAATTTGGCCAAGATTTACCAAAATATATCAAAATGGGTTATCGGTTAAATAAGTTGTGCTTAACAGTTTCAGAACACTAAAGCTAAATTCGGCCAAGATGTACCAAAATGGATTATGGGTTAAATAAGTTGTTATTAACAGTTCCATAACACAAAAGCTAAATTTGGCCAAGATGTATCAAAATATACCAAAATGGGTTATCGGTTAAATAAATTGTTCTTAACAGTTCGATAACACAAAAGCTAAATTTGGCCAAGATGTACCAAAATGGATTATCTGTCTAACAGTTTCATAACACAAAATAAAAATTTGTTCACGATGTCCCAAAATGTACAAAACAAAAAGCAATTTAAATTAAGTATGTATTACAACATTTTTCTCAGATTTCCATAAAAAGTAGTTGATAATCAGCATTCCTGATGAAAAAACGCCCTATACCTATTTGCACTGACTTAATACCCAATTTAACGCACTCTATGCAATGCACCTTTCCTCATACATAAAAATTTAACTACCCACAGCAAAATTTAAATACTTTCGCCAGGCTAAGCAATTTTACCCTCTTCCTGACGAAATAATGGGTAGATAAATTTTGAAAAATCCCTCTGGATAATGGAAACTCTTTTTTTTTAAAAAAACATTTTAAACAGAAATTCGATCCACGATTCGTTTTTCCAAGCCATCGCTTCCTCACTCGTCGTTTCGTCACTTGGAGTCGTGATAAAGGAAACTGAAATTCGCGAGGCGTCGTCCTCAGAGGCGACCAAGCTTCTATCTTAACACAACTTCCACATTTTAAAGGCCGATACACGCTTAAGCAGCAGCACAGGCCTCCAGAATAAATGCATATGGAAGTCGGTCGCCGCTGAAAAGAATCTATCTATATTTATCAATAGAGCACCACCTCATGGGAGACGTATTGGAGGTGGCCTCCCACCGTACTGTTCCATGATGGATTTTCAATGCAGCCAGGAGTGGGGGTGGAGGACTGAAGCACCGCCAAAATAACCATTCATCTCTTAAACCGAACGTCAATATAGGTCATTGATCACCCCAATCCGTCTGCCACAAAGTGAAATCAAGGAATTTTTCAGCTTTTTTCACCGTTTGTTGTAAACGGGGGGTCGCCAGTGCCACTGGAGTGGAGTTAAAAGAGTATCGAGGTGTCTGTACGTATCTTCTTGGCACAAGTGGGTTACTTTCAGCAGTAAAATGGGTAAAAGGTGGGGTGGGATAGTGGCTAGCTACTAACACGTCGATAAGAACTGGTCTGGTCTTTGCAGGATGGAGAAGAAGAATGATGGAGACAATAGTAGTTTGATCGACTACAAGAAGGAAGGGGGAATTTGGAATAAAAATAATATCCGATGGAACAGACCTGCTTTTATTCTGGAGGCTGTTTACGAAAGTGGTGTTGTTCCGGAAAAATTGAATGGTCATATTGACTGGTAAGAAATATAAAATTATAGGAAGTGATCAATATTTACAATCGCTACCAGATAAGATTCATGTTAGTTAAGTCTCAAACAATAAGAATTAAAACCTTTATGTATATATACACTTTTTTTACGAATTATTTAGTAAATAACATCTGATTAATATATTCATCGTTATTTATATAACTTCTCTTTGAAAATTAATTATTTTATTTTTGAATACGCAATTAATTAACAACTATCTTTTGGAAATGAAAATTAATACATTGCAGTATGCAAGGTAACAGAAAGTTTCTTTTATAAACTATACACAAAAAATTATGAAAACGAAAGAAAAGTAAAGTATTTTTGGATAATTGTGAAACTATAAAGGAAGGAGCTGTTTTCTTTCAGTCAAATATTTTTTAATGTGTACAATATTAATAATTGTATAATTGCAATAAAAGAAAGCTAAAAGTGTATAAAGTTTATTTGAAAATAATAGTTGATAACAAAGGGAAAATAATTAGATGGTTTGTTGTAAGTATATCATTTTTTTAAATCTCTCTCTCTCTTTCGCTCACTCTCTATGATATCATAGTTCTTGGGTCAACCTTTTAAAAATGCACCTGTTTTCAAAGAATCATACGTAATAATAAAGAAATACTGGTAAAAGCAAGTCAACCTCTTAAAAACGCTTCTGCTTTCAAAGAAGCATACATAATAATAATTCAATACTGGTAAGGTAAAAATATTTTTTTGTCCGTCAATTCCGAAAAATCAAAACCTTCTAACCAAAACAATATCATATTCTCACATGATAAACAAAGCTTATTTTAATTTTATTTTTGTAACGAAGAATTGCTTATACAACAGAATTATAAAACAGGGTTTCATATTTTACAACTTTCATGAGCTCGAGATCTTTTAAATACAGAATTGTGTCCTTTAATATAGAATTGCCTTAATTTACAAAGTTCGCACTTTACAAAACTAGGTGTACAAAATTAAACTACAAATTTCATCATCTCGAATGAAGAAATTTCATCTTTTGCTCATACAATTTTAATTCATTTTCCAACAAAACTTAATAACAGCAACAGAAACAAATCAATATTTGTTGCAAAGATCAGCTTTCTTTCTCCCCTTTTTGTGAATGCCAAGGTGTACTTCTGAAATTACTTCTTTCCAATATTAATTTAGAAGCAACAATACACAATATCCAATATCGAGAAACAAGAAATCTGTCAAAAGGTAGCATTCAACCGATATTATAATAAAATTAATGATAACGATATGTAGGTTGAAAGAAAATAAATGACACTTTTAACACCATCTGTCTTTGTGTCTTCCAGTTGGATGCCATAAAGCCATTTACTTGCAGATTAAAAAGAAGAAGAAAAAGAAAAAATGAAAATGAAATTACAGAACTTGTAAATTTGGATACAGTTATAAACAAGATTCTGGAAAATGTCCAAACCTAGAAAAAAGTATCAGCAACAACTGGTGCATAAGAAATTGTAATTCATTAGTTAAAAGGAATGGCGGAGCTCAATAGCATAACACATCAGCAATCCGGTACGATCTCTTTTCTTGTTTTCTGCCTGCGGCTTATCGTCTTGGTGGGGAACCAGAGGAATCGGAAAGAAAAGAGATCTCTCAATTTATCATCATAATAATAAAAATAAAAAGCATATAACCACTAATGACGAATTAATATCTTTTACATGAAAGAAGCTGGATCGAACAGAGTGGAGATACATATACCTAATGAAACCTATATGGCCATCTATTATATAATTGGGATTTTAAATACTATTCATTTATAGAAAATAGCATTATATATTTCCGTATAAAAAGCCTAAATTGCGATTAAATTTTAGAAATTAGCCTTACGAGGCCAGGATAGCCTGGTTGGTAGGGCATTGGAGTCCAATCCTTTTGGACTCCCCGTGTTTGTGGTGGCCGGCATACGTTAAATCTGCAGTAATCACAAAGTCCTCCATGTGGAGAGTAATACCACTGGAGGTGCTGGGTGAGAGGTGATCGTTCTCTGTTCAAGATCTAAATTACGATCTGTGGATGAATGAATGAAATCCATGAATGAATTCCGCTCCGTAAAATGGATTTGTGACGAGTACAATCTAGAAGTCAGACTTCTGTCCTAGGGTGTTCAAGAGTCCGTACCCTCACAAGCTACTGCACCCCTCCTTCCGTTGTAAAGCGGAACACGAGAACAACAACAACAAACTAAACTTGTTTTGCAGTAAATTAAGCGATGAAAAACTAATATATACTGTATTCGCAGACACAAAATAACATACATGTATTCCATGAAACATATATAATTATCATTTAGAATTTAGTTATCATTTAGAATTCCAATAATATTATTGGAATTCTAAATGAATAATGTTAAAATTAGTGTGTGTGTGTGTGTGTGTTTGAGTGCGTGCGTTTTTGAGTGTGTGTGTGTGTGTGTTGAGTAAAATTATATTATTTTGTATAAAAAGATAAAATAATAGATAATTATTAAGTATTAGAAAGTAAATTAAACGCTAAAAAAACATCTTCAATTAACTGAAAATGTATCGCCGCGACAGCAATACAGGCGCTAACTGTGCCTGAGTTCAAAGGGCCATGATCGGTCTCGGTGCAACCCTTCCCGTAGGAAGTACGTCTCGTCATCGGCCTAACCCCCACCTATTAGTATATTCTTCAGAATGGCGAAATCCAACCACCATGCCGGAAACATTTCATCTTCATTTCGAGGTGCCCCCAAGGGAAAATTGACTTTATAAGGCATGCTAAGGTATAAGATTCATTTTATAACAGAATAATTAAACTAATATATTGTTGTCAGTTCTCTATACAGCACCCTTAATAAACAATCCTATCCGTAGTGATGCAGCAGACCAATTAATTAAAAGGTGATAATTCCAAAGACATCACATATTATCAAAATAAACCAACCAGGACAATGGACATCAACTCAACCGACAACAAGGGGGGGGGACAGCAAAGATTAATCTCCCAAAACCTATTTGATAATATTTAATACCGACGGCAAACACAGTTTTCATTAAAGGATCATAAAACGACACAAAAACTGACGTCTTCAACAAAAACACGCCAATTCGGTTATCAGAAGAATATTATTTTAAGAGAAACAGGTCCTCAACGAGACGGTAATATCAAGAAGGGAAAAAAATAATACCTCCACCCCTTGATGAAGTTTTAATCACATAAATGAAGTTAACTGTGAAAATAGAATTCGCCGGCGCGAAGTAACGAGACGGCAATAAATAAAGTTAATCTGTTAAATAGCCACTTCGGTAAGACGTGCAGGTACCGCTGGGATGGTCCTCGAAGGGATAATAATAACGCTGCTCTTTGGTAATGAAGCCAGTTGGCGTCTTGGAATTGACAGCAAAGGTTGCCCGTATGATGCATAGTGGGCCCATCTCCACACGCCCTGGGCTATTTTTAGTAACTTTACAGCTTTACCTTTTGATGGCCATTCTCCGAGGGTTTGGGGAGTCCCAAATGAATATTTCGGACTGGGCCACGTTTGCTGTAAAAGTCGCTCGGGGAACGGATTAGACAGCGTTCCGGCACAGAAAGCGGTCACGTTGGCGGCACGTGACGCCTTAGCCGCGAAATGGACGTCTGTTTAGCGTCTAAGAAATCATCCTAATTTCTGGAGGAGGGGGAGGTACGGTGAATGGCTATAAAGCAGTTTGGAGTGTGGAATTTTGTATGAAAGATTTTTAGAACGTATAACGAAATTGTCAGACATACGTTTATATACCGCAAAAAGTATAAAATACTTTAAATTTTAAAAGCTCGTCGTATCCCCCCCCGAAAAAGGAAGAAATATATTCTTAAGAAAAATATTTTAATATGCATTATGCATAAATTAATCAATAATTAAAAAGATGGTATAAAAATGTGGAAGAAATTATTGAAAAAATTCTAACCGAGCAAATTTTAATTGATTCCAATTCTAACTGGACATACTTAAAATTACATCAGAGGACTTTGCAATGAAGAATCTGAATTTAAAATAAACACATTTAAACAATGATCATAAATTTATTATAAAATTGTGGAGGAAATCACTGAAAAAAATTATAATTGAGCAAATTCTAACTGAACAAACTTAAAATTATTGCATCAGAGGACGTTATATATCATGAAGTTTTCGTTTGTATTTAAAACAAATTTAAAAGATGATTAAAAAGTTGCTATAAAAATGTGAAGGAAATTACAGCATCAGAGGAATTTACAATATGAAGTACTAGTATTCTTTTGTTACTTAAAACAAACACATTTAAACAATTATTAAATTATTATAAAAATGCAGAGGAAATTGTTGAAAAAAAATTCTAACTGAGCAAATTTTAATTGATTCCAATTCTAACTGAGCATACTTAAAACTACAGCATCAGAGGGAATTTACAATATAAAGTACTGGAATTCTTTTGTTATTTAAAACAAAAACATTTAACCAATTATTAAAATATTATTATAAAATTGTTGAAACAAATTCTAACTCAACAAATTTTAACAGAACAAACTTAAAATTATTGCTTTACATTATGAAGTATTCATCTGTATTTTAAAACAAACAAATTTAAACTATGATTAAAAAGTTGTTATAAAAATATGGAAGAAATTATTGAAAAAAATTCTAACTAAGCAGATTTTAATTGATTCCAATTCTAATTGAACATACTTAAAGGAGGACTTTGAGGACATCAGAGAACTTTACAATATGAAGTACTAGTATTCATTTGTTTTTTTAAAAGAAAAACATTTAAACAATTATTAGAATATTATTATAAAAATGCGGAGGAAATTGATGAAAATAATTCTAACTGAGCAAATTCTAACGAAACAAACTTAAAATTATTGCTTTACATTATGAAGTATTCATCTGTATTTTAAAACATACAAATTTAAACGATGGTTAAAAAGTTGCTATAAAAATGTGGAAGAAATTATTGAGAAAAGAAAATTCCTAACTGAGCAAATTTTATCTGATTCCAATTCTAAATGAACAAACTTAAAATTACAGTATCAGAGGATTTGACAATGAAATATTCATCTGCATTTTAAAGCAAACACATTTAAGCAATGATTAAAAAGCTGTTATAAAAATGTGGAGGAATTTATTTTTAAAAAAATATCCTAACTGAGCACATTCTAACTGAACAAACTCAAAATTATTACTTTACATTATGAAGTATTTTAAAGTATTTAAATACTTCTTTATGAAGTATTTTTCATCAGTATTTTAAAACAAACAAATTTAAACCATGATTAAAATGTTACAAAAATTTGGAGAAAATTATTGAGAAAAGAAAATTCTTAACTGAGCAAATTTTAACTGATTCCAATTCTAACTGAACAAACTTAAAATTATAGTATGAGAACTTTACAATACGAAGTTTTCATTTGTATTTTAATATAACCGCATTTAAACAATGATTAAAAAGCTGTTATAAAAATGTGGAGGAAATTATTAAAAAATGTCCTAACTGAGCAAAATCTAATTCTAACAGAACAAACTTAAAATTATTGCATCAGAGAACTTTATAATATGAAGTATTGATCTGTATTTTAAAACAAATACTATTAGCTCAAGCAATATCGCAACACAAGATTTTAAATTTTATATTAAACTATTATTTCAACTATTCTAAAATATACTTTACAAATTTCACTTTAAAAAAATGCGAACTTCCATAAAGATTTTATGGATTTCTTTAGTTCTGAAATTTGTTTACAAAATCCTTTCTTTCATTTTAATTAAATATTTGCTCGATAAGCAAAATAAATATCTACGGTTTTTCCCCTTTCTGAAAAGCCTCAAAGAAAAAAAAAATCTTTTTCTTTTTTCAAGTTTATGAAACAATACATCTACATTTTAGAATAAAAGCTTGTTAAGTTTTTTTATGTTCGTATTTTCTTTTCAAAGAATTAAATGGTGCAGCTGGGATGAAGATGTTGTAATTTTGAAGGTCGGTTTGGCTTCTTGAGAAAATATTTTATCATCAGAATCTTTTCTTCCCCACCAATAAATTCATTTATCATTGCATAAACATGAAATGTCACTCAAAAACTCCGAAAAACTTTCGGCAAAAAAAAGTAATAAATCGTAATAAAAAATACAAGATTTGGCAACCTGCCCAAGCTAACTTATCGAATAAATTATCTTGTAAGAACTCTTTGTTTACAGTAAACGCTACAAAGTTTTTAAATAGTAAAACAATGGCTTTATTTGTGTCGCTTTCGGTTTCAACAACTGCAATTTAAGTTCAACTTTTTATGGAAAAAGGAAATTAGGTAAAAAAAAATTTTTTTTCTCGACTTCTATGAAACTTTTAAACCATAACTCATTTTTATTAGGATGAACATAAAAAGTAGTTATGGTATTAATAAGAAAAATTTAAAGACAGATTTATTAAAGCATTAAAGCATATGCTTGCATGTTTTTAAAATTATTAGAAAACAACCAAAATGTTTAATGGAAATTTCCAATTGTAAATTATTCTCATTTAATTTGTTTTTGTTTAATTTAACTATTTATTTCTATTTCCTTATTTATATTTATTTCCATATTTTAATTCCTTTATTATTATTTTTTATTATTCCCATCTCATTAAGGACCTGCCTCTCTTAAAATAACGTTCTTCTTGTAAAAATCGATTTGACACATTTTTGTTTTATTGTCTTTATATCTTTATGTTATAATATATCTAGTTTTTATCTAGTATTTATATCTTTATGCTTTAAACATCGTGAAGTTTTATTGTCTTTACACAACACAATTTTTTTTAAAAAATGGGTGCATTTATTAAGGAAAAAAACGCTACTCGCAAATTAGAAATAATTATTTGAAAAAAGGCTTGAAACGGTAAATTTATTTATGTCATTCAAAACAATTAAACAATCAACCCATAATCCTGGCGACTCGAACAGACTCTGCTTCTTCGGTCACTGACTCTTTTCGTAGCTAATCTTTCCCACAGTTCCACTCGGCTACCGCGCCATCTGGCGGGAAAAGGTAATAAGATCCTCCCACGGATGTTGGCAAAGATTAGTTCCTCGCGTCTTTACAATAATATAAATCTTATCAAAGATGTCTGATTAATTAAAAATATCAGAATAATATTCTATCAATCAAATTCTTTTTAATAAAAATCAGCCCTGATGCAAATTAATTTTAAAATAATTAGAAGTGCAAAATTAAAATAATCAGAAAATATCTCAAATATATCGAAATTTGGGGGATGGGCCTAATTTTGCGAGCCATTTAGGATTTGCCTACTTCGTCTACTTCATAATCCGAATCTGTGTGAATCCAATGACACAAAGACAGAGTCTTCATCCACAATAGTTGGATGAAATTAAGAAAATAATTTTGCTATAATCTATCTCAAGATTGACCAACCTTCGGTATATGTATTTGTGAAAATGGGATAAGGTAACTCAGTAACTATTGACATAAGACAAATGAAATCTGGTGGCCTTTGATCAATATTATCAAATTTGTATTATGTATTGACTTGATTTGTGTCAAATGTTAGCCCAAATTGATAGAAAGTAAAACCTTTAAAATCCATATTTAACTTTCGCCGTTACACAATGAGGCATATGCGCTTTTGTGGCGTTACCTTCATAAGCCAGATAATATCTCTTGGAGCGTAGTGCACTTTTGGCCTAATGTTCATGTTACTCTCTGGTGGGGGAGTAATGTGGCGATCGCTATATACCTCAATGTTTATATTCAAGTCCTTCAAGTCAATGTGGCGATTAAAGATCGAGATACGAACACACGACGCTAGTGTTTGCAGCCGAGTAACATAACTACAATATAAAAGTAATACTTTTGTACTGTGGTGTTAGCTTCGCCGACCAGATAACATTTATGATACACAAGTATTAGTTTTGTACTGTGGTTATGTTACTCCGCTACAAACATTAGCGTCGCCGGCTTTTATCTCGACCTTCAATCACCACACTTTATTGCGTTAATATTCCAAAAAGTCGAGGGGAGAATTTTTCCTCTGATATCAAAAACGCCCCTATATGTTCATGTAAGAATGAAGTATACAATAAAATGAAATAAATATTAATGATATGCCAAAGGAATAAGTTATTTAAAGAAAGGAAATTAAAGTTATGAAAGTTAATGTTACTTAAATTATGAAAGTTAATATGCTATCTAGACACGTGGCGATCATCAAAATCTTCATGGTCGGACTAAAAATTTTAAAAATGGTCTGAAATTTTCTTGTTATGAACAACGAAAACACTTAGACGCGCTTTATGAGACAGAAATAGCAATAAAGCCCCTTTAATACATTAAGCCCAAGCAACAAGAGCCTGGATTTCAGGATTAGAAAGCGCCACGTCGGGACATCCTGTAATCCCAGTCCTAGACGCGACTAGCTAAATTCAATGGCGACTGATCGTCGGCTAACGGTTATAATTGCTTCCGATCCAAGGATAAAAGTCAGCATTATGGTCAACAGGATTAATATTTATTTTACAATCTCCGTCTTTTAATATCTTATGTGAAATTTTATGTACGCAGGACATGGAGTCCCATTTTCGGTTAGGAATATGGCTTGCACTGCGTTTAAATATCGCGTTAAAATCCTGGGAATGGAAACAATGGTTTCAGTGATAGCACAATTTAACGAAACTTTAACAAACCTAACTTTAAAGAAACTTCCAGATTACCAGCATTTATTAATTCCATACGGCGCCAGCTTATAAACAATTTAATTAAAATGGGTAGGAAATATTGAAAATAATGAGAACGCATCTTATAAAATTACTTTAGAAATCGCCAAATTCTGCGATAAATGCTGAATAATGGATCGATATAGCAGTTAAATTCTGTTTGGTGTAAAGCCTAGTCTATTTGCAAAACAAATCAATATAATAAATTTAATACTTAGAAAGTTACACAGAGATGAATTCGATCAAGTTAAAGTAGATTTATTACATTATAGTAAATAATTACGGTTTTTATACGAGTTGTTGTTTTTGTTGTGAATAATGGCACTTCCCGAGGACAAGCCTCCGTAGATACGATCAGCAGATTTTAAGCATAAGAAATGCGTCTCTTTGTTTTTACAAGTAGCTCCACTAGGGCCAAGAGTACGACTTAGCTACTCACACGTCACAACTTTTTTTAGAGGGATGGCTTCTTTCATGCAAATTCATTCATTCATCTCAGATCGCAATTTAGACCTGGAACAGAGAACGATCACCCCTGACCCAGTACCCCCAGTGATATTACTCTCGATATGGAGGACTTTGCGACCACGAACAGATTTAACGAGCGCCGATCGCCATACACTCGGTTATAAGTAAAGTGAATAAGAAACTCCTGATTTTAAATAATTCTTGTTTAAATATAGCTTCATTACACTGATATTGTTTTTGTTAAAATATTGGCATTATTTGTAAAAATTTATCAATTGTTTTTCAAATATTTCAGGGTTATAGATGATAAAATCCCGCCATCCATTAATATTAAAACTGAACGATGAGATATGAACGATGGTTGAAAGTAATTTTTTTTCGAGCGATTCCTTGCCAAATGAGGCATTTCTGAAAATTTTAATTGCTATCCTTAGAAAAAAATTATCTCTTTACTACCTAACATTGGCGAGTGTTTCGAATATTTGGAGACGAGAAAGCATCATAATTTTTAGTCTAACCAATGATGGCGCCTAAATTTGTAGAAGGAAGGAGGAATTGAGAAGGCATTGATCCTTCTGCCAAATAATATTGTCATAATCGCCAACACATATCTAATGTCTCAAATTTTAGAGCGATGATATTAGAGATTAGTTTTTTTAATCTAATATGATTGTTAAAGAAACTAACTTGGAAAATTAAGTTGCTTTTCCTAATTTTTTAAAGTCCAAAGTGTTCAAATATATATAGATGCATGTGCAGTGATTTTGTTACTGATAGGGAGCGTTTGTTTCCTAATTAGAAAACAACTAAAACATAAAACTTAGAGCCCGGGATGGCCTGGTTGGTAGAGCGTTGGATTCGTACTCCTTAGGTTACGAGTTCGAAACTCACCGGCAAAGATTCCCCGAGTGTGTGGCGACTGGCGCTCGTTAAATCTGCTAGTTGTCGCAAAGTCCTCCATGCCGAGAGTAATACCACTGTGGGTACTGGGTCATAGGGGATCGTTCCCTGACCCAGGTTTAAATTACGATCTGAGATGTAGGAATGAATTTGCATGAATGAAGTCCGCCCCCTAAAAAGAGTTGTGACGTGTGAGTAGCTAAGTCGAACTCTTGGTCTTAAATGGCGCTACTTGTAAAAAAACAAAGAGACGCATTTCTTAGGCTTAAAAATCTGCTGATCGTATCTGCGGGGACTTGCCCAAGGCAAGTGCCATTAGTCACAACACAACAACATAAAACTTAAAATTTTAGTTCTCCGTTCTGAATCCATAATTACAAAATATACCAGATTCATAACAAAATAATCAGATTTAATTAGAAGTACACAATCCAAGCCAGTAAAAATTATACTTTGACACAGAAAAATCACAAAAAGAAAGTTAAGTTAGCGGTTCATATAAAAGAAAACTAGTTAATTACCTTTCTCCAGTCCAATTCCTGGCAAATTAAGGCGACAAGAAAAAGCGCCAAGCAGAGGAAATAGTGGCAAAATGAAAAAAACACAAAAGACTTATTGGCTGAAAATCGATTTTTTGGCCTCTTATCTCATTATCTGGCGGGGTTATTTAAGAGATCTGCCAAACAGTGACACCCTTCAGGATACAACAAACCGAAAAAGTTTCACTCAGAGCGGCGGAATGCTGAAATTGTCGGAGACGAATGAGTCATCTGTCGCCAAGTTTAATCTCTGTGATTAGAGAGTGTCGTGAGACGGGGGTGGGGGTGGAAAGGTACCAGCTGAATAATTGTCAGCAATTAACACTGGGATCTGCATAATGCCAGAACTCTAATGAGGTTATTTATTTCCCGAGTTGGGAAAACAAGGTAAAATAAAGTTTCCCCCTTTCTTTTATCTTTGTTTCTTCTTCCTCCCCCTCCAGGGACCCTTCCTTAGAAATTAACTGTTAATTAAGTAGGAAATTATTCTAGCTTAAGTTGTCAAAGCGGACGTTAGGAAGGTCTCAAGCAATCGGCGGATGGGAAGATCGCGTCTTCGTTTAACGATTAAATCCTTGCTGCAATAACGACTCGGATGGTTTGTGTATGCAGTTGATGAATCTATTCGGAAGTTCCAGTCCCAGAGCATGATGAAGTCATTTATTGGGAGATTAAATATGGCTTCCATCTTACACCGACACTGCTGCTGACGGTTTAAGAAAGGGAATTGCTTTATTAAAAGGTGGAATGTAATTAATCTAAAAACTTTTATTGAGAACCTTGAATGAAATACTTTTTGAAATAATTAATTTCATATTTTCGGACAAGACGCATTAAGAAAAATAAATTGGGGAAGGAAATTAATTCGATAAAAGCTATATCAAAACTCTAAATAAGTCATTTCTTTCTTTTTTTTATTTGATTTATTCTTATACTTGAGTAATTCAGATTCTGATTAAAATTAATTTTTGTAGAAAATCGTCTGCATTTGTGAGAAAAACTTTAATACAATGTTATGCGTGAAGTTACTTTGTCAGCAATACGAATCTAATTCAAAGGTATTTTATTGCATTGTTCTAAGAATTTTAAAAGTCGTACATGTTTTCGTTCGTAAAAGTGTACGTGTTCCAAATTTTCCCCTCTAGTGACCATTTTTAACAAGGAGCAATTTATGGATTCGTAATTCAACGATCTTGTATGGAAGCCGAAGAAAATAATAAACAAGTCGATTAAAAAAACAGATCCGTCTTGTTTATTTACAATTCTTTCAATACTATTACCCTGCAGCTATCATCAGCTGAAAACGATATTTAAAAAAAAAATCTTCTTGAAGTAATAAATAACTTTCGTGTTGCAGATTCATTTTCCAATAATAAATAGATATTTTCAACTTTCATAAATGCAATTGTCTATTTCATAAATATAAAACCATATTTTTTTTCTTTTCTTATAACATTATGGCAATTTATAGACAAAATAAACTAGATTTTTTATCTATGAAAACACAGATTTTAAAATTATAAAATATTTATCAAAAATTTTACAAATAGCAATACGTTCCAAGAGTAACTGGCTATCAACAAAATATATATGAAGACATGGCATAAAATTCTAGAAATATTTAAATTTTGCAGAGAATTATGGAAAAATTCTAATCTTAAGTACATATTCAAATTCTCTTTTTAATTTAATTAAGCTTTTATTTTGCTTTGAAAAAAATACTCTAAATAATTGAATTTCAAAATAATCAACATTTCACCTAATACCTTTATAAATTCAAATCTAAAGGTATTAACAGATTTTGCAAGTTGAGAAAAACAAAATTGCATAAAATAAAAATATATATAATATAAATTGGAGATATAACTTAACAATAGATAGTAAAAGTTAATATTGATAACGAAATCACTTAGTTAATTAAGAGTTCTCTTTTTTCTGGACTTTTCAACCGCTTATTTCCCCCCCTTGTTTAAATCTATATGTATTTTAATTGCTCGTTAATATAAAATCTTGATTAAAACTAATTAGGAGGCTTCTTTTTTTATATTTTTACTAGAAAAAACACTTCAGGACTATTTTTTTTTTTTTCAAAAAGAAAAGTTTTTAAAAGAAAAACACCTGTCGTCCTCATATGTCAAATATTTCATTAAAATATATAATTAAAGAATTTATATTTTTCATTCATATTGTTCTTCTTCTTCGAAACTAATTTTTTATGGCAAATAAATAAACAAAAAACCATTTAAAAAATCGTTTGTTTTCCGAAACTTGAATTCTTTTCGAGGATTTATTCGTTGCCAAATGGCGAATGATAGAGTTCTTTACAACAGATGTAATAATTCATAAATATTGTAAAAAAGCATTAAAAATTTGGAAATTTAATGTTGTAAAAGATAGAAATAATGTTAAAAAATATCACAGATGTTCCAACATTTTAATACGTATTTTATTCATCCTTGAAAATGATTCTGAGTAAAACGAATAAAAAAAAACATTTTCAACTGAATAAATTGTTTTTAATCATATAATCTCACAAATAATAAACCGCTTTAATAAAAATATCATTTCCTAGAATTAAAAAAAAATCGTTAATACGATAATGATTTACAAACAGAAGTGTAAATTAAAATTTCACTGTTCATTTCATGGCAATAAAATAAAAGAAGTAACCACCTTTTCGTCGAACATATGTCAGAAAAAATAAATAAAAGAACATCTGGTTTTCCAATGTGGGAAGGGTATCAGCGTTTTCCGGTGAAGAACGGCTCGAATAAATTGACTTATAACTAAAGAAGCCCGACTAGGAAAAATGGCGCACGGAAAAAAGACGAAAAGAATAAAAAAAGAATTATTCCACAAATGGCGTTTTAAAAGATGACTTGAGATAGAAAAATGAATCGTAAAGACTAGAATTACGTCTTTTTTAAAAAATTAGTTCCAAGAGAAAAATCAGAAAAAGACTGAGGAAATGAAGGAACAAAAAAAAAAAAAAGTCAACGGAACAATGGAATGAGATTTTTAAAACTGCAAAGTCACTATCCATCCAACCATTGGCAAGATCAGAGATTTTATGAAAGGGCAACTTTTTGAAAAATAAACAGCGGCCAAGAAACTTTTCTGAGAAAAAAAAAATGATTGTCAATTCCTTTATGTCTTTACGGCAAATGACATTTCATCTGCAAAGAAGAAAAAAAGCATTTTTCTAGGATTCGAAAAAAAAGAAGTTTTTCTTTTTTTCTTTTTAGAAGCAAATGACCTGTACTTGACGAAATAATGATGTTTGCTCCATCAGCAGTATTCAGAAATTCTTTGGAAACAGAACTATTTTGGACTTTTGACCAAAACTTACTTGTTGATATACACTTATAGATTTTTTTCCTCTTCATAAATATTTTGCAAAATATACCTAAAATTATCAGAGCATGATTTTGATATGTTTGGAACTGTAAAAGCACATATTAATCCAAAAGAACATTCGATAAAAAAAAATATCCATTTCCAACTTCAATTATACGTTGTCATCAGTAGCTATTATAATATCTTTAAACTCCATCAATACCAAAGCAATTTTACTAGCGTTTTAGCATTTTATTGAAGATCCTTATTCTTTTTTAATGGATTACACAGTTTCTTTTAATAGTTTTCAGAAAAAATAGGATACGGATTGCTTTGGGAAAATAAACAATCCCACATTTAAATTCCATTTCCAAAGGCCAAATAATGAGTAATTACACTAAACTATACACTAAGATTACTATTCGCAAATGAATAAAAATATCGTTTTTGCTAAAAGTGTAAAACCAAATCAAAAAAATAAATATTAAAAAAAAGATAATTTATTAAAATATGAAAACACTGCAAAACAAATGAGTTCCAAATTTCGACAAGTTTTAACCAACATATCTTGAAAATATTTCAATGCATTAAAATTAAAGAAATTCTTTTTGTATCTGACAATAATTAATCTGATTAATAACTAATGTTAAAATAAACTATTCAAATGTTTTCTAATGTAAATAAAATTACTCATTTTTTTTATTTTCTAATACACATAATATACAAAAAACACAGTAATCCTCAAAAAACTCCATATTTTGACGGATCTTCATGCTTTAAACATGCCTGAGTTAGAAAAACACATTTTTAGAAAATGTTCGTCAGTATGTTTATAACAAAGATAACTCAAAAATGCTTTGAACTGGAGGTTATGAAATTTAGTAATGGCTTTTAAACAAAATTTGCAGATTTTTATCAAATTTTCAGTAAAATCTGTTCAGAGGACGTCCATCTATCCAACTATTAGCATGACAATTACAAAACGAAGAAAGAATACATGAGATTTGGTGAAAATATTTAACATCGATATTATAGGCATCAGTCTAATTTTGAGCCAAATCCAACAACTGGTTGACTGTCTGTCAGTCTGTATTTTCAAAAACATGTAAACGGAATAATTTATAAATGCAACGACTTAAATATATCAAACTTGCTAAAGAATATTATGACACCAGATTCAGTTTTATGTTGAAGTTTCATTCGAATCGGCTAAGAAAAACGCGTCTAAAAACAGATTCAATTTGGACGCTATTCACGCATGTCCGAGATTAATCGCCAAATGACTCGCCAAAGGTTGTGCGATAGATTCATCAAAAATGTTAAATTAATAGAAAAATTTAATATTCCTTTTTTTTTGCCCGCCAATGCATATAAAATCTTCTCAGATATAACAAATTTATTTAAGAATGTGCGAGAAAGTCTTGGGGAGGCACTTCTCCATATCGGTATAGAGTTGAAATTCCCCTCTTCTCTTCGAAATATTCGAATAAGTTCATAAGAAAATGAAATTATAGCAGTAAGGAAAATTATTCTATATCTTACATTCACAATTATGGTGACAATTGAGAATTGACTTCTATAATTGGCGAAGTGAGAAAAAATATCTTCAGCATCAATAACTAATTTTCTTATTCGAATTCCAAAATAAATAAATAAATAAAACAAGAGTCCGATCTGATTATTGCCATGGCAACTATTTGTATTAATTGTTAAATTGTTGACAGAAGCGGAAATTTTTATACGCAATATGACCCAATCCAAAACTACAAAAGAAATAGTTTTGCATAAAATCAGAACAATAAATTGTAATAACAAAGAAAAGATTTAAAAACGCGCGCACACGCACACACACAGCTATGCAGATTTCAAGTTTGCGTGAACTACAAAATCCTAAAAAAACTGTCGAAGCTTTCAAATACATCCCAAGGTCAGCTTATTTGACTTAATCTACTTAGGTCCAATACAGAAATTCGAGCTTCGGAAATCGATGTGGATTATAGCTTTTGCGGCAGGGAAGTTAAAAGCCACTTCCAGAAAAGAAACGCAACGCACCATTTTTAATTGCGTCGATAAAAATAAAAGCATTCAGAAGAAAAAAAAAGCATTTTAGTCCAAAATGCAAACGTTGCCACGAAGGGATTTGAATGAGTGGCAATTCGATGATTGGCATGGACAAAGAGTTTGTGACATCGATTTCCTCTTTCGACCAAATCGATACTGGTACGTCCTCCCCCCCCCCCCCAATCCACAAGGCTCACTTGCATGCATTACAGCCTTTCTTTCAATACCCGAACCAACTTTGCTTTCTGCCAATAAGCTGGCCACGCGAAACGAAAATCAACATCTCTCTGCAAATCATTATCACCCGCTTCGCAGAATGTTTTGGCTATCGACAAAGAAAATGCTGCTGAAGACTTCCTTTTCAATAGCCCAAGAATCGACCCTTTTAGGAATCTTTTTTTCAAGCGATTGGAAGAAAGGTAGAAAAGAGGATTTTTTGATCGAAATTTCAAATATTGGAACTTTTGATGTTTCGTTATTAGGCATAGAGAACACCCATAAAATTGTCGGCATTTTATTGTTCTCTTTGGTTAAATCTCGAGTTTTAGAAACGAAAAGATGAAGATGGAGCGAAAATAATATTATATAATGATGATTAATACGGAACGAGAGGTGCAGTTGCTTCTGAGGGTATAGACCCTGAGCACCCGAGAGCAGAAGTCTGACTTCTAGCTCAAATGAAGATGACACAGACTTATCACATTCGCTTGCATGACCCCTTTTAATAGGGGGCCACGTTCACCGACTTCACTGATAGAACACTGAAGAACAACCATGCTCTTACCGGGACAATCACGAGAAAGACGCGCTATCTCTGTGCCAAGACGTCGACATATAATACAATGTAAAATATGTGATAACGTCATAAAAATTTTAAGTTTGAAGAACAATAAACTGATTTGGGCTCACTAACTACAAGAAACGCCTTCTAAAAAAGAACATCGAAAATGAATGTATGATTGTTAATGCCACAAAGATCTGCATACTTAAGAATAACATACTGACTTTGAGACACTAGCTAACAAAATATCTTCTAAAAACGGTCGTTCAAAATTAATGCATGACTGTAAAAGTCATCAAAAATATACAACTTCGAGAAGAAAATACATAACTTGGACACACTAGCTAAAAAAATATCTTCTAAAAAAGAATATCCTAAATTAATATGCTCATACTATGTTTAAAAAATAATTACAGTTTCGAGAATAGTATATCAACTTCAGTTCACTAAATTAAAAATGAAACTTCAAAAAGCATATTTCCTTGTTTTAAAAAATCTATATTAACTATCTGCTATTGCTGTTTACAAAATTTAAATAACATTATACCAATAAGAAAAGATTGTCTATAAATAGATCAAAGGCCTCGAAATACGTGAAAGAGAAAAATTGGATCAAATCAAATGATTTTTTAATCCTTTAATTAATAAATCAAAGGATATGAAATGGAAGAATGTGGAAAAATTAGATCTGATCGAATGTTTTTATCAAAACAGAATTTATGGTTACAAGAATATCCATTAATTAATAGATCAAATGTTTTTCCAAGACAGAATTTATGGTTACAAGATTATCCATCAATTAATAGATCAATGATCATGAAATGCGAGAAGGTGGAAATATTAAATCGGACCAAATTATTCCAAAACAAATTTTAAGGATACTTGGAATTTTAAATAAATTCTTTCAATGTAAAAATTCTTAGAAGTTAGTTATTAAAAATATTATTTTGAGAAATATTTATGATCTTCAGATGTCGATAAACACTGTGCCATATTTAAAGTCTGCAAAAATAGCGCGCGCGATATCGCGATTAAGTAATAAGGCAACTATGTCAGCACCCAGAGCTGTTATAATGGGAATTTTTGTACCCATGTATGTGTGATAGCACAAAAATCAAAAACACAACAACTGAGATTATCAAGGTAAAGCATCAATAAATTACAGTACAAGTTGAGCTCACAACAATAATTGTATCATAAAGTCACAGATATTAGCTGTTCGCTTCATTATTATATGTAAGCCCCATGTACACCTGATCCTAAAACCTCCAAGCTGATGATAATGCAGACAATAACATTCACCATACGGCATTATCAAGATGGCAGGACATTATCGCTGTCTGCAACTATCGAGCTGCAATTTATAGGTATTCTGCAGAGCTACAACCGTAACTTTAAGATATAACTATGTGCATTGCAAACCTGAGCATTGTGTTGCCTACTTAATACAATAGAAACTTGACAAAAAATTAACAATATCACGTAACACTCGTTTTTTTTTCTTCAATTTCTGAGCAACATAATAATATAGCATATAAAAATAAAGTAAATATATTAAGTAATTCAAAATGATGTTCCAGAAATTTATGAGGTATATCTTCAAGCATTCCTGCGGTATTTCTTTCAAAGAAAGGAACAGCCAGTCCAAAAAGTAAATCCAATCATTCAATTTCGAAAAAATTTCCATCTAAAGACCAAAAAAAAAAGAGGGGAATTATATCTTTCCCAAGATCTACAAACTTCCCTGTCTATCTGTGTCACAAACATTCTTCTCCACATACTCAACTTCCACCAAAAGATTTTAAATGATAACGTTCCGCAGGAGGAGATGACCTCGGAAAAACAGGGTGTCTTTAAGGCGACCATCCAATAGAAAGACTTCTTTTTCTCCCTGCGATACATATATATTAAAAGAAGAAAGGCAAAAGAGAACTTTTAATATGGGAAAAGGGGAGGGGAAAAAAAAGAAAATCTGCTGCATCTGCCACGAGAAATATTTCCTCTCTCCGTCCCAGAACAGGTGTTGGAGAAAAGACCCCTCCGGGAAGGACGGAAGGCGGCCATTACGGAAAGTGGCTTTCCCATTAACCCCCATTCCAAACGCCTGTCACACATAACGTATGATTTCCATCCCCTAGCATACGATGCGTTCGGCCTCCTCTAAAAAGGATGCCAAAAGAGTTTTGATTTTGTTCGCCAACGGAGGACAAACTCTTGTGAAAGAAACGAAGGTTCATAAATTTGGCTCTCATTCTGTCATTTAGAAGGGTGCATTTCCCCCCTCCCTTTTCCATATTTTATTCGGTATTAGAATGCTGTTCCGATAAGTTGGCGCAGGTTAATTTTGAAGTAAATATTTTAGTTTTCAGTTTAGAAGAATTCGGTGATTTTTCTCTTCTGATTTAAGATTTTAGTTTTTCTTATTTATTCTAGATGAAAAATATCCTTCATTAATTATTCGCACGTTCTGATGTTGGCATTTATTAATGCTAAATCTGCAACATGGTTATTTATATTTATTTACGATAAGTGGGATAGGGATTGGTGGGTAAAAAGTTATAGACGCTCCGGTTGCCAATATCAGGGACGCAATAATGAAAAAATGGCGCCAATTTTTGTCGCCAAATATGATTAAGTGGAAAATACTAATTGATATTCAACTAATAATGGGAAGAGACTAACATATTCCGTGTTGCCTCATAACGGCACTACTTAAGTTTAGAAAAAAAAGTGTTCTTTTTAGAACGGCGACCAGTCATGCAAGTCATAGTCACAGTTAAAACGTAACTGCGCAAACATCTAATTAGAGTGAATTCGTATCAATATAATTTTCCTCCAATGGCAATGGATTTCAAAATGAAATTGGAGCATTTTATCATTATAACATTCGAATTAACACCTTTACATAGTAGTTTCAGGGCAAGTATCTAGAATTCCCGCTTATATGCTTTTTAAATAATCTTAATTGATATTAGTTACCTTTTTATGTACTAGAATATTATTTTTATTAATAAACAAAATTAAAATTCTAAAGAAATCATGTATTATAATATTATTCAGATATTTATAGACGTCGGATCTAAATACAAGAAGATGCCCACAATTGTTTGCTTCACGTTTTTTAATTGTCAAAATCAGGTTACTTCGAATGGAAACTAATAATTTTAATGTAAATTTTCAATATGATATGAACTCCTAGATCAGTTTGCATGCATCGTTCTTTTTTTGTTGAGTTTCACGTTTTAATTTAGAAAAATAGCTAAATTGTTTTAAAAGCATTTCTAACTATTCTCTTATTTTCATAGAACGACAGCACTGCAAACTTACACGTAAGAATTATTTTAAAGATATTCAGTAGTTATCTCAATACCGGAAATGCGATCAATACCTCATACAAAAATTTCAAAGTATAATCAAAAGTATTCTATAAATGCTAAACAAATAATGAACTTGGTACAATACAAAAACAAACAACCAAAAGAAAACCAGATTTGATAAATTGCTTTATAATTCGATGAATTCAATCAATACATACCAAAAAGATTTTGATAAAAGTTCGCAAGATACTGAAATTCTTCAGAATATATCATCTTAAAGAAATAATAATCATATAATAAAGCTGAAATGAATGACCACTTTTTAAAAAGAAATCTAACTCAGAGTAAGAAGAACTGAATAGATTTATTTCACGGAGAAGTATAACAATTTTCATCTCAGTACCTTAGCAAATATATCGAATTAAAAAAAGGAAGAAGAGGAAACCATTTCTAACATCAGAAAAATGAATTCTATATTTCAAATTCCATGATGGTCGAAACGCCGTTTTAACAGAACTTACTGAATCCGAAAATTGATATTTCAATAAAAAGGTGCTCGATTACATAGCTAGCCCAAACTTCTATTAAAAGCGATATTAATTCCACAGAGTCAGTTGATCTCGGAAGTGGGGGGAGGGGGGATCAATAAAAGGAAGAAAAAAAATGTTTCATTACTGAAAGGAAAAAGGATTTAATTACTACCTGTCGTTTCAAAAGCAGCAGTCCCGACGACTTTCCGAAAAATATAAAAAGACATTTTCTCAAAAAAAAAAATCGTTTTCTTATTTCGAGGAACAAATCAACAAACATAAAAGATACCTGATTACTTTTTAACCCTGCTCGCTTCGTACTCAAAAGCTTTTAGCAATTGTCCCAAACAAAACGAAAGAGTCGGGGGAAAAAAAGAAACAGTCTGTCTCTCTTCTCTTCCTGTATTTGCTGAACCAATCTGTTTCGAAGCTGGGGACGGATTTTTAGTGACGCAATTTGTGCCCCACCCCTGTTTTATTTCTTTTCTCCCGTCCCCACTCACCCCTTTATTTTCCGTGCGCTTATCATGTTCATTGTAGTTGCACCTTGTCCCTGTTAGTCAAGATCGGAGATTCAAGAATCAAAGTGCGGAAGCAGGTGGAAAAAAAAGGGGTCCCCGTTCCATCTGCACTTGTCCGACGACAGCAAATGAACAGTTGATTATACCTTGCCTTTCCTTTTTTTTTTTTCCTCCCCTTCTTTCACCCTTCTGGAATCTTTTCCCATCTCTTTCTAGGATGATTTCTTTTTCAGCTTGGCCTTAGCCTCATAACCCTTTAGATTTGCTTCTGAAAGAGAGAGAGAAAGACAGAAAAAAAAAAAAAAAGGAAAGAAAAAGCAGAAAAAAAGCAACGTCATTTCGGATTGGTAAAGCTGTGAAGACTTTTTCCTTTCTAGGAATGTTTTGTTGTTGTGTATATGTACTTCGCTGGGATGTTTATCGTCTTTTGTTTTCTGCATTTCTCTCTATCCCCTCCCTTCCAGATGGTATTCTTACCTAGCATTTTGTAGCCTGGCGGGCACTGCTGACAATGTTTCGATGATGGTGTAGACACGATAATGGCAATGCATTAATCTTCACTTTTTTTTATGTCGCCAACAACAGCAAGAAAAATTTTGTAGTCTGAAATTTTCGCTGCGTACTATAACACCACGGAGCTGGAAAGTTTGTTTTTCTGATATTTTTCAAGACATTTCAGAAATTTAGAGACATTATTTATTAATAATGTATAAAAAATAATATTCTTAGCATAAGGAAGTTGTTGGTATAAAACAGGGGTTATTAAAGGTGGGTCGTAACCCCCAGGGGGCTCACGAGATGTGGAAGAAAAGTTTAAAGAAAATTAATTTATTGCCGTAGTTTTCATTAAAAAAAGAGTACACATAAAGCTTTTAATATACATACAAGTTGGTTTTTGTGTTCTATAAGTTAATGGGATACATGAGCTTGTTTGGAATTAACCAATGGAATGAGTTTTGTAACACACAAAATGATGTCATTTTCCAGTGTCAAACGATTTCTTGATTTAGTTTTTAAATTTATCAATATGCAGAATCCTTTTTCACAGTTGTAAATGTGTAGAAAAGGGCATCAAAGTTTTTAATACTGTTGTGGACAGTTATAGATATTCCTTTTTAATACGTACCCAAAATTTGTCGACATAAGCTTTGTTAAAAGTTACTTCAGCTGACTGATCACTTGAAATCTCTATCCGTTGATCATGATGACGGGCACTTAGCTCAGCTTGGCGTCTGCCATGTGCCCGATTCTCGATATATCGACGCATACGTATTCAGATAGTCACAAGACTGTTTCAAACCTTGTTTAAATTGGTTAATGACTTAATTAAGATAGATAATGCCTTAAAAATAATGTTCTCACATAATAATATAAAACTTAAGATGGCAGATTTTTTTTTTTTTGCACAAGAATTTGTGGTGGTTACAATTAATGTTATTTTTTGAATTATGAAATACTTTAAACTATCACATGTCTATATAGCAAAAATTCGTTTTTCTTACTTTTTTTCTCAGAATTTAGGAACGTAATAATAGGCTCAATTTAAACTAAGCAGGACGGTTGTTGCTCATGTATATTTTTCTTTTGTAAATTGTCTTTAATTAATCGTTAATTTTTAATGGCGTTTCCAGCAACACAAAGGAAAATAATTAATATATTGTAATGCAATGCATTGAAGTATTACAGTACAGCTTTGATATATGCAAACGAAAAGTACAGGAAAACAAGTACCTCAAAAATTAATCTTTTAAGTTAGAATTCAATCAGTTAACTATCGTGCTTTTCTAATCAATAAAGATGTTTTTTAGTGTTTGAAAATCAAAATATTCCTATGGTACTCGAAAATTTGATATCTTAAAATAATTTAAACTCTTTTTAAACTGCAGAAAAATTAAATATATTCCCCAAATTTAAAAATAAGTATATTTACAAATATTCGATATTACAGCTTTCCTAGAACTAATTTTAAATCTTTGCTTCTTATTTATGTAAATTTTCAGTTTCTTTACTCAAACCAAAGTACTGATAAAATTAAAGAAATGCGCCTTTCTCTCTTAATAAAATTGAGTTCAGAAAACTTGGGATGCTGATGCCAAACTAAAAATCCGAAATTTTCCTATTTACTCAAAGTCGTTTAATTAGAACAGCCACGAAGAAAGTGAAAATAAGAATGCTCTTAGAATTAACAGCTTTCGATGGTTTTCTTAGATAAGTAACGCGAAATAAGCAAATATTTATTCAATACTTAATGAGATTTTCCCTAAATAAACAAATATGGAAATCAGTATATCTTTTCTAATTACCGAAATATATTAGTTCTCCAGTTTCTTAAAATAAGTGGCTTTAAATAAAGGCACGTTACACGCAGCAGTGTGTTTTCAACTCAACTCCAAAAATCCATAAAAGCGAAAGAACCAGGAAAAGATTTTAGATTAAGTTCTTGAATTGGAAAGATTGTAAAAATTTCTAGATAGTTAATTCAATAGCAGTAAAGAAGTTAAATTAAAAGGACAAATATGGAAAAATATTGCATTCAATTCACAGGTTCTGTGTAGCATGCTGTTACATCATCGTTTTAAATAATGGAGCCGAAAACTGTTTAATTTGGACTCCCGCCTTGTTTAATAAATTATTTGATTTAAATATACAGTAAATAAATTTCATATACTGAACGCTTGATAAAAATTTCCTTGAGATTTCTATTTGGATATGATGTCTGCATAAATAATAAAAAGGTGTGTGTTTTAGCTAAATTTGTGCAAACGTAATTTAACAATTTAGAAGCTAAGTTTTCTGTTTTTAATCGAAATTCTAGTTTATTTCAGTAAGCAAGTCTTCTAATTACTAAAGCGGTAAAATAGAATAATGTATAAAATTATAAAATAACTGAATATGTATTATAATATAGTTTTGTTCCGCATCATTTAAGTTTTATTATGCCCCATTGATCACACGAAGTTTATCCTGGTCCAGACTTCGTAGTTTCAAGTTTTAATAAGACTAGGAAATAAACACCACTACCTCTTTTAAATTTTCAAACTATATCAATATGAGGAAGATTGCCCCTCAACAGCAAGATTGAAAAATATCAACCAAACAAACAAAATGAATTTTTCGGTGATAGTGAAACTCAAATCCATTACTTTCTTACCCTGAATCCAAGATCTTACTACCACCATCAGAATGTTATTGTCTACTCTCTAATGGTATCCAAGGTCTCACACTCTTTCGGTTAAGCTGAGTAGACCGAATCCAAGAATATCCCTGTCCTTTAAAAATATATCAAATGCTATTGCCTACTCTCTAATGGTATTCAAGGTTTCGGACTCTATCGGTTAAGTTGAATAGACCAAATCCCAGAATGTCACTATCCTTCGAAAATATATCGAAGTATTTTTATCCAACATTCTCTATCTACTCTCTATTTTATATCTTAAATGGTAAGTCAATTTCCTTTTGTTTTTAAATATTCCACTTTTTTATACCGCCTTGACTTCATAACATCTCTCAAGTGGCAAAAAGCCATGTATTAAAAAGTAAATTTGGGTGGAATTCATTAACCGGTATCTAAAGCGCTAACTAATCCCCAAGTGACCCATGGAACCATATTTAATGGCATTGGCGATATAAAAGGGGAATATCTATCA
Organism: Argiope argentata; assembly: GCA_026289955.1. Lineage (NCBI taxonomy): Eukaryota > Metazoa > Arthropoda > Arachnida > Araneae > Araneidae > Argiope > Argiope argentata. The sequence goes on from JAOUZG010009324.1 coordinate 1,366,159, forward strand.
GGTATTGAATTTCAACCAAATTTTATTTGAATATACAGACAGCCTCTTGCACTGTGGGTTAATACATGCTCTCAGCTTTATAAGTACCATTTACCAAATCCGTTGTCTTGAGCTCAGATATTTCTTTATATAAATTTTTAAAGCAAAATCCTTACTGAATAATTTTAGGTGAACGGAATGTAACATCCTTGAATGGAGTAAGAATTAAATATCTAACTGTCCAAAAGGATTAACATTTTTTTACTCTCAATAAAACAATTTTATTTCAGCTCACATATTAATATGTTGTTGTTGTTACTAAGGACACTTGCCATGGACAAGCCCTGCTGATACATCAGCAGATTTAAGCCAGAGATATACGTCTCTTGTTTTACAAGTAGTGCCATGTAGGGTCAAGAGTACGAATTAGCTACACACACGCCACAATCCTTTTTACGGGGCGGACTTCATTCATTCATCTCAGATCGTACTTTAGTCCAGGAACAGAGAACGATCACCTCTGACCCAGTACCCCCAGTGGTATTACTCTCGACATGGAGAACATTACGACCACGAACAGATTTAACGAGCGTCAGCCGCCACACATTCAGGGAATCTTTTGGCTGGTGAGTTTCGAACTCGTAACCTAAGGAGTACGAGTCCAACGCTCTAACAACCAGGCTAACCTGGCCTATATATTAATATAAAATAGCTATGATAGTTGCAAATGTAACAGATTTTTAAAATAATTATAACAGATTTTCATCAATGCAAATTAACGGGATTCTAACTAAATATCCATTAGATTTCTACATCAGCGGAATTAAACGGTATGAAGATGGCATGGTGGTTTTTATAAACACCATCCTACAGGTCAAACTCTATAAAGATGACATGCCGGTTTCATACACAACATCCGAAGAGAAATGATGAAACCAGAATTCATATCCTCACTGAAAATTATCCATCTGATCCTTCAAGCAAGCAAGTAAGGCATCTAAATTAGAAACCGCGTCAATGCACCCTCCAAAGCGAAACGATGAATATTCACTTCAGGACGTGAGGATGAAATCGTGCAAATGCCGATAGGAAGCACAACAAATGCTCACGTCGCAGAATCCGCTTTTAAAAGGTAGTTAGACCTCGCATTTAAACTTCTTTCTCGACGACCCCTGCGCTTTACGATATTAATAGATCATTGCATTCGCCAAGATTACAGTTCGTCACGTCCGTGATCGATCACTTCTTCATGGAAAAGTGGCAAAGCACGAAATTCTGTCATCGAGTCAGTTGAAAATGGATGGAAATTTCTCGGTTTTTGGCGAGCCTTTTCATCAAAAGTCGTGCCGGAACATAACCGAAATTGTGTGTTTTGTTTCGCAGAAGGTTCAGAAACTTACAGAGCATATGATTTCTGTGAGATCCATAGTGCTTCCTGTTTCATAGATCGGTTTTAGTTTGGTGGAATTCAATGAACTGTAATAGGTTTAGAGTTGTAGATGCTTACATGAATTCAGTGAAAGGACCATCAATTACATCCGAAAGCGAATATGTTTCGGTTTATCTTTAAACAGGAAGTACGATACAGATGCTATAATGTTAGTCTTAGTCAACATATAATAATCAAATGATGTATTAAACCATGCATCATTGATAGTGGTGAATAGGTTTTAAAAGATAAAACAAAAATGTCTAAAAGGAGAATACTACATAAAGTATATATATTTTATGTTTAAGAGTGATAGCCATCTTAAATAGGATTAAGGAAGTTTATATATTCAAGCAAATAATTTATCTTCTTCTACATAAAGCATTTTTTATATCAAACTACAAAAAACTATTAATTCTAATTAACATTCTGGTTTACCAAAGACCACAAATTTATCTGTGAATCCAAGTGGAAGAAAATATAACATCATTAGGCTTTGCAATTTAACGCCACCTAGCAAGCTTGGATGCACGCACACACACTATTTATAATTTTAGAAACATATCTAACTTATTTGAACCATATTAAAGATTTGTTTAATCTTAACAAGCAATAGTTATTCAGCATCAATTTTTCTAAAACCGGCCATGATTCTTATGTATTTCAACTAATATGCAATGAAATGAAGCCAATACTTGTAAACAGATCATTAGCTCTACAAAACAGTCACGGATCAAATGCGCATGCCCAGTACCTTGAACAGCTTCAATTGAGGTGAAACGGTACAAAAAGTAACAGAAAAGTTCAACGAGAGAATACGAGTTCCGATAAAATTTGAACAGGTGTTCATACCCCACCCCCTTCTCCAAACAGACAAAAAAGAAAATTCTCTTTGTTAAAAATTAATGCAACTGTTTATCCTCTGTCTATGTGTATTTGTATACTGCATTCAAATGACTTAAGCCTTCTGCTTCAATTTGTTAAAAATTAATGCAAATATTTATCCTTTGTGTATGTAAATTTGTGTTTTGTGAATATACTGCATTCAAATGACTTAAGCCTTCTGCTTCAGTTTGTTAAAAATTAATGCAAATATTTATCCTTTGTGTATGTAAATTTGTGTTTTGTGAATATACTGCATTCAAATGATTTAAGCCTTTTGCTACAATTTGTTAAAAATTAATGTAAATGTTTATCATCTGTGTATGTGTAAATATACTGTATTCAAATCATTTAAGCTTTTTGCTACAATTTGTTAAAAATATAATGTAGATGTTTATTATCTGTGTATGTGTATTTGTGTTTTTGAATATACTGCATTTAAATGACTTAAGCCTTCTACTACAGTAAAAAAAAACGATACAAAAATTCAGTCATCCCCCCCACTGATCATAAAAGTTCCGAAGTGATTTATGAAAACAATTTCCAAGTCAGTCTCCAAACACATACCAAAAGTCCAGAAAAGGAGAGAGTAAGAGAAAAACTAAATCTGATTTGTAACAAACTTTATAAATTAAGAAAGCCAGACCACCGGTGCTTTTCAAGCCGAAAGAAACAAAATATCTCGAGGGATTGATTTGGTTTTTCTCGAACAAACTAATCGTCTTCAGAACGAGAGAAAAAACAACCGTACAAGGTAAGTGTTTTATCCCTTCCACCACATGAGCAGAAAGTCGATACGGTGGTCTCTGCCGTTTGACCCACAGATAATGATTTATCAAAGACGACTAAATTAGCACCATCTGCAACCTTCCATTACTCGAAAAGATGATAGAACAGATGTTCCAGAACAGGCATCATCATCATCGGGCCGGATTTGGGCTTCCTCGGGGGTTGCCGGATAATTTGCCGGAAGAAAAGAAGAGTCTTCCTTTAAAAGTGATTTTTGGGCACAGTCTTTTAGCCCATTATGATAGAAAAGAGAATATTGAAGAGGGGGGTGGGAGGATGGAATTTGGAGAAAGGGGAGGGAAGGATTGATGGTCGTCAAAGTCCCGATGTCCTTTTATTTTTGGCTCATCGAAAATTGGGAGAAAGAATTCGTCCTTTCGGTAATGCTAAGAATGAATCGGAAAAATAAAAGATATATATTTTTTTCTCTCCCTTTCTTTTATTTTCTCCCACCCCTACCCTTCCCATTCATTGGTTCACAAATACGTTCCACATAAAAATAAATAAAAAGGTGATTCAAGAGAGCGAATTTTGACTTCATTTGACAACAAAGAAATAAGGCGATTTAAGGAACAGTATTTTGTTTTTATTCCTTTTTTCGAAAACAGGAGTGTCATTTATTTTTGGTTTGGCAAAGCTTTCCATAAGTTCGAGAATACAAGAACTCATATTTATTCACTAGCAGAACTATAATGATTTTTGAAAATTTATACTGTTAATCAAAGTATCTTATCTTTAACATTTTCTCTCTCAAGGCAACCAATGACCAATGTACTTTTAAAAAAAAAATAAATATCCCTTATAGATCAACAAAAATATAAATAAATCCAATGTCTATTTAACTAGATACATTTGAGACAAATATATATTTTTATTAGCCTGGCGCCATCGAAAAATCGCCAAATAAAGTAGAATTCCGCCAAATTTCTCACGGCCATTTTAAAGCGAAAAATCGCCAAATAATGTGGAATTCTCACAAATTTCTTGGGCGATTTTTCCCTGGCACCCGGCTGATGGAAAAGTACCGAAACAAAAATATAAGAATAAAATAATTAAATACAAATTGGAAATATGCATTAAGAAAAGGACTATTTACCCTAATCGAAATGTAAAGTAAACAGTGAATTGAATTACATATCTGTAATTCGATTCACTTTTCATTTTCTTAATTGTTATAATTCTAGGGTGGTGTTTCGAACCTTTCCGCCAACATCTATTCAGTTTCCAAATTTATCTCCACATTCCCATTTCAGTGGGCATTTTTTCCTCTTAATTTTCATTGGGCCTTTAAGGCAGTAAAAATGTACATTTTTCGCATATCCATGGTTATGTAAAGGAGAGATCTTAGTACAATTTTTAGCTAATATAAAGATAATAATAAAGAATATATGAAAATTTTCTGTGTAATGAAAGCCCCAAAATGGAAATAAAATATAAAAATATATAATAAGAGTATTAGACTTCGTTCCCCTACAAATAAAAACATCTAAAAATAACATCGAATCCGTCCAAGAAGTTTTAGATTTTTTAAAAAATACTTTCCAAATATTACAGAATTACAACATTTCTTGTAGAGCAAACGAATATTATCTCTGGCTTGCCAATACAGATTTTATTACACTGAAAAGCGTATAACATTCATTGTAGGCATTTAAAACTTCCCATCGCGGGGAAGGTCAAATTACAGATGCTGGATCAGAATGAATCACTAGACCACAGGTCCAACTCGTTATCCAATTAGTTATCAAAATATTATATATCCTAATACTTCTAACAATTGCTTTAAACCTTTGATCTTGCTTCAAGTAACCCTTTTCATTGATGATGAATTTGATTTTTAGGGGCAACGACCTTCAAGTTCCTAAAAAGTGCAGCGCCAAAGACAATAGAAGTGATTAAAGTGGACTGTAATTCGCAGATAAATTCTTATAAGAATGATGGTAGAAATGAATAATTTCACAAATATGCATACAGTAGGGGGGGGGGGATCAACAAATAAATAGGACCTGTCTACAATGATTTTTCGTTTGTAAACCTAATTTCGGAATTTTCAGAACATAGAAGAATTATTTCTTGGATTTTGACAGTTTATACAATGCCGAAGATGAGAAATGGCGGACGTGATAAAAGAAGGTTTGAATTCTTATGCACTGTGGCGATGAAATTCTTCAATTATTGTTAATTTCTATAAATATTATTCAATTATTTAAATTTAAGATGCCATAATCAAAATTTTATAGAACAAAAAAGTAAGCAGGAAAACGGGTGAAAAACCTTCTCGGATTTTTTCCTCCATTTTATTAGGAATATGTATGTTACTTTCCAATGCAGTTAATCTCATAGAACGGAAGAGAAATTTACTGATATTTTAATCGATAATAAGTCAATACCCCCATAGATCTTACAATTATTTGGTGAGAATAAAGAAGGTTTTCGAAAACATAGGAATTAAGGCGATATCTTTGCTTGCACTCGAGCTTTGACAATTCTTTTACATTTTTAGAGGACCAATAAGCAAACTTAAAAAGTGTGAATTTAAAACGAACGACGTCGGTTTAATGAATTCTCAATTCGGAATGTTGATTGCGGAATAAAATCTTCAGTTATTTTACTCTTAAAACTGTACTACTATGCTGCTGCTGAAGTAGAGATTTGCCATCTGTTAGTGTGATTGATTTTTGAAGTACTGTCTTCTTATGGAATAAATTTTCATCATCTATATTGAATTTGTTGAGCATCATTTGCATACTCACCGAGCAGATATTTCGTAATAATACATTAAGATCTATTAATATATATTAAATAAATTTTATTTGTCTTTAGTAAGGAATGCCAGGTCCATAACACCTAGCTTTGACGAAAGAAGTTAAGGTTTTCGAAAATACAGGAATTACGGTGATATCTTCACAGTTACATATCTCACAGAAATTCCTCATAATATAAGAATCTATAATTATAATAACATACACCGAATAATCAAGTCTAAAACAAGGTTATAGTGAATATTTTTTTAGCTATTGCCTAGATTATTTTAGCACTTGTTTCCATTGTCTTTATAAATCTCAGAAGTAATCATTGAATTGTTTTGACTCACCAAACACAAAACAAAGGAAATTTTCTTACCTGAAAAGAGAGAAAGAACACATAAGTTTAATGTAATAACGACAAAAAAAATTTAATAGAAACTAAAACATTAGCATTTAATGGACTTCAAAACAAATCTCCAAAACATATAATGTTACACAAATTTTATTATAATGAAACAATAATCTGATCATGTTTCTAATTAGAAGCTTGAACATCTTTCCAAATGAGAACAATCACATTTGAATCAATAGCATTGATCAATAAAAAAAGTACTTTCAAACACAGAAGAGATTATAACATGTACTAATATCCCATTACTAAACACTGTTATATAATTAGAATTAATAACAATGACGTGTGTGAAGAAATTGCTATACGAACCTTATAATTAGTCCTTAAAAGAACGTTATAATTAATCCTTAAAAGAACTGTTCCATTAGAAAATTAATTAACATTTTTATATCAAATTATTTAACTCAAAGCTCAGACAAAATCAAGGACAGATACTGCATTATGTTAATTCTATTTAAATCAAACCAGCAAAATATTCGTGAATTCTACAACATTCCGCATTTTAATTCAGCTTGACCTTAAACCTTTCCAATTCCGAATGGAAATTGCCTTACTCGCCATAATAATAATCATTTTATGCTCAACAACTTCAATTTATTCTACAACTAGTTTAACTATTTGTAAAGTTGCGAATATTCGAAATAATTTTCTAATATCAGTAAGTATTTAAATACAAATTAGACATTTTATTCATTTGTAATAATCGCATCAAATTTATAACATCGTGAAAAGATATATTCTAGAATGTAAAAATGAAACAAATCTTTAAGAATTACAAAAATGTTAAGAAAATTTTCAACAATAATAATTTTTTTTAGTCTTTATCATTTTTATCTTCTCAAAATTAAGAATTATTGATTTTTTTTTCATTATAATTTTTAAAGCATTATGTAATAGAATCGGTATAATGACTTTCCTTTCCTAGAGTCCAACTTGTTCTTTTTAGAACTTTTTGAATAGATATTCACAACTTTTAAAATAAATGAAACAATTAATCATCTAATTTTTGGATTAAAGAAGCACTAAAAATTAATCTTGTTGATTATCCTTCCATTTTTTTACTCTAGAACCATTTTCTAAAATCCTGATAAAAGAAGTATTTTGTTTTTTAATACATTTGAAAAATTGACTTCGGAATATTGTACAGAAGCCGAAAGAATGAACCACAAGTTTTGGTCATCTTTTAATTTTTCTCTAGAATGTCACGACACAAGATAGCATAACAGCGCACAAAACAAATATACTATACTACAATTAAAAGTAGAAAATAGAGCTCATAACTAAACAGTCAACGAATCATCCTGGCGACTCGAACAGACTACTTCTTCCTTGTTCACCAACTCTCTTCTTCGTAGCTAATCTTTCCCACAGTTTCACTCGGTTATCGCGCCATCTGATGGCCAAAGGTGATATGATCCTTCCACGGAGGTTAGCAAAGATTAATTCCTCACGTCTTTACAATAAGACAAAAAATATCGAAGTACTCATTAAAGCTAAAGTAAATAGCTTGCAACTTTTCCAGGATCCTTTTTCAGTAATCTTGGAGATTCGAGCAAAATTAAATAATAATAATTTTCAGTAATGAGCCAATTCAGTCGGGTTTTCCTATCTAATAATTAATCAATCAATCAATCAATGAATTCTTAAAATGAATGCAAATAATCCAATTTTGAAAGACAATTCCCAATGACCCAAAAATCAACTCCCCAACAGAGATAAGAAATAAAAATGAATTAAAGAACTGAATAGTTCCAAAATTGGCGACTTTTTATACATACTTTATGTGTTCGTAGAGAATTTATATCTTCATTTACATTCTTGACCGTGATATGTTGTAATATAGATGATTTTTTAAAAAGATTAGATGAGAAAACGAATGATTCGTAAAATATTACAAAGCAATACTGATAAAAGCAGTAAAACTTTTAAAAACTCATCTCCTTTCAAAGAGGGATATACAATAAGAATGGTATACTAGTAAAAAGAAGTAATAAAATTTTTCAACCAATAATTTCCAGCGGCCCATTATCTTTATTTTTTGTCTGTAAATAATCGGAGACATCAAAATCTCCTAACCAAAACAACATGTTCTAACATGATAATAACCTTAGAACCTTATTTATTTTTTTATTTCTAGACATAATTAAAGCTACGGAACCATGAAGACTCAGAAAGAGAGAGAGAAAGAGAAAAGAAAAAAAAATGGTTTCAAAAAAATATTTTTTAAAAAAATCGTGTTTTCATCGAAAAATCTCCCCCATTAATCAACTTCCCTTCAACCAGTTTCAAATAAACACACAGACGCAAGGAGTCATTCACTTGTCGACTTCCACCCGCACTATTTTTCAACAAATACTTGTTTTCTTTGAACTTGGGGCTAGAATCTCCGATAGAAAACGCTCCAAGATCGGAATTCACAAGTAGTACATGATTCATTGTTTAATACTCATAAAGCTCAAAAGAAAAAAAAAAACAACAAAAGAATAAAAGAAAAATTTCGTCGATCAACTCGACGAGTTTAAAGACCTTCTCTTTTCCTGTGCCCCGCGTGATTTATCGATTTACAGGCACATTTTACCGTCAAGAGCTTCACGGATCAGCGGATCTACGTGAACGGGGTTCTTTCATGGGCGTGCGCATTCAAAAACTTGAGAAAAACAAATACCAGGGGGAGTTGAGAACCCTGTCTGGAAGAATAAGTTCGGTCGATTTTCAAAGTTTATTTGTCCGACTGGCTTGACTCTGTACATCGGGTTTCTGTATATGGTCATATTATTCATGAACCAGTCGGGTCCTTTTCTCTGGATGAAAGAAACAACATGGGACAAAGACCGGGATAAAACACAAACACAAAAAAAGAAAGAGACCGAAGAATGGCAGAGTGGTATTGGGAAAATCGGACTAAAAGTAAGACTGGGGCGAGGAAGAATGCCATAAACCGATCGAAGTGCCATTGTTGAATCCATCCCCCATGTACAGCACGTAGGTCTTCTTCGTTAGCATGGATGAAGTCGACCATTCTTCGTGGAAGATATGCATTTCGGGTACTGAGATATGTCCCACGGAGAGATATGATATCGGATTATTAAGTTCAACAAGTGTTATGTTCTGCTTTGTGAATAGGATTGATTCGCTTTGTGTTTATACAGTTTAGGATGAATAAATATGCCGCTCCATTTATATAGCCAATAAATAAATTTAGATTTTTATATTTCATATTCGATATTTAAGGTTTTTAGATCAGATCTGTTCTGATACTTATTCGTATGATATTCCTTTTCCATCTTATCAGAAACTACAATATCTGAAAAGATTTTAAATAAATAATATTTGGAAAAAAATTAAGGCGGTTCCTACTTAGGTCAACAAAGAAAAATTTTATTCTAGTTCCTTTTTATTAAATAAATAAAATTAATATAAATAATTTATGAAAAAAATTATTGATTTTCGCAAGAATTTAAATCGCATTCTTCACTTTCATGTGAAAAATACCGAGCTACAGTCTGTTGATTTCAATCTTCATAACAAACTGCTAAAACATTATTTATTAAGAATTAAAAATTAAATGAATTATATATATATATATATATATATATATATATAGGGAGAGTATGAACTAAGAGAAGGAATTGAAAAAAAATTTAGCAGAATTTCCGTGATGCCATCTATTGGTTCGAAACCGAACTGTTCACATATAAAATATTATAAACTTCCTTAATTTTATTTTTAATGAATTAATATTTGAAAAAAAAGCATTAAAATCAAGTGTCATTCATTACAAGTTTTAAAAAACGTATTTGAACTTGAGTGGATGAATATAAACTATTTTATTCATGATTGAGAATTTTAACAAGATATATAAATATATATACATATATAGGGAGAGTGTGAACTTATAGTAGGAATTGAAAAGGAAGAATTTCTTATTCTATGAATAATTTTTTTAATTAAACACATAAAGCATATTCTGTTAAAATACAATTTGATTGGGCATTATTTTATGCTTAAGCTTATTATGTATTGCTTATAATGGCTGCATTGTTTATTATGACTGTCTACGTATTTATTACAAAAACAAAGCAAATTTGAATATCTTTTTTCCCCTTAATAATTAGCACAAATCCAAAACAGATAACACATTCTAAAATAAATATTTTCTTTAGTAGATCTTGTAATGATCTAAATTCGTTACAAGAATTATATTACAAATGTACCATAGATTTTATAATTATTAAAACAATTTTAGCATACATTTATTCCATTCATTCATATCATATCCATCGTTAAAAATATACTTTATCGTTAAATATATCTGTGTTTAAAAGCAAATATATTAGAAATTAAATTCCATTTCGTGAAAAACTAGTTGAAGTCTGAGTAAGAGTATGAGCATTCAACAACTAATATCTCAATTCTGGCCATCAAGAAAAGGCCTCCTTTTTCTGCACAAAATATCAAATACACACATCATATTTCCTAGGAAAAGCTGAAAGAACATTTCCCCACTGTTTAGATTGACGGTCACTGATTCTTCGATAGTGCTTCAAGGTTTCCAATAGGAAAGATATGGAGGGGCTTCACGAGGAACTCTGCTAATGAGCTGTCAACAAAAAGAAGTGGCAACCGGACTGATGGCCGAACCTTGAAGAGCATATAAACCACAAGAAATGCTGCCCCTTTTTTTCCAGATAATGAAAGACTTGATATGATCCAGAAGAAATACGGTCCAATTATGTCTCACAAATAACGCCTTTTATTTCCAAGTCCAAATCATTTGTTGAAGAGATGTAGATACACTACCGCCAAAACGGGATTTGGCGAGAATTAGGTTGATCCAATAACACAGATTTATTGGAGCCAAATAATAAAAATAATCGAAATCTAACTCTTCTGAATTAAAATATTCAAATTATTTGTGAAAAAGGAGATTTTTTTAAATAATATTGTATCAAAATGAGAAACCAAATGATTTGTTGAAGAGGTGTAGATATACTATAGCCAAAACGAGATTTGGCGAGAATTAGGTTGATCCAATAACGCAGATTTATTGGAGCCAAGTAATAAAAATAATCGAAATCTAACTCTTCTAAACGAGAATACTGAAATCTATTTTTTTAAAATAAAAGTTGTGAAAAAGGTAGTTTTTTAAATATCTTGTATTAAAATAAGAAGCCAACTCATTTAATAAAGAAATGTTTAAAAAAAAGGATTCGGCGAGAATTAGTTTGATCAAATTATATAGATTTACTGGACCCAAATAATAATAAAAAAAGATTCCAAATCTAACGTTTCTGAATGAAAATACTGATTTTTTAAAAAAGAAAATCATGAAAACAGAGATTTTAGTAATATTGCATTAAAATAAAGAGTACCAAAAATAAATTTCCATTTATTTTCTCTAAAATTAATTCAGCTTTAGACCATTCCTGAAAAAACGATGAATTGTTGAATAAAATTAAGGAAGTGTGGAATGTGTTTTTAGCACAATAGTATTAACATTTCACAGCTCATTAGTGCATTTCAAATGTTACTGATAAATTATAAAAATAAATTCTATTTATTAAAATATAACTCAAATCAAAAAATAAATTTCTTTATTCACATTATTTATTATTTTTATTGCATATCCGGCAACTACTAATTATTTAAATTTCATTTATAAGTAACGAATTTATTAATAGGTTTTTATCACGAAAATCATCTCAGATTAATTTTCTCGGGTGAATTACAATAATATTAAAATATTTTTTAATTTACATTATTATTAATTTAATTCTTATAGTTTTAATTTTTTAAACAGTATACCATTTTAAAATTACTCTCATGAAAACAAGTTTTAATACAACGACTGCATTATTAGAATAAACTTGTGAAAAGTTTCCCTCAATTATAGCAATTGACACTTATAATACTTACGTTTTTAAACATTTAATCGAACGCAAAAAGACTAAAACAAATAAAAATAAATGAATTAAAAATGCTTTTTTAAACAAAAGCTGAAACTCCAAATCTCAAAAAATATTTAATATATTCCTGTAAATAATCTAATAACTAACTGAAGATAAACTTCAAGAACAACAAAATAACTGAACGAATTTCATAAATATTCGAAAAATAATTTGCTATTTCAGTCTCAGAATAAGATTACGTAAAACAGAAAAAGAAAGAGAAGGACGAAGAAAAAAAATCGTAGCTTAAAGTCACTTGTATGATACGTGACAATCTAAATTTTTATCTTTACTTCCAAACAGTGCGTACAAGAAACCTCGAGGGTAAGTTTGTCAGAATCAGAATGCAGGTGCTCTTCGTGGTGTGCTCCCCTTCGCCTCTTCTCCCCTCAGATCTCAACATAAAAAATGAAGGTCGTCACAATGTCGCCCGGAGAATGCTAATCTGACATACGAAATTAATAATAATAACAATAACAAAATTTCTGCAAAAACTGGTTGGAAGACACAGTTCTGCAGGCAGAAATGTCAAGTGACACAAATCCTTGTCATAATTCAGATAGGTAGGCGTCATCTTTTTTTTTTTTTCCAAAAGCAGAGAACTTGTTTTTGTTAAAAAATGACACAAAATATAATCCAGAATTGAAGAATGTAAATAATTTGTTAAAGAGCAAACGATAATTTCTTTGTATATTGTAATTAGGACAAATTTTGCTTTACACGGAGTACGAGTGATATTTTGATACATTTTTTTTTCGCAGACTAATTGTTTGGAAATTGATATATGTAATTTTAGAAAATTAAAAATACAATGAATTAATATTTCAATAATTGGAATTCAATGGTTTGTTAAAGAGCAAATGATAATTTCCTTATATATTGTGGTTAAGACGAATTTTGATTTGATTGGATTACGAATGATATTTTGATACATTTTTTTTTTCTCAGACTAATTGTCTGAAAATCGATATATGTAATTTTAGATAATCGATATTAAATATACAATGAATTAATATTTCGATACTAGGAATCCAATGGTTTGTTAAAGAGCAAACGATAATTTTGTTGTATATTGTTGTGATAACGATTTTGCTTTTACTCGGATTAAGAATAATATTTTGATACTTTTTTTTTCGTAGACTAATTGTTTGAAAATCGTTATATATAATTTTAGAAAATCGATATTTTATATACGATGAATTAGTATTGCAATAATAGGAATCCATATTATTCTGCAGTAATTAATAGAGTAACGAATAAAATCCTTTAATTATTCTTTTTAAATAGAATTTTTGTTTGTGCTTTTTAAATGCTTTTAAGCATAGTAATAGATATTAAATAATAAATAAAATTTGTTTAAAACGCAGAAGACAATTATTTGTTATTACCATCAACGCTCATCTGGGATTTTATATATTTATAGATTTCAGAATGAACTTCAGAATAATTTTAAATTTTCTTATATGTAAAATTTTAAATTTTCTTTTTTATCGCTATTTATAAGAAAATTGTGCAGAAATTTAAATAAATATATAAATTTCCACTCACTAACATTCTTTATTGTCATAACTATTACTGTAAAAAATATATTCAACGCAAATTTTAATAGAAGCCAAGAAATAGCAAAATAATAGTTTTCAAGAACTGTTGCTATTTATATTTTGAAAACTTTAATACCCAAGACAAAATTCATGAAATTCACAATTAAATATAATTCAAAATAACTTCTGGATTAATTTTTTTAAAAGTATGTATATTTTCAAAATAAAATTTTTCCGGCGTAAACAAATCTAACAATCTCCATTTTTAAGCAATACAACAATTTTTAAATTCCTTGAAATTAAGATTTCGACGAGAAAAGTACAAAAATTCTAAAAATCGAAAAAAAGCGTTTACAAAACACACTTGCTTTTCGAAATGCAAACAAGATCTTATTTTTACATGTCTAAATATTTTCTTCGGTAACTATTCAACCCTACGTTCTCCTATAATCCCCCCCCCTTCATTCCAATTTGCTCTGGCTTCCATTTCAAATAAAAGTCCTCCCTATAGAGGACCTCCGTAAGTACAGGAGATTGAAAATGCAAAAATATATGTATAAAAAAAGGGTGCATTTGTTGAGAGAAATGGAATTCCGATCGTTATCAAAAGGGGTGGTGAGGAATCGAAATGAAACATTTATTATTTCTCATTCCCAGGTGAACCAGACGATATTCGAAGTCTGCCGAACAGGTTCCCGAGAATCCTGATTTCTCAGTAAAAGTATGGTATAAAAGCAAAAATAGTAAGAAAACCAGCTGAGCGTTGATTTATTTCGTGAAAGGTAAAATCTTTCTTTCATATTGTTCTGTGGGGATACAGAAAATGTCAACTTTCGGCATAATTTTAGCATTCATCTTAAAAGTATAAATTTCGAAAGAAATATATATATATATACATTGAAATATTTTTTTTTCTGTTTCTTAATTATTTTAAAGGAAATATCAAGAACCTTTCATTTGTGTTACTAAAATACTAAAAGAGGAAATAAAGATTAAAAATAAATTTCATTGTATATCGTTTGCCAACGGATTCTAAAACCCTCCACGCTTTTGCGCATGCGTTAGGATGAGTTCAAATTGTCAAAATAGGGGTGAGAGGAAAGCCGAAAGGAGGGATTTTTAGATTTAACAGTAAAGTAAAAATCGTTTCACTCACGGAAATACTATAAAATAATATGGGTTAAAGTAAAATAATACTGTCAAAAGCGACACGACACTCACATATGCTTGAAAAAAAAAACCCAAAAGTATCTGATAGGGCGAAAAATCATATTTTTTTAAATGAAGATTTCCGGAAATGAACTCATCATTCCGGGTCTCAGTCTTTAAAATGAGACAGAATCGTCTGAAAGAGATAGACTGAGGATACTGAAACGAACAGTACTGTTGTTAACAATGCAATTATTTTATTTATTTGGACAACATCAGTCACAATAGAGCAAAATAGTAAATAAACTCGTAAAAACAGTTGTTAAAATTAAGAAGGTTAAGTACAGATAAGTACAGAAGTTTAAGTACAGAGAGCTAAAATATTAACTTTTTGGGGCATCTATCATCTAAATTAAAATTATATCAGCACATTGTCGTGTAACTGGTAAAAGCAGGTTTTTCAATTTTTAAAAGAATCAAATGCTAGTAGCGAATATAAGTATAAATCAGTAACTAAGTTTATGATCGTGATAGTGAAGAAAATCAATACTGAAAAGGAAGAAGAAAAAGACAAACTGACACTTGGAAAAACTGTCTGTAAGTGTATAATCATTTTGATACTGTATATTTTTTAATCTTTAAAATTAATAAAACAAATTTCGTTGCTAGAATATGAAATAACTATCTGCTGCAATATCTAGAATGACATCAACAACAACAACAAAATTCTTTACCGCTTCAAATATGTCGGTAAATAATGTCAACCACTATCCTTGAATATAATAGTGAAAACAAGAACAAAAATTTGTCATTAAGTGAATATCATATATTAAAAATATTTTGTTCCATATCACCAACTTTAAGAAGTGCAATCAGGCTGAAAGAAATAGTTGGACCAAAAGACATAGCAAAATACATGAAACGCTTAAATACCAAAGACAAAAGAGGAAGAAGAAAAAAAAGAATTTGATCACATTAATAGAAAAACGCACCCCTTTCTCCAATATACAATTAGTTTTCTTACAGTAAATTAAGTTAAGCCTTTAAAAAACAGCGAGAAAATATGCACGAAAAGATAAAGATAAAGAAGCAAATAAATAAAAAAACCTGCTGAAAAATTATTTCTACTATGATTAACCGAAATTTGGAAGAAAAACATTTGCTGTTATTAACCAACAACATACTTTTTTCATGGAAAAACATTGCTCTTTCTCTTTCTTTAAAAAATCTTATATCGTCGAAATTTTTTTTTTAAAAAAAAGGAGAAGAATGTAAATAAATAATAATAAACTTTCGTTTCATGAAATCTACGGTCTATCACTCACCTGCAAGTTGATAAAAAAAAACATTCTCAACAGGAGGTTTCCAAAATTAATCACGTAGCTTTAACATAATCAACGGCCTCAACTTTCCTTTACCCCCAAAACGCCACTTTTTCTTATCTCCTATTTTATGTAGAGTAGCTTATCTTCTAACACAGTCGACAAAACTTTAACAAGTCGATGCATAGATAAATTAATTTGAAACCAACCGTTATCAAGCATAAAGTAATTGAATTTAAGGTAAACATGGGTGGTATAGCTATACAAGAATAGGGACGCAGTAGTGGAATATATTCTGTTAAGAAACAAGATTTTTTTTTCTTTTTCCTCTTTCGTGCTTAGTTTATTTTCATTATTCGTTTAAGAACATATGTAGAGAGAAAATTCTCAAGGGTGTGAATTGAAAAGTATGAGTAATTTAAATTTTGCTTTTTTTCCCCCAAATTCATATCAATACAGCAGTTCGTTATTTATTTAGTCAACATGCTTTTAGAAAACATGTATAATGAAGTTATTCAATACATTTTTATCAAGTTGACCAAAATACGTGTTTTACATCTCAAAGAAATTTTTTGTTACAAATGTTGAGATAGTTTGTTTTGTATAAAAATTTACAATAACTTATTTTTTTCAATAATTTGTATTGCATATTTCATATACAAAGTTCTATTTTTCTTTGACATAAAATTAGATTTTTTTTCGAAAGTTTAGAGATTTTATTGGAATTCAAATTCTATTTATTTTTGTTTAAAGTAGTTAGTAATGTTTTTAAAAGATATTCATATTTAAAAAATTTCTACAAGATACGCATATATCTGTATGCTAATGACAAAAATTTTGCTTTTAAAATAGTTCAGCATTTGTATAATGTAATTGTATTTTAAATAAATTTCATTTGAATTAGATAAAATATACATAAACATATAGTAGAAAATTTAGAAATAAAAGTTGACATTGATATTATAAATTAATATAAAAATATGGTACTTTTCCGTTAGCAGGGCGGCAGAGAAAAATCGTCATATAATACAGAATTCTACCAAATTTCTTAAAGCGATTTTAAAGCAAAAAATCGCCAAATAAAGTAGAATTGCGCCATTTCTTTGGAGATTTTTCGTTGCCGCCCATTTAACGAAAAAATACAAAAAATATAATATTTACTGTTTGTATTAATTCAGATATAAGATTCGTGAAGTATACAAATTACTTTTTAAAACTTCATATAAAAATATTAATGTATTCCCCCCCACTTCCAATTTAGTTGACAATTTTGGTGAATGAAAGTTGGGATTGATTTGATAAAGCAATTTATTTGCTAATACAAATTCATTTTGCCATAGATTAGCCAATCAGAACTATCAAAAACATTTCCTGACATTGTAGAAAGACTTTGATTGTCATTAATGAAAATTTATATATATTAAATAATCTTATAAAAAATTAATTAATACAAAAAATAATAATGTAGATTAATCATAGAATTCTGACACAAGATCAGTCAACTAGAACTATCAAAAGAATTTCCTGACAGTCTTGAATCCGTTTTTATTATCTAAGATATCATTCCTTTATTTATATAAAGAGAACAAATAGCTACATATTCAAAAGAAATACAACCCTTGAGTAAACAAGAACATTCAAGAGTAGATAACTGACACGGCAATGGAGAAGCAAAGCAGAAAGAATAAAGAATAAAAATCTTCAGCAAAAAATAAATAAATAAAATCACCATTAAAAATGACATATCACTTTTAAATTAATTAAATGTTCTTGTATCTACACTTAGAAAAAAAAACCCGAAGTGCTGTTCCAACACATTTTATCCCCCATGCGAGATACAATGATCCCCCATTTATCATTCAAAAAGCAGCGCGCTCACCAAAAAAACAACTTGTTGGAATCACCTATTACGATGTCAAAACGTCAACGATGTAACACGAGAACACTGCGGCAGGAACACGATAGTCCTCCCTACTTAATTTCCTCCGAGCAAGGGATGAAACCACTGCATAAATAACCAGGAAACAAGAAACTTAATAAAGATAAAACAACATGAAGGGAGTGTGACATGAAAAACCACGGATCGACATTGTCGCGTGCTGCCCAACCTTTCCGAGGCAAGAAGAAGCATTCTTCCAGCAAGAAGTAATCAATTATTAATCAGAATTGTGACGCTGGGGGATTACAGGGAGGAAACACCAAGCGACCTGGGCTGGTGACCTTCCCCCTCTTTCCTGGCCCTGACAGCAAGCCTTAACAAGCCTCGTAAATAAGGCGTTCCAGAGGTCCAACGTAATTGAGACAGCGCACTGGGGGTTGCCTTTTAATGAGCATGTTCCCCGCATCCAGCTGAGGACCCTGGCAGTGTGGATTGCTCACATTAATTCAAGCGCCATAAAAACAGATGCAAGGCAAATCGACCCACGATATTTATCGACTCGGTTTGCTCTGTTATATTCCAGGAACAAAATAATCAGAGTGGAAGAATTTTTAGGGTTGCCAAATTAGAACGGCATACGTGAGAAATAGATAGATCGTTGTAATTGTTGATTTATTTGTTTCAATCTTGCAGTTAGAATGATATTAATTGGACGCGACAATGAAAAAAAATAATAATAACGAACTGATAAAGTTACATTTTGATCTATAGTTCCAGCAAAATCTTACAATCCAATGCTGTCTTTTTCCTTTATGCAAACAACCTAATAAATTACATGTTCGAATAAATTAATTATCACACTGTAAGCAATAAGTCGGATTCAATTTAACTTTTTTTTTTTTGCAAACAACGCGCTCAGTACAGATTATGAGTATAAAACATAATTTATGAACTTGTGCTTGATTTCTTTTTATATAATTGTGCTCAATTTCTATTTAAGATGCTGAATTCTTTCTGTGAAACTGATTATGCTTAGTAAAGAAAATAATATTTCAGAAAAATGTGGTTTAATAATGAATTAAATTGTATTAGATTATTTTATCATGTGAGAACATGATGCTGTTTTCATTAGAAACTATTGAATAATTGAACATAACAAATAATTGAAGCTCGAAATTGCGTACAGCATAAATGGCAATGTTCGTCAACATCTTTTAATCACATATATATATATTTAGTTACTTTTACCAATATTGCATTACTATTATGTATGCTTCTTTGAAAGCAAATGCATTTTTAAAAGGTTGACCCGATTTTACCAGTATTGCTTTATTATTACGTATGCTTCGTTGACAGCAGATGTGTTTGTAAAAGGTTGACGTATAACTATGGCATCATAGCTGTTGTTTCATTCCAAAATCGGTTGGGCTCCTAAACTTTTCCAGGTAGAAAAATTGAAAATGAAAGTTCAAAAAAATTATCATTATATATAGACAGAGTGGGATAGAGACCGATGAAGAAATCTCGTGATTGTTTCAAACCGGTTCAAACTGGTTAATGACCTAAATTAATTAAGAAGAATTATGACTTAAAACATAATGCTCTCACATGATAACTTGAAATTTTGCGAACGTAGATTTCATTTTCTTTTAAACTTTTTTTATATTCAACTCGGTACCTTGAATACTTCTCTTGAAAATGAAGTAATTTAAAGTCAAGACTGTTAAGAGGATAGATCAAAGCTCCATACAGAGTTTCCTCAGTTAAGAGATAATTGTTAAATATGTGTATAGTCTAGATTATTATAATAGAGCAGAATGCTATGTCTATGGATCGATTCTGACTGGATTTTAATCATTCGCTATTTTGAATTTTATTTATTTGTTATTATAATATAACATTTGGCAGTTTCGATGTAATGTTTCTTCAAATCAAGGAATTATTTCCTCCAAAACTTAATGTTATTTAAGTAGTGTAATATTAAGAATTGGTGCGTATCGTATTGACAAAAAATAAAGCAATATAAACGAATGCAAGAGTTAAATCATGCTGGAAAATAATTACATTTTCTTCTAACATGATATAGTTATACGAATTTTTTTATGCGTATTAAACATGATCACAAGAAAAGAAAAAAAATCCGGAAGAGATAATTAACCATCTTTATGACAAGATAATCATATTCGCTAAATTAGTAAAAGATTTTTTTTATAGAACCACTCTCGTTTCCGAAACATCTCGGACAGTCATTTAAGAATGCTTTATGAGAAATATGAGATTTTTTTTTATCTAGATAAAACATAAAAAGTACATGAAGTCGAACTATAAATTTCAATGTAAAACTAATGAAATTTGCGATAAAAAGCAAAAATACACAATAGCAATTTCCACAAATGATAAATATACATGAATAATAACCGAGAATTTCTACTATAAGAAAGCTTTGTATTCTATTTCTCTAAATGCATTTTATTTCAATCTAAATGGAATGAGAAACAGATTTAATATGCATTCTCCCATTATTTCCGATTTTTTTAAAAATCAGTATAATCATGTCTGAATATTTGAGTAAATCCCTAAGGATTTATAGTTTATTTAAATAAATCGTTTGCTATTCTAAAAGGATTTAGTACATGTTGAGTCTGAAAATCACAATTTCTCAAACCAATTACACTTCAATTCGAAAACTTAAAAGTTTATTTTTTATTGTGATAACAATACAGGATATCATGACATATTTGTAAATTCAACATACTGCTATATAGCGAGCAAATTGGAAGATTAAATGCTAATTCGAAAAGTACATTATCTTTCCATCGGAAGTGCTTTGAAAACATTAGAAACGTATCAAGAATTCTGATTGACAAAATAAATTTGAGCTAATTAAATAATATCTGATATATAAGAGAATATTTAATTAATAAAATACATTTCATAGTTAACATGTGAATTATAAATCTCGTGAAATTTGCAATAACAAAAAAAGTAAAACAATTTTAATTAAATTAACTGATTTCTATTATATTCCTGTGTCATTTTTGACAGTTAAATGAATATTTTGATTAACCTTCATCAAACTGTTAACAATCCTTTACAACAAAAAAAAAGAAAGAAAAAAGAACTTTGGAACAATATAATCATACTTCAAGGAAGTCACAACGATTAATTAAAAAAGGAAATAAAACAAATCAACAAATAATATAAAGGGTAGAAGCAAAGCCCCAAAGGCACGAACTGAAACAGAAATTCAGTTTAAAACTAATTGAGACTTATCACTTTGGGCGCACAAAAAAATATTAAGCGTTGACAACTTCAATCTTCACTTAATAATTTATCACGGGGGATTGAAGAAGTCAACACAAAGATAGACGGAAATAAACATCGGTCCCCATTAAAGGAATACCGAAGTTTTCAAAATGAAAGAAAATAAAAAATGGCGATGATTTTCGAAAAGCTTTCGAGAAGGAAGAACGACAGTGGTGAGCAAATCTTCCAAACAATTTTTCTACCCGCTCCAGTTGTAAATAACAATAGGAGAGAGAAAGGAAAAAGATGGAAAAGGCTTAAGAAAAGAAACAAAACTTGATGGAATTATTCCTAATTTGCACAAAGAGAATTATTCTCGTACTCTCCTCCTCCACTCTCCCATCCTCTTCAATTTGCGCACCCATAGAAGTATCTCGAGATAGAACAAAAGACACCCTTCCAGTATTTGTTCATTTGGCGAACAGACGGCGAAGAACTTGGGGACATCTGCATTTATCGTCTGGTTGAATGATCAACACAAACATATCCCAGCTGCAAGAAAAATAAATAAATAATAAAAAGTTTTAACGAACAATGTGATAAAAAAAAAAGAATCTTTTTTAATTATTTCGCAGAAGTTCTCCATTGTAATTCTTTTCAGTTCCAACCTTCGAAGTGAGAATTGTTCGTAAAGAAATAAAAGAGAATAAAGTCAGTCGAAGCGAAATTCGTTCGCTTTGTTACTTCCAGGGCTAAAATTGTTGTCTTTGTTGGACAGGCACGCAATTTTTGTCACCAAGGCGGGAAGGGATATATTTCGTGCGAAGGGAACAAACTAAGTTAGAGGCGGAATGCCATGCAATGGGATACAGAACACGCAGTATATTTCAGGAAGTTAAAGATTCCTTTTGCATCTAGAGATGAAAACGAAACTCCAATCACAAGCGAAATACACCGAGAATAACTAGATAAAAGAAACGGAGAGATAGAAAAGCGGAGCTGAAACGGGAAAAAGACAGATCCAAACAAAATTCCCTTTAGGCATTCCTGAATTTTTCTCGGGAGTGCTAATGACTTCCGTTTTTGTTTTCTATCCTGTTTTGCATAAACTTTTGTTTCCTTTTTTTTTTTATGATTCTCTTTTCCTTTCCCCTTAACTAACTTGTCATTTTACAACGGCGAAGGAGAAAGGAAAAAGGAAAAAAATTGAGAGAAAGCAGCAGACTATATATCTTCTTTTCATTTTAAAACGTTCGTTGGAAAATTTCAGATTTCGTTTTTTAAAAAAAGAGAGAGAAAGAAAGAAAGAATTTGATGAATTGCCACACGATTTTGTTCATTCTACCGTTAACTCTAAAATAGAAGATCTTTTAAGGAAAGTTGAAAATGATCTAAACAATTTTGAGCTGAGCAGTCCGAAAGCAATTTCACAAATTCACGAGAAATGTTTTTGCAATTCTTTTCTTACTTAGGCAGTCAAAAACCTGAACATTAAAGTAACAAAGAAAACATCATGGAAAGAGATTCGAAATGAAGTTTAAATTTCCAAATAGTTTTTCGGGGTCCTTAAGCTTTTCTCCAAATTCTGAATTTAGTAGAAAAAAAAGAGAGAAAAAAAAAGATTTAAGAAATACGAATCATTCAGAACTAAAATTAGAAGTAGATATTATTTATTTGGTACTTTTCCATTAGCTGGTCGCAAGCGAAAAATCGCCAAATAATGTAGAGTTCCACCAAATTTCTTAGAGAGTTTTTAAAGAGAAAAATTGCCAAATAATGAAGAATCCCGCCAAATTCCTTTGGTGATTTTTCTCT